>JAPMOR010036325.1:0-50148 GCA_026543865.1 Argiope aurantia
TACTTTATTTTATGTGCTAGTTTGAAACCGAGCTTCTTCAAAAGTATAGACCTCAAATGGGACTGCGTATAATGATTTGATGCTACAAAAGCTTTAATAAAATGTTCTTTCATGAGATTCCTAGTATGTAAGTAATTTCGAATATAAGCTTCATTTTTCTTAAAATATTTTATTTGTAGTATGATGAGGCTATATGTTATTTAACGAAACGAAAGTTTTGATTAGAGTTTCCTTAAAGTTTATGTTATCTATTAGATTTTTCCTAAGGTATTTCTATAAACTTTGATTCTCTGTACTGATATGATTGCTACTTCGAGTTCGAGAAAGAAAAAATTCCATATTCCAAATCCGATTGTATTAAAGTTTTTGGTTACCCGATTGTATGTAAAGCAATACTAAAGAAGCAAGACTCGTTCCATAAATTGCGATTTTTTTAATAATATTAAACGAAATTTGGGTAAATCTATACGAATAACTAAAAGAAACCAAATATATATATATATATAATATATCAAATTATAAATTGTTAATTAAAACTACTTTGTAAGAAAATTAATTTTATACTTGTAATTAAAATTAATTAATTTTAAAATATAAGTTTGAATTCATAATTAGAATCAGTTAACTCTAAAACATAATTTAAAATCGGCAGTTATAATTAATTCAAAATTATTTTTTTAAATTAGAAAGTAGTAAATCAAAATTTCTTGTAGTTAAAATTTGTTTACTAATTAATTTTAAAAAAATCTACTTCTGCTAATTAGTTATCAAAAGTTGCTTTCTTAAAGTAAAATTCGAATTAAATGAATCATTTTATTAATCACAAAAATAATGTTTAAAAATTAATTAGTAAAAGAAATGATATTGATGTAAATATTTATTACTGTTAACTGTTTTTGAAGAGTATACTCGTCATGGGAAAAAGTACAACATTTTGCATTATGACGAGTTTATTCGTCAGGGGTAATAAGTAGCATTCTTCGCATATTTCTTTTCGTTCATATGCAAAAAGTGTATGTTAGTTTAAATAAATAAATAAATAAATGTGATTATTCAAATAAAAAATAAGTCAATTCATTAGAACATAATTTCATATTACAAATACTCTGTGTTTGACGAGTGTACTCGTCATCGCTAAGTTTTTGCAACACAATTTAGATATGCATTTTCCGAAGAGGTCGAAGCAGTTAACTGGTTAAATACAATGAATTCTATAAAGAATTTATCATCCAGTGTTTTAACTCCAAAAGGCAAATCAATTTTGTCTTTATTGTTGATTTCAGACAGCCTCTAAAGTTCGCTACAATGAAACGGGAAAATAAAAAATAAAAGTAAATGATTAATTTCTTCCTTGACCCTTTAATCCCTTGTGCAATATCTACTGAATAGATTCCTCGGTATTTTATTCTTTTGTTCGTTTCGCTCATCAGCGAGAAGTAACAAATTCCAATTTCGCGACTAGTAATAACTGCTATTAAGTTCTCACATGCAGAAAAATATACAATTTCAAACGAAATGTAAGAAGAAATAATCAGATAGTCAGTCACATGACTCAATAACGCAGGCTCGGTTGGATAATAGCTACGTGTTTGGAAATGAACCACAATTTCATGGATGTTTAGGGTTCGCTATTGAAAATTGTACGCAGATTTTTATGTAATGTAGCGGTTGCAATTACTGCCTTCTCCTTTCTTCATAGGTGGCGCTACTAGAGCCACCTATCAAGAGCCATGTTTTCCCATGATTCCTCATTCTTGTCTCTTGTGTTGTCCTTGCTTGCCGTGTGTATTTGTTCTATGCCTTGTTCTTCAATATGCTTGTGTTAAATGTTTGTGCCGTGGAACTTAACCCGCTAATAAAAAGTAGTTCCTGAAACTGAACTCATTCTTTTATCCATGGCATAACACATAATAAAGAAGCTCGTCCCTCTACAGTAAGAATTATATCAATAGATTTTGTAAAGGTTTATAATTGGAGAAGTCACTTTAAAAGGATGCAGTATTACACATTTTTACTTCTTCTTATACCTTCTTATCATATAGCCTCCCCTCTCTTCTCTATAAATCGGCCATTCGCAAATCCGATCGGTATAGAGCCGAAATTTTAAAAAAATTTACTCGATTCATAAATTATTGTGAGTAAAAAAATATATATATATTATTTAGATGGATTATTAGATGGATGTTTTAAAATGGAATAAAAATCTTTTTCGACTTTGGAGTTTTTTGACAATTATAATACTTTTCCTTTGTATCTAGATCTTAAGTTAATAATATTTGGTAAGTGGTTTTGTGAACAAAGTAAAAATTGCATATTTTGTACAATTTTTATTGTACGTTTGTACTAAGTTCTGCTATAAAAATATTGTACGTTTGTACTAAATTTTACTACAAAAATATTGTACGTTTGTACTAAATTCTGCTATAAAAATTTTGTACTAAATTCTGTTAAATAAATATTGTATGTTTGTATTAAATTCTGCTATAAAAATTGTACGTTTGCACAGCAACGCATTGATTATGTGTAAGTATGTAAAAAAAAGTCGAGGAAATCAGGCTCCAGCTGATTTTTTTATTTTTTTTATTTATTTGTTTGATGCATTTTCAAAACATCTCTCTTCCGATCAATAATTATGAAAAATACACGATTTCATAATGTTACTTGAAATTATTTTTTGTTTTGATCCCGTCGCGACAAAACTGCACAGCGCAGCAAACGAAAAACGATAGCAGGTAAAGCAGACGACTTTTAATGCGAACGACTTCTTATCTGTCATATATTTTAAGAAGTGAATTAGAAACTAGATCTGTCTAGCTGATATGAAGAACGAATTGTGGTAAGAACTGTGTTATTTTTTACCCTTTAAAATTAACATAATAATATTTTATGATGTTCTTTTCCGCTTTACAGATTGTTGCTATATAACGACGCAAAATTTAATAAGTTAGTTTATAATAGTTTGTTATAAAAACAAAAAAATTTATAAAATAATACGTCAATTTACAGTCTGAAAATTGTCTTTCAGATAGGTAAATCTTGCATGAAATTATTTATAATTATTTCTTTACCTTACTTGGCATACCCAAATAAAATTATTTGAAGTTTGGTTGTTAATATTGTAGCAATGAAAAGTATAATAAACATAATAATTTTAAGTCGAATGCTGAAAAAAACATAATATTTCAACGGTTGGCATAATGCCAAGGTCATACATAAATAAACACAACTTTTAAAATAAAATAAAATATATGTTTAAATATTTTTAAAATATATGTTTAAATATTTAATATAATAGAAATCTGAAATCTCATAGCTTTTCGTATAAATAATTAAACTGTATAAAATAAGATTTCTAAAATAATTTTTAAGCTGTTTTTTGGTCCATTCACTACTAAAAACTTTTAAAGATGATGCGAAGTTTAACTAACCATGCAAGTGGAAACTAGGAGGTAATAAAAAAAACCATAGTCATTTAAAATGCTTTATCTTGTCATATATGCCTCTAATTGTCTGCGGAATATTATAAACAGTAATCTGGAAATGTAATAAATAAATACATTTCATTTAAAGTGATCGCATTTCATATATTTATAAATACATTCAGTATACATTAATTAATAATATAATATTTAATTAATGTATCCATATACATTTTTCTTAAATAGTTTAATACAGCAATACAGAACAGGTATAGTAATTTTCTTAAAATATTTTTTATTCTCGTATCTAATCTATATAATTGGAAAATGCATAATTCTCAGTTTCGAAAAGGCATATCTAGTGCATTGATATTAGTATTCCAAGAATTAATATTTTAATACACTTCGGTAAGATTTTAAAAACATAAAAGATCTTTGCTTTTGGCGTCAGTTTTCATTAATATTATTTCACGTCCATTGACTTATTAATTTAATGCATGAAAATTTTCATATTGAACAATAATCGGATGCTCGAAGAGAAGATACATAGAATTGTAACAATTGGAAATTGTATTTGAGTTACGAGCTCGTAATACTGAACAGGTGTCAAAATTGCAGGAAAATTATCCTTGTTTTTCATAAGCTAAAACGAAGAATAATATATTACTTTAGCAATAGCATAGCGTATAATGGACATAAACCTTTTGCTGCAAGTATGAATCCTTTTTATAACAAACAAAAAAAAACGAATTTTATTTTAATTATAAATTATGAACTGCAGGTCATTTTCAATCAAAGTCATTTTATTTGATTGCCATGTAATGATAACCTCTCAGTTGACTTGTTGTGTTATCATGCTTTTGTTTCTTTTTCTGGAATGGTAAATCGATACTTAATTATAACTACGAACTACTGTTTATTTTTGTTCTGCGATTGGCAATAGCTCCTATTTGTAATTACTTTTCGTTTTCTTGGTTACTATGAATACAAAGAAAAATTAAGGTAATCGTCAAAGAAACTTAACATCGTATTTCGATGAATACTCGTGTTTCAGACATTTTTGAAACAAGAAAGCATAGAAGTTTTGTAATTATATTTGTTTATTGATTTCTCGAACTCTCTCTTTATGAAAAAGTATGCTTCAGTATTAAAAACTGTTTTTGAAAACATACTTTTATTAAAGTAATGGAAAGTTGATTTTTTTTTTATTTTAACTTTTTCTGTTGTTTTTTAATCTTTGATTTATAATTAATTTCTAAATATATGGCCAAATCTTAAGATCAATTTTTTTTCTCATATTTTCTTCCAGATGACACAGAGTTATGGAATTCCAATTTAAATGAATTCATTAACAAACTGATAATTAAACATTGAAAATATTAAAATATAGTGCATTGTCATCGAGGGCACACAACTTTTTAAAGTTTTAAAACTCTAATGCACCGTGAAGTAAATGAAAATTCGATTACAAAGTTTCATTTGAAAGACGTCAAGCAAAATAAAAGCGTCATAAACACTGAACCATTTAGATGAATGAATTCTGATATATGGTGTTTTTAATGGAATTGTAAAATTTTATTGAAATTTGGAATAAATCCATCAGAGGTCTATTTTTCTACCGATCTGCGTATTTATGAAAATATGAACATCTTAGGTGAATGAATTTCAGTTACGATATTCATTCAAAGACTGCTTATCTGTGCTTTATTGAGTCAGTCAATGGTTAAAGTGTTTACCAATTTCCCTATTACTGTACATATGGAAATTAGAACTAAACCAGCGGGAGTGCTCTTGCCAACTCTTCATCACCTACTCTCTAATGACGGTATTATCCCCCGCATAAAAACTGTAGACTTTGAACAAGTACTCAGATTTTTATTTTGTATCTCGCACATGATTGTTTTCTGCTTTTTAATACAGTGATGGAAACCCATTTTTTCGATAGATTAACTACGAAATTTTACAGCAATTTTAGCTACAAGATCATACGCGTAACTTCAGTTAACTAAATCTAAGCGTTGTTAAGTTATCGCATTCATTTGTGTGCGAAGGCAAGAGACGATCAATCTTTTTAAAAAATTAATTCAAGAATTTTATATGATTCTATATTTTAGATTCGTAAATTGTGAACCAAATTTTATCTGTCTAGCTCTTCACGTTTTGTAATTACTGCAATCACTTTGATTTGATTAAATTTGATCAATGTTAATAGATAGTGAAGACCACATACCAAATTTCATTCCTCTACCTCAAATCATGTGTACAGACAGATAGACATAATTACAAAAGTGTGTTTTTCGAAATCTTGAATGTCTGGAAAGTAGAGATTCATTAAAATCCCGAGGTTTTTTTTTTTTTTTTTTTTTTTAACGATTACATCTTTTTCTCTTTTATATGGAAAAATAAAAACACAATAGTGATAATAATGCGTTAAATTTTGGATTCAATTTAATTTTCTTTGCATTGAGATTATGATGCCGTTCAAAAAATGTATACGAGTATAAGTTGAAAGAAAAACCCTTCCCCTAATTTTTATTTAATAGTTTTCTATGAACATTTGTATCGCTTCATAAAAATAGAAATGTGTCTTGCAAAACAAGCATTTTTTATGGATTTCTTTCCCTCTTTGGATTCAGTTGAAATTCCATTGAGGACATTGTGGGAGATAAGAGGACGCGGCATTTTAACATAGCTTAAGAAAATGAAAGGGATATTAGATGATATTTGTAATTACGTTTCTTACGTGATTGAGACGTTATATGAATGATTCCATGCAGCGATTGAGCAAAGTGGAAATAATAAACAATATTCCTCCTCTTAAGGTTGCGTGTGCTTTACATTTCTAACTGCATAGTTAAATCTCGTTTTTCACAAAAGTTTCCTTCATACAAGGATCGGATTTATATTAGACAATTATTTTATAGTTTTCATATACTAATAGCATTGCATTTTTAAGTTATTAGTCAGAAAAATCAAGTAATTTTGTCCTGTAAAAAAATATGCCGCAAATATTCCCAAAAAATTGTGTTTATGTGTTAGATAAAGGAAATGGAAAAAAGATTCAGCTTTCAGATCTGACAAGCATTAGATATTTATAATTTTTTGTTACTTTTATTATGTGCATAGGCTGAAATATAAACAATTTTTCCAGTACATAACAGAACAAGTAGAAAACGTAATTATATGTCATATTATTATGTCAACTAGAATTGAACCAAGCATTCCTGTTTGCTTCGTTATGCAAAGGATCATAAAATTAAATCAACGTGGTGCAATTGATATATATATATATATATATATATATATATATATATATTGTAAGCTGGGCAGGATCCTAATTGTAAACTCAACGATATTAGATATGCAATTATGAAAGAAAACTAATATAGCTTCAAGATAAAAAAAATTTAAATAAATGCTTGGGTTTTTTTATGATCATATATTAATTTGCTAGTTTATATTTTAAATAGAGCTAATATATAATCGCACTACTTCAAAAATGAATTCTTAGATTTAACCGACTTTTAGTTTTTGGTATAGGAAATATAAAAAGTAGCGTAATCCTCAGAATATTCAGCATCAAAATGTAGAATTTTCTTTTTTAGATCTCCTTGACTCTGAAAATATAGTCCTCAGTATCATGTTCATCTGTGAATAAAACTAAATGAGCTCAATGGGTGAAATTTGGTATGTGGCACGTCGGTGGCAACATTTGGAAAAAAAAATCTCATTGCGAATAATCAATTTATAAACCCATTTGTATATACACAAGATTGTTTAGAAATACAATGATGTGGACAGACACAAAATGACAGATGATTGAAGACCAAAATTGCAGAATTATTTTAAATGTGGGCCAGTTTCCCTCAGACTGTCTGCATATCTGTGTGTATGGATAAGATAACTCTAAAACTGACACAGAAAGGGACGAATTACATAAATAAAATTTGTTAAGTGATTGCTTCAGTAAAGATGCGGATTATTACCGCAACTCGCACAAAATCAGCCCATTGGAAATGAAACCAAACTACAAATTAAGAATCATACGATGAAATTAAGCCAAATAAGCGTCAGATTTTGCAAATATATAAAAAATATGAGAAGGCATTCCTACTATTCCATATATTTATTAACATATATTTCTACATATATTTGCATATATTTCTTATATGTAAAATTTATATAATATGTAAGAAATATAGTCCATATTGAAGGAGCATGAAAGTTAAACGCCTTGTTCAGCTAAACCGTAGTATTCTCACAAATATATCTTTCAATATTTTGAAACTGCCCAGATTAAATAATTTTTAAAAAAAGGGATGTAATTTTTGTTACATATGCACTTTTTGATTTAATTTTCAAGATTGTAACAATTTTTTTTTAAAAATGAAATAGTATAGCGTAAAAATCTTTTATTTTATTTCAGTTTCATATAACACTTCCATAAAAAAAATGATTACAAAATATCGAAAGGTCAATATGCCTCAACTTGGTTTTGGTTCTAAAAATATCACGTAACGGGCGGATTCGGGAGGAAAACTTCCTAAATTAATGATAGTTCTCTGCATTTTTTTCCTCGGGAAAAATGCTGTTATGGGGACTCGTTCAACAGGTCCTCTCATAACCTTAGGTCATTTCGGGAATATAGTTTGTAGGTCATCGTTGCCGCTATATATTACTTATTTTCTTCCCTTGAAAATACATCTTATTTCCTATGGTCTTATCATTTTATGAAATAACTATTCTTACCTTACAGTGGGATGGATTTTTTTTTTTTTTTTTTTTCTTTAAAAAAGATTTTAAAAAAAAAAATTGCGAAAAATCAACTAAATATTAACTTTTAAATACAAAGTAATAGTGAATTTCACTGTTTCAACTATTATTTTTATAAAGAAAAACCAGTCTCGGTGATATTCCGGAATCGCAAATTCTCTAATTTTCTTTTCTCTCCCTTCCCTGTGTAATTTGGAAGCCATGGGCAAGGCCGTGAATGTTACAAGTACTCAGATTTTTATTTTTAGAGTTTCGCACGTAAGAGTTTTGTGTTTCGGAGTACAGGAAAGAAAATTATTTATTAATTTTTGACACCTTTTTATTGACTGATTGAAACCAAAATCTAGCTCGGGACTTCAATTTTAGAAACAAGATCATATGCCAAATTTTATTTATCTAGGTCATTGAGTTTTTGAATTATTGAGTTTACATGCATTCGAAAATATAGACTAAAAGAAAATCTAACAGATTTTGAATCAAAATTCAATCAAGATCTACGTTTTAGAATTAAAATTGCTGACCAATTTTTTTTTTTTTTAAGTTTGTTGAAGTTGTTGAGTTTTTGAATTATAGCATTTGCATGATTGTGAAAATATATACTTATAAAACTTTCCCACATTCTATCCATCTAGCTCTTGGTATCTTGAAGCTATCATGTTAGATAGACGTATATTATTTGTACAGATTTCGTTCAAAATTTCGTAGATGTCTACAAATTTGGTATAAAAACCATATACCAAATTTCATTCATTCAGATAAAGGAGTTTTTGAATTATTGGTTCACAGACTCAGTGGTTCATAATTTCAAAATTGCGTTTTTCTGACTCTTGGAAGTCTGAAACAAGAAAATGCGTCTTGCTTTTCAAATTCAAATTTTTTTAGCAGTCACAATTTTTCTTTTTTATACTTCGCATGCGAGAAAGGAAAGATGTAATTTAGTAACTACTTTTGATAAATCTGATTATCTAGGAGAAAAGGATAAAGCTTTTTCTTGTAAATAAATGTAATATCTTCGCGGCAAAACGAGCATTAATAAAAAAATAATAAATCCTAGTAACAATGAAATGCCACTTTTTGCATGCCACAAACAGTTGCGATCTTTGTAACATAATAAGAGAATTTTCTTTTAAGAAAGTAATTATTTTGATAATACAGGGGAAAAAATTATAGCAAGAAGTATGAAATCCTATTCTCTAAACGCCTTTTATTAATTTAAATTACAAAGATCTCATAAATGAAATTCTGCCAAAAAATTAACCATTTCATTTTTGCAATTTTTAGAATGTTAATAGATTCTGTTCGATGAGTTTAACTTACACAAAAACTATGCAAAATCATAATCCTTCAAAATTTTTTCATTTAAGATTTTGCTCATAAATATTAAATGAAAAACTAGATAAATATTATTAAATTGCATAAAATATTTAAAAAATTAAAGATAAAATTATCAAAATTTCAAGATACAAACCAATTATAAAAACTGACAAAAAGAAAATTTTTAAGAACTATAGTAAGTATTTAAAAACCTACTTGTTGCATTAAACAAATTTTAAGTGGAAGATAATTTTTCAAGTACTTAAAAAGATTCGTCTATCCTCTCATGTATTTAAGAGATGATAATAAAAAGTTGAGTGGTTGCAATTATTTTAAAATAAAAAGAAAAGATGGTTATTTTTCCCCCTTTATATAAAAATGTTTTCTTCTTTTATCGCAATTTTATACTTTAATTCGTCGGATCACGTTTAAACACAACTAATGAAAAGAGGTTTAGGCGGACATATTTCCTTCTTTTTAAAAGAAATTTTTATACAAAATTGAAAATCATAAGCATAAAAAAAGAGTTCTAAGCCTGATTTCGTCTTTCTTTTAAAATATAAAGTTTTAAAAAATTAAGGTATGAAAATAAAATATCAGGATGTTAGTAGAATTAATTTAATATCCCTGGGAAAATTTGTTGCATTTGTCTGGAGAAATCAACCCACTATTAACTGTGTCAAAAACATGCCTTTTCTTTTCTTTACGCCAATTGATGATAAAAACGGGTTTACCGAATATATTAACGGGAAGTGGAACATAAAAAAAATGATACTTTTGGCGCGAAACTAAAATATATTTGGCGAGAATAAATGCTTGGCGCAGTTTCCGGACAATCACTTTTTTTGCTTTCGTAACAGTTCGTAAGGAACAACGAGTGAAAACTCATCTTCACAGTTTCGTCGCGATCTTTTCTTGAGTTCTTTTATTCCGAAAAAAATCGCTCTTTCGTCGTCCTTATGGCAGATTCCAAGACTGTGTTGGCTTAATCGCGAAAGCAGCAGAGATTGGACCTCGCGCAGAAATCCGGGAACTTCAATCGATACTGGTAACATCAACTGGAAACAGGTTGCGAGAAATCGTCTGGTCATTTGTTGTCATGGTCGGTTGAAAATTATTGTTTGCGGTTCGGAAAATGTGCTCATTCGAAGTTTTGTAAACACAAAAGATGTAATTCGAAGTGTTTGGTGTTCAGCTATTTGATTAAGTTTTTGTTTGCGCTTTTTTTTTATAATTTTGTTTTCGTGGAACATCGATCCACGTTTTACCTTTTGGTTACCTTTGCCCCTTTGCACGTGGATTTTGAGCTAGTTGAAATGACGGATAATCAAACATGCGATCAAGATCAGCAAATTACATCTATAGCAGATGCTGTGGTGAAGCTGAAAGAACTTAGAGAAAGGTAAGTGCAGTAAATGTATTAGTTAAAAGAAGAACCGAAAAACTCTAAAAAATTTCTTTTTGATCGAAAGGAACAGTTTCATACTTTAATTTCATTCTTTGGAACGAATTTTTTGAATTAAAAAATGTCTGTATTTATCACATTATTTGTTATTTTAGATGTTCTTGCAAAAAATAATTTTTCCTAAATAAATAATTGATTAAAAAAATTCTTTAACACTGCGATCAGTTCGTAAAAAGAAGTAGGAAAATTTATTAAATTTTCGATGTATTATTTTTTAGCTTTTTA
The DNA here is from genome assembly GCA_026543865.1 of Argiope aurantia. NCBI lineage: Eukaryota > Metazoa > Arthropoda > Arachnida > Araneae > Araneidae > Argiope > Argiope aurantia. Next base: position 11,197 of record JAPMOR010036325.1, read on the forward strand.
AATGTTGTATTAATTAAATGTTGTATTATTGCTTTGCAAAAAAATTAAATATATTACCGAAAACACTTACATATTTCTTCTCTATCGACTTTGAAGTAAATATATATCTTTCTGAATTTAAATATTAAAAATTGCAATTTTAGAAACTCCCCTTTATTCTTAAGAGGTTAGTAATATCTGGAATAGTAAACTAATTTTTTTATTACTTAGAGGAATTCCATTATAGAATATTTTTTGTCTCGTATTGTAATACTAATCATCGTATACATGCAAAGGCAAGAAAGAATCGCAAAGTAAAATGGCTGTTAAAAGTTATTCTACTGCTTTTGCAACTTTATTACGATGATTTAGATTATAATTCAAATTATTCAAATATAATAATGCATGTTTCAATTATAAAATAAAGTTTCTATTTCAAAATAAATTTATTGTTTCACTTCTTTTTCCAATTTCCTGTTTTTTGTGTAAAATGCTTTTATCTATTTTTTCTCAATTCAACGAATTTGATAATTTTTATTCTAAAAATATCGAGCTATTGAAATTCCATAAAATGGAAGGCATAAATTTAATTTTGAAACAAATTAGTATTATATCAAGATATTTAAATATTTGAATTTATTTAAATATTTCGAACTATCTAGTTTTATTAAATATTTGAAAGCTTATCTAAGAATAGAAATCTTAAAACAAAATTTTTATTAGTTTCTTCTTTCTGATTACGTTTTTTTTTCAGTAAAATTTCAATTTTAAAAGAAAATTTTTAGAATGAAAATAAAAAAAGAACATCTGTTCAATTTTTAAGCAAACCCATTTTTCCAAAAAAAGTCTGCGTTTGTGTCTTTTTTTCTACGAAATTGTTATCTGCTATTAGTCTTTATAAAGATCATTGAAAAGCATATTTTAAATTTTTGAAATCTGTCTTTTTTTTAATCAGTACATTTAATCATTTTCACTTGCATCAAAAAGAGCATAGAAATGCGGTATCGATTGCATAGTATATCGATTATATTATTATGTCCAGAATTCTAGAGTAATGTGGCTTTTCTTGCAATATGCCCTTCGACATTTTAGACGGAAAAATTCGTATGAAAATTATTTGATATTGAAAATTTTTTGTTGTTATTTGCATTTATAAAAAATTGATACTGACAGTTTAAAGAGAAATAGTCATAGTATGATTAATTTTTTCCCCGTTGTTAAATAGCTAGTTACAAGTTGTAAGTAAAAACTGTATAGAAATACACTCACACAAAACTAAAAAAATATTGAAGTTGGAATTTTATAAATTAAAATGAAACAGCATAATCAATTTTTATGGTTTCGGAAGATACCAATATAGCCCTATTCCTTATTATAGTGGCTATTCAAAATTTGACATTTCTTACAATATGAACGATATTTTCTTAATTTTTAATTAATTTTTTTCCTAAAATTATTTTTTAGTCTGTTTTAGATTATTTTTCTAAAATTAACTTAGAAATATGTGCAAAAATTTTATTGTATAAAATCAGAAGCTGATAACTTAAATGTGGAGGGAGGGGGCATTTAAGATCTCGTTTCAGTCAAGAAAATGGTGATTAATAAATGCGCATTCTTTTTAATCGCTAAATTAACTTTTAAATAACTAAACAATGAGTAATAACAAATGATTTTTCCACTTGTATTAAGACTCCAATTTTGGAAATAAAAATAAGAACACATTTTAGAATTAAAAAAAAAAGTTTCTTAATTATTGTTATAAGAACGGGTAGAAACAACTTTTTAACACATTAATTATTATTTTTTCTGCGTTGGAAATAATCAGATTGCTCATTAGAAATATATTCGTGACTGAAAGCGTCTTTCTGGTTCGATTCAAGGTTACAGTAACAGCTAAATTTGTTTTCCGGAATCATTTCTTATGATTTAACTAAAATCAATTTCCGGTGTTTTTAAAGTTGATTTTGAATATTGGTTGCGAAACCAATGATGAATGAAAACTATAAAACTATATAATGTGTTATCGGAATTCTTTTCTATCAAATCTATTACTTAACATACAATGCATCGTATAGTTATTTAGCTACAAGTTTTTATTTCCATTTATTACTTGCACATGACTGTTCTAAAAATCAATAATGAATGTCTCGAAATATTTTCAAAAATGTTTTTTGATTAATATTTGTAAAAAAGACCGATATATGGCAATAAGGGTACTAGAATTAGATTTAAACTGGAAATTTGGAAAAAAAACCAAGATGGCTTTGTACAAATAATTCTACCATTAAAAATTCTAGCAAAATATTTTTCTTTTTTGCATCGTCAAAAATAAATTCATAAAAAAGAAGCTTTTACTTTTATTGTAGAATTATTATAATGTGATTTGTGTCATTGGGATATATTTTAATTCATTATGTAGCCATATTTCACAATTGAAATTTTTTTACGAAAAAATATTTAAAAATCTTGTTACATATAGTTAGAGGAAAATATTTAACTATTCAAAGTACATATTTCTTTTGTAATAAAATAAAATCATACGTTCTAGGGCTAAGTCATAAATCTTTCTTAATTGTATTTCAGCTATTAAAATTAGGCCTAAATTAAGTGAATGATTTAATACCTGTATAAAATTATATGATTTAATGAAGCCAACCAGAAATCGCCGAGGGAGATTACACAATATTTTTAAAAATATATATTTGTACTTGTTCTTAAACTGATAAAAAAGCTATAACATTTTTCAATAAATAACGTAACTTTATCTTGAACATAAAAATTGAAGATAAAGTGACAATAAAAATGAATAACATTTTCTAGGCATTTGATTCACAGTGGAAGATCGACTGAAGAATTGTTTTTACTGCCAACTAATCAGAAGGGGGAAAAAATACAAAATATTTTTCTGATCAAAGATATGCTCGAGAGACGAATACCTCATAGAAAAATCAAACATATTATAAGATATATTGTATGTAATATTCGTAGAGCTAGAAAGCTATAAAATTCAGGTTCAGGTTTCGACATTGACAGAGCCTTAATTCCTCCAAAACTATATAAATCATCTCAAATATTCTCCCTTCTACTGCCTTATATTTTAGCATAATAAAATAGTGAAGAAAGTGGAATATGCATATCAAGCGTCTACTTTTTGGCTTGTGAAGTCCAAATTTTATATAGCTCCACAATGTTGATGGCAAAGTATATCAAATATCATCCATTTAGATCTTTTGGGGATTTTTTTTTTATTTATTGCATTCACATGATCAGAAAGAAAGCAATCGATGGAAACGTTTGATAAATTGGATGAAAATCTATATAATATTGGTAATCTAGAAATAAAATTTTATGCAGCATTTTATTTTTCTATTTATTTGCGCTTTTGAGTTATGTTTATTGCATATGGATAGTGAGACCTATTAAGAGATTTTTCTTAACAATGTCTGATGAGATTTTGACGGATGTTAAAAAAAAAAAAAAAAAAAATTGAACTCGAGATTTTGACGATCTTCCCGAGTTCGAAAAACAAATTTTTGGCATTATGTCTATCTCTGACAAAGGTAACTTAAAAAAGCTTTGAGCTAGACGGATGAAATTTAATATGCGTTTTTTACGCCAAATTTATAGATTTCTCTTTTAATTTTTATCAAATTTCGTTCAGATGAAGTCTATCTTTCAGGCTTTTCGAATATAAATTAACACGATAACTACAAAATAAAGAGAGCTAGATAGATAAAATTCTATACACAGGTTTATCATCTATATTATAGACATATATAAAAGTTTTGATCCAAATTCAGACTGATCGTTTGTCCGTCTGTACTTTCTGAAATATAACAATAACTCATTAACGTTAAAACGTAGGATTTGAACGTGATTTTATGTCTTCAAGTGTAGTTTTATGTCAAATTTTGGTTTCATTCGGTTGTAAAAAAACGTGTGTCAAATACAAATTTGACATTCGGATACTATTAACCGCAATCTTGGGAATAATCGCCAAAACACTTGCTAGGGATCACACGATTGGTTCGTTAAAAATATTTCGTAACTTTTATACACCAGTATCATGCAACAAAGTCACTCTTTAGGATAACACCTTTATTAGAGAATATACAAGAATGTTTTGGGTAAACCACACCCGCTGGTTGAGTTATCGCTTTCACATGCTGACAGGTAGACTTATATAATCCCCAAAATGGATCTTCATGATTCAAAGAGATCTAAAACTTTGAGAATCATTAGAATGTTTTTCTCTTTGATAAAAACAAAAAAGCTTAAAAGATTTTATAGAAAAAAGAAAAACAGCGCTTGAAAGTGCAGTACTATATATGCGCAATGTTGGTATTACGTATAATTAAATGTTAAGAAATTATACAGGTTTTATGTTTAATTTTTGTATCTGCTACACGAATGAAGTAAATTTTAATTAAAAATATGTAATAAACATATAATTCAGTTTGGTTAAAACATATAATTCAGTTAATGAACAAACACCGTTATTGAAAGGATTATCGTCATAGCTGCATATGAAATAATCAGAACGTAGATTGTATATGAAACAAAAAACATTACCACTGCATATAAAACAAAAATTAATTAAAATTTCCTGATTTATGCATGTCTGATTTTTTTTCCTGTTATTATCACTAAAGAGTTGCATTGTATAGATATTTCTTCAATAAATGTCGTCCCTCAAGGCATTTCAAAATTCCTCATGGCCATTTTGCTAGTTATCCAAACCGCATCAGTTATTGACAAAATGAATTAAAATTTGCATTTTTATCCCACAATTTCAAACTAAATGCGCTTTTATCGTGATTATAAAATAAATTTTCTTACTCACTTTTCTTTTATTCGTGTATCATTTTTATCTGTCTGTTAAAATGTTTTTATTTTACTAACAATAATACAAACCAGGGGAAAAAAAATAACGATCCTACATGCGGCAGTGAAACACGTGCCAACTTTGTTTCTACGAAAATTATTTAATTTTCATTCTGGCTCAAAATTCATTTTATTTTGGTTCTGGAAGAACATGAACTAGAATACTGAAATGATAAATCATTTGCGATTACAGTTCAGCTTATTATAATGCTTAATAATACTTTTTCCACAATTAACGATTGTTGATATTCCTTTAAACTTATTCTATCACTAATTGAGGAAAAGAAAAAAAATCCGTTACTGTTGTATTCAATGATAACATAAGTTAACAAACAGCAGAAGGAAAATGTAGCAGAGTATCATCGAACCCAATTAAATATCTTTGTGCATGATTTAAGACATTTAAAGCTAATGAATATAATGAGAATAAATCGATAAGTACACACACTTTATTACAAAAATGGATGAACAACGCTGGATCTATAAGACTAAAAATAACAGTCCGCTACTAGCAAGTGCCTCCCAAAATTGAAATATTTTTATTCATGTTAAAGAGACATATGAATATTCTTTATGTAATGAGGTAAACGTGAAACAGTAAGCTAAATTATAGTATTATAATAGTTATAAAAAGTACTAGCTGTTATAAAAATAGTATATAGTTATAATAGCTGGTAGGCATGAGAGTTGTTACAAAGAATGTGTGAAGGTTGTTTACTATCAAGTGAGAACATGATGTTGTTTTGGTTAGGGGGTTTTGAAGCTCGAAATTGCGTAGGTAATGAATAAAGCATAAATGGCACTTTTCATCATCATTTTTTTAATCGCGCATATTTTTTCCTGTTTTTACCAGTATTGCATTATTATTAAGTATGCTTCTTTGACAGCATAGGCATTTTTAAAAGGTTGACGTAGAACTACGACATCATAGCTGTTATTTCATCTCAAAATCGGTCGAGATCCAAAACTTTGTTTGCCAGCTAGAAAAATTGAAAATGAAAGTTTAAAGAAATTATATATACAGAGAGGGATAGAGACAGATAAAAAAGTATCGTGATTGTTTCAAACCGGTTTAAACTGGTTAATGATTTAAATGAATTAAGACAAATAATGGCTTAAAAAATAAGTGTCCTCACATGATAACTTGAAATTTGCAATCGTAGATTTCATTTAAATTTTTTTTCTGATTTTTTTTTTCGGTAGCTCGAATTATTATTATTATTTTGCGATTTTTAAATATGTTCATTTTTGGTTGATACAACGACTATTACTTTCAGTTGTGAATTAATAATGAGATTTTACAATAACGTCAATGCGAAATATGTACTTTTGCCAATTCATTCAGCAATGTATACCTATTTAGAAGCAAGTTTGATGAGCATTCATGCAGCATTTTTTTGCACGTTCTACTATTTAAAAAAATGATAGCCTTTTCATGCATCTTTAGCAAGTAGTTTTGATGATGCACTATTCTGTTATTTTGTGAAGAGCCTTCGATTGATTTTCACCGCTATAATACTTTTCTAATCAGATGAAACGGATGGTGGTTTACTGTTTTATATTAGTAAGTGACAGATTTGTAATTAGACTGCCTAGGCTAATGCCTAAAACCACTAGTATGAGAAAAGACCGCAAGCATATAAATTAAATGTATAATAGTTTCCAACTGAATACGCTTCTAAAAATTATAAATTCTATGAATTATTAAGTATTGTGATTGCATTAACACTTTATCATAATTAGCCAGGATCCTATATGTTTCACTTAGTGATTAAAATATTTATAAAACCAAACATCTGCTTCGATATTATTATATAAAAACGTGGATACCTGTATTCTAGAATCATATCAGATAAATAAAAACAAATAAACATTTACAAAATTAATAAAATATAAAATATTAATCTAAAATAAATCAATAGCATGTTAAAAAATGAGCTGATATGCTTAAATAAATTGGCCATCTTGTTAAAATAAGAATCGCAGAATATAGGCTGCCTAGGACCAGGAAGTAGCTAAATCTGCAACTGATTTTGGTGCATAATGTGAGTGTTTTGGCCATGTTTACTCTTCAAAAAAAGAAAAAGATGCAGCCAGATTTCTCAGTATTTTCTAAACGAATAAGTATACATTTTTCGTATATGAAATATAGTATGCTTCAAAATAAATTCGAACTCGGGGTTTTGACGAATATCTACTTGTCAGGCCTCCATGAATTCGAAAAACGCATTTTAGAATTCTTCTTGTCAATTTCAAAAAAGTGTGATATTTCAAAAACGCTTTCAACTAGACAAATGAAATTTGGCACATGGACTAACGACCTACAGATTTCTATAAAATTTTGAACGAAATCCATTCACTGGCTGGCTGTTCGATGGCAAGTGAACTCAATAAATCCAGTCACAAAGAGCTAAGCAGATAAAATTTGTTACATGTTTAGAATATAAATAGATTCGTATCAAATTTCTAACTAAATATGTGAAAAGGTTGACTCTCTGTCTATCTATACTTTCTCATGCGTGTAAGCACAATTACTCGTAAAAGCAATGATTTAAATCAATAAAATTTGGTCTTCTATCTTGTGATTGTAACACTAATTTCGTGTCAAATTTGGTATGAATTGGTCTGCCAAAAGGCGTACAGAATAGATATCTGCTCCGTAGATTCAGTAAAAATGTTGGATATTAGAATATTTTCTAACTACGATCTATATTTTCTAACTATTGTTCACAAATACCATGCCAGATATTTACAGCCTTTCCCTTGGTCAATACTTCAATGTAGGGGGGGGGGAGAGGGGAAGATCATAATTGAACATTAGGTAAGTAAGTTTCGGAAAGACCACTTCCTCTAGGTTTTTATTTATTTACTTCCATATTGATTTTAAATATCATTTACTAGCCATCTTAAACAACCAGCTGATTCATCAATAACCTTGGTAATGTTTAATTTCAATTAAATATATATAATCTAATATTCTTTATTCCCTCAAGATAGTATTTTTAAACACTATATTATGAGAGAATTAAACTTGTGATAGTTATTAGCACTTGTTCTGTTCATTATGCTTATAAATCATTCTAATAGAGCAAAGTCCCTAAAATATAGCGTAGCGATTAAAAACGTAATTTCGCAGCTCTTCTACTTTTTGACTTCCTAGATATTAAATATTTGATGAAACAATAAAAACGGCCTTACTTTTAATGCAACAATATGTTAAAGCTGAATAAATGCTGAAAATCAAAGAGAAAAATATTTGTAAAAATATCTGGCGAAATTCAGAAAATATTGGCAATACTTTTAAATTAGTACCTGTAAAAAGGTTTTAAAAAATTTGAATTTTAAAATGATATAAAAATTGTGCTGTAATGTATTTTGAAGTTATCGAAGAAAAAAACACACGAAATTTTGCTTAATTTTTAATCAAAATTTTATGTAAAATATCAAAAAAAATCGTCCCGAAATGCAGTTTCTTTTTTTAAAGGATATGCATGCCAGGTTTGGTAGCTGTAGGTCAAACTGTATGTCCTGCAGGCATTTTCTTTAATAATATTCTATACTTAAATCGAAATTTTAATTTCTTAAACCTGTCTCTGTTATACCAAGATATATAAAAACATGTATGACGTTATATGTCAGTTATGTGAACTTTCGTTGCTTCCTCCTATCAGCTTGGGTTGTCAATTACAGCAAAGTGACTATGTGACCCAATTTTAAAGTTCGCACTGAATTCTTATTATCATTCTTACTGAATTCGTATTCGTAATATCATATCGTACTGAAGTTCGTTTGTATTCATTTCTGATCCAATTTCTAAAGAAATTCGCCATGGAAGTTCGTATAATATGTATTGTAGCTTCACATTTTTTATTCGTCCTGTAAATTACATAGACATTAAATAATATCTATCTATGCTTCCAACAATGAAGAAAATCACGTGATCATATATTTAATGAAATAATGAAAACGATTTTGGTTTCATTTCTTTAGCTTTCAGTAATAAAGAAAATCACGTGATCATATATTTAATGAAATAATGAAAACGATTTTGGTTTCATTCACAACAATGAAAATATTGTTGTGAAATATATTGAAAAAATATATTTTAAAGTTAATTCAATACTGGCTAAAGAATTTTACAGCAATTAAATTAGTTATTGAAAGGATACTTTTTTTTACATGATGTACAAATTATTTTTGTGCGATTTATTTTCGGAAGTTATCGTGAAAAAATATCAAAACAAAGCCTAATTTCTGATAAAATTTTAAAAAATCGCTACAGAAGTGCCCTGTTTTATCTTCAAAAGATATCTGTATCAAATTTGGTTGCTTTACTTTAAATTGTCTAGACTGTAGAGCGCCAAAACACATTTACATTCATCTTTATATAAGTAGAGATAGTGATTTCAAGGTTCAAAACGTTCGAGTCCATAACATCTGAATTTCACGAACGACAACTTTGCTGTTGAAGGCCATTATCACAACATTTAGTAGCACAGTGATCCAATGTTGCATTTCAAATTTAGCATGCAAGTCAGCTGCCTAACTGGAGTGAGACAGCAAGCAGGCAGAACGATTAAAAAATTTTATTATCCGTGTTGTCAAATAAATAATTTATATAAAATACATATTCTTCAAATTATATTATATTTCAATTGTAATTAGTCAGTTTTCAATATATTTCATTTCCTTCACTTCGTTATTCCAGTACTTATAAAATCTATTATCAGCTTAAATATAACTGTGCAAACGGCGTTACTACACAAAAAAAGTTTCAAACATTTATTAGAATCGCAATTTATATTGAAATCTACAAAACATGAGAAAATAAGCCGAAACTTCATTTCTTGGCCATCAACATATAGCAATTATTGAAATATTAGTAACGATAATGAAAAGTTATACTTCAGCAGTAAAATATGTCACTGTAAAATTCGTTTAAAATATTTTTAATTGATTAAAAATGGAAACAAAAACATTTTACCTTAAAATAATTAATATAACTGAAACGAAAATTTTCTAAATTTTAATATGATATAAAAATTATTTCTGTATTTTAATATTTTCAAAAGTTATCATGGGAAAAAAAATCAAAATTTCATTTAATTTTTTTTAAAAAAAATTTAACTGAAATTTTAGAAATTTCTAAAAAGTCACTCCGAGGTTCCCATTTCCTCTCTTCAGAGCAATGTGCCGGATTCGATAGTTTTAGATCATACAGTCTGGCCTTTAGAACGCCAACACAAACACACATTTTTCTTTATTCTCAACTAAGACTTAGCTTATTCAAATAAGTCAAAGTCTTGAACAGAAAAATTGACAAAAGTATTTACTAAGTATTAAAGAAGGTGGTGAATGTTTTATACCAAAATGAAACTTCCTGCATGGGGTTTTGTGTATGGAAGAACATTGAATGGGATGCGATTTAAGTTTGACACAAAATGTTAAAAAAATGCAATAAAATTCCAATACCAATTCGCTGTTTTTCGTATCTATTCTCATATTAAAACGAAAATCCTAAAATTTTTTCGAGGGGGAGGGGGAATTATTTACTTTGACTTGGGGCATAAAAATGACTTTGACATCAAACCGATGTGTAATAGATTTCTTATAAACAATATCCTGACTAAGGTTTTCTATATTATTCTCTCAACATATTTTGTAACTACTTTTTCTAACTTACTGACTTCTGGTCTTTTTCATAACCATATAGAAACTATAAGTTTAATCAAAATTTTGAAAATTTTTAATAGCACTTTTATCATGAATCATTTATGATACTCATAGCAACAGATTTTTACACTTTCAGTGTTTTTATTTTTTCACGAATTCATTGACTTACTGTGGAAACAAGATTAATGGGTTTGATGCTTATTTTAATTTTCACCAAGAGTCAAATGCATGCCTAACTTCGAGATACACGTGTGAACGGACGGCTTGTTGTTACATAGCTTGATAAATGAAATAACGTCATGCAAAGGTTTGTTTATTTAGGTACAGAAATAAAAACTAATACATTTTTGCATTTGCTATTATTTTTATTGAAACCAACTTATCTGAAAAAAAACAGATGGAATCTAAAATTTTGATTGATTTACTAAAAATTACTAATTTAATAATAGTGTGGTGGTATGTGGATTATTATGATCTGTGCAGGAAGCAACAGGACGAATGTTGTTGGAAACATTTCTTTAATAATTACATTCACACACTTAAAACAAACACAAAGACAAGACATTCGCGCGCGCGCTTCACAGTTCAGAATCACATCTTCTCATTACAATCGCAATGCATTATGGGATGACATATGGGATGACCTAAACAGGCATCGCCATCTAGTATCCAAAAGAGAAGATAAGTGTAATGCAACTGCTACAATAGTAATTTTTATAATTTAATATTATAAAACTTTTTTAAGTCTAAACATATGTGTAAGTAATGAACTGCAGATATTGTATTGTGTAAAAACATAATTTACTCATATTTTCTAAAACTCTAAAACAATTTTAAACTCTTTTATAAAAACACAATAAATGTTCCGATATATTAATGAATATTTCGAGACATGTCAATTATTTGGAACTTCTCCAAATATCACCTTGAAACAGCATTTGTGATAAATTAAAAGAGTTAAAAAATAAAATCCATTAAGAACCATTCTAGATTATAATATTATTTTTTCCTTTATAATAATTATTATTCTATTAGTACATGCTTTTTTTCTTCTTTCAATTACATATACATGTATTCTATCTGAATTTTTTTTTCTTCTTGATCTGGCAGCATTTTATTACTTGCTTTTGAAACACACTTTCTTATTTGAAAAAAACCCCTCTGTTTACCTTCTGTTTAACCCATTTATTCTTGTATAATCTTTATATATACGTGTTAAAATTCTCCTGAGGACCTTATGAATTGGATTTGTCAAGTTTCATTAACTTCTTGTTGCTGCCTAACATAGAAAAATCAAATAAAATGCACTTTACTATATTTATTTTATGCGTTACAGTTTTCAGCCTTTGAGGAATATATATATATATGTTTGTAATTAAATTTTAAAATTGAAGAAAATTAAAAAAAATGTTTCTAACGATTTTTGTGTCTGATTCATCCAATTCATTCATTTTAAATTTAATTTAGTTTTTTAATACTTCCGTATTCGTAACTTTCTTAATTGTCTTTTTTACAGGAATCTAAAATCCTCCTTCATTTTTTAAAATTTATTACATTACAATGTCAGTGGTTTTTTGCAATATTCTTTTTTTATTGTTCAATATGGGCAATATTAAGAATTAATAAGAAAAAAGTACTGTTAAGAATAAATACTACTAAAAACACCATTAAAAATGAAAAAAGATAATAAAACGCTTCTCTTTCTTTTTTAAGCATAAAAAATTAAATAAAACATTCCAAATCTATTACCTGTTATTTACGCGCAATTTTACGCTTTTTTAGCTATATAAACACATCTGTATTACATCTGTGCATCTTAATAATAAATGTTAGTAACTCTGAGTTATAGCATTCCATTCAACTTGCCTTGATTGTTTCCTAAACCATGGCAAACCGAATATTGGTGTATAATGGCTTCAGGAGACAAAAGATATTTTTTTTCTTATAAGGAATTTGTATCTTTGACAAACTGATAGATAAAATTTTATTGCTCGCTATTTTCCAAGAGGAAGAATTAATTTTTCGTTCCTTGCGCTTCTAAGAAATATTGCGATTTTTACGATTCTTCAACTCCTATCATTTTTACGATTCAAAGTTCCCTTTTCACTTCACTTGCAGGTATTTAATTCTGTTGGTCAACGAAACGCGTCACACACGCTTCGTCTTTATTTACAAGTGATTAAAAAATGTAATAAAAGTAAGAACAATGAAATCCTTTTCGTCCTTCAAAAGAGAATGTTGATCATCTTTCTGTTGCCATGAGTTGAATGTTAAAAAGAATGGCCCTATTATTCTGTTCCGTACCAAACGACTTTTAGCTGCAAACGTTATCAAAGAACTGAGTTACAAGACTGTCAGGACAGTGTTCCGGAACGGATGCTAAGCGCATGCGCTTCCGGTTTTTTTAATGTTTGTTTTGTTTGTAGTCACAGATGGTTTAGTAATAAGTTTGTAAAGTTATTTCTCTTCTTTTGTTTATACATTGTTTTTTTTCCCTTGTTCTTGCCATTATTATGTAGTCGCAAAAGATTATAAAACTGCAAAGGTTTTACTATGGAAAGCAAGCTAAAAGAAACAAAAGGATTTTTAAAAATGTTCTATTATATATTTCTAACATAAAATTGAATTTAATACAGGGTTTTAATCTTTACAGATAATTTCACCTTTAGCCGTATGTCAGATAGATATAAAAATAGTAATATCTTGTATGCACGGATCTAAATCAAATCTTCCAAATTAAGCAATTTTCAGCTTTGAAGCTTTATATCATAAGGATTTTATGTTGCGCATTACAATTTGAAATAAATATCAAGACTTTCGCATATTAGGATAAGCTCATCGCTTTTTTAATCAAATATATGTAATACACGAAAAAGGAAAATAATTCTTATTACAACGTGGGATTATTAATTTCTTTTCTAACAGAAGTCGATTGACAAATTAAAAAACAAAATTTTCTATCATAAATTTTAAATTATCATGTCAGAACATTTTTATTTTGCATTATAAAATTTGATTACTGAAAATAGGGGGGAAAACTAGATGAAGTTATATTTTTTATAATGCATTTAGACGTTGAAATTAATTGGTGATAATCCAGAATCAAAACTGAAAAGTTTTGATTTTTGAATGTTTTCGGATTTTTTTCATATTTTACGGTTCCGACTTAAAGCCGATTCTGACAGCTGTTAATTTTTGATGACCAATAAACTTCATATCTAACCTGTTTTTTCCACATAATAAATTCCATTCCTAAAACAACATAATATCCTATTCTATATTCATTCATTTCAATTTAAAGTAAAATGCCGTTCAATCTATTCTGGAAGAAAATGTATGAAAAGAAATATTTGTGAAAGTAACTTTGTGTCAGAGTTGAAAGACAAAATTTTCTACCACAATCTTTCATTTTAAACAAAATTATAATTTAATTTCCTAAATGCCGTAGAAGTAAAAATAATTTTTTATTTGGAGAAACTCTAACATCTATAATATTATGAGTGAATTGAAATTTGAAGTTTTAATATATTTTAAAGAAGAAACTATTAAAGTAGGAATTACATAAAATATTTAATTATTAAAATTTTAACGAGCATTAAGATTGGCGAACCAGCATTATTTAATAATATAATATTTCTCTCGATAAGCTCTATTGCCCAGTATCTTATTCTAATATTTTTTCCGATATTCTGACTGTCACAAAAATCATGAAAACATCGTAACTATAATATACAGCATCTTATGCTAATAGGGATGTATTATATTTTTATATATTTTTCATGCATTCACCCTAAAACAAGTTTGTCCTATCATTTAAAGTTTGTTCATTTGCCATGATTTGAAAAAGCTTTTTGCGTCATCTATTTTTTGTTTTCAGAATTAAATAATTTATGTTATCTTGATTATTTTCACAGCATGATTTTAAAGATGATAGCTTATCTTTTCATTAAGATCTTCATTCAGAGAAATTATCTTCAAGTTTAACGTCACTGCCTTTGATTGGCAAGAGGGTTCCGAACCGAAACAAAAGCTCATGACCGAAAATTGACAGTGTCCTCCAATGACAAATGACGTCATTCGGTTATTGAATGACTTCATTACTTTTCCAATTGAATTAAGGCCATTTTAGTTTTGATTCGGTTGGGCGTTACTGTGAAAGTAATGACCAGAATTTAAGAGTGTCCAAAAGTAAATAATTAAAATAAAAATTAAAAAATAGGGGGGGGGGACTTATTATTCTGTACGTGATATTCCGGAATTCTGTTAGCATTCCTAATAAAACTAGCGGAAGTGATCCTAGAAAATTCTTTTCGTACTCTATACTTAAGGCGTCACCTTCCATATAAAAGAAATTGTCAACCATGAGCAAAGCCACGAAAGATATACCCGCACCGTTATTTATTTTCAGAAGTTTCACACACGAGCCGTTTGTACTTTGTAATAAATTGAAGAAAACCGAGTTTGCATTTTGGAAGCCTTTTTTTCTCTCGACCTATTAGAACCAAAATTTGTCAAAAATTAGCAATTTTAAGAATAAGATCATATATACCATATTTTATTTATTTGATTCACTGCATTTTTGAGTGGTTGTGAAACATTTTGACGAGACAGACGGTCAATCCCTTGACGGATTTAATTCAAGATTTGATAGGCATATACTCTTTTGGATGCTAAATTTGTGCAGCAAATTTTATCCATCCAGTTTTATGCTTTCTAAAATTATCGTGTTCACTTTTACTCGAACAACCAGAGTTCCTACAAACGAATTTCATTCAAAATTTGATAAAAATCCAAAATTTTGTGTTAATACCACATATCAAATGCCATCCGTTTATCTTAAAGGATCTCTGAATTATAGTATTCACAATTAAACAGACATAATTCCAAAAATCTTTTTTTTTTTTTCGGTTTGAAGCGTGGAATTTCGTAAAGTTGTGATTAGTTTGCCAGAGATTCTCAAAAAAGACAGTGAATGATAAGAAAAATTAAATCTTAATCTGTATTATATGGATCTTTAATAATTATTAATTAATTAATTAATGATATTTCTACTTTTTTTAACAATTTATAATACAATATATAACATTTCCAAAACTGAATTTTTTTTTCTGATAAACGGAAAAATTATATGTTCTTACAGAAAAAAATTAGTTACAGAAGAAATTCTATGAAAAAATTAATGGTTGAATATTTTCTCATTCAAGGTCGGTGTGATCTGCACGGAAGTCAACTACTGATAAATTGTACTTTATTTATTTGTGTCTGTCTTTGTATTTATTCCTTTTCCTGTCTGCGACTTCGCATGTTTACGATTAATTGATGAATTGTACTATCCTTGTTGTACTATGAATACCTTTTTAATGTTCCGTTTGCCATAAAAAACCCAAATTACGCAATAAGTACGTCTGTTCTTACCCAAGTATTGAATAAAAGAGAGTTGATGTTTTTCCCATCAAATTATTTTCATAATTTGGGATCAAGTTTCCTATTCGTGTAGACTAATTTAGAGTGGTATATCCTCTATAATTCATTTTTACTTTCACATAGACCAAGTATACAAAGAGAAGTACTGAAATCATGAAAAAATTCGAACTCGAGGTCTTAAAGTGTCACCTCGTTTCAGATCTCCCAGAACTTAAGGAGGAAAAAAAAAATGGAATTATGTCTGTCAGTATTTGTCTTTGAATACGATACTCAAAAATGCTTAGAACTGGATGAATGAAATTTGGTATGTAGTCTTTTCACCACATTTGTAAATATCTATCAAATTTTAAACGGCATTCATTTGCAAGAATTTTGTTTGTATGTCCAAATGAGAGTGAACATAAATTCATTTAATAAAATGCCGAGATAGTAAAATTTTATACGCAGTTTTAACACCTAAAATATTGATTCATATCAAATTTAGAATGAAATCCGTATACGTTTGACCGTCTGTCTGTCTATACATTCGTAAACATGTGAAAGTGATAACTCGTAACAAACGGTTTAGATAAATGGAATTCCGTATTTAATTTTGTTATTAAAATTATAATTCAGTGTTCAAATTTTGATTTTAATAAGTTACGGAAAAGACATTTCTAAAATGCATACTCGATTTTTCTTCACTATACTATGAAGTACAAAATGCCCATGAAAATAAGCATGTGATTACTGAATGTGTTCATAGTATTGCCTAATGTTCCTACTTTTTATACGAGGGAAAGATGGGTAACATCTTTATAAGCGATTATGCAAGAAAATTTCGGGGAGACCACTCCCACTTGATCAATTATTGATATTCCAATGACATGATAAAGGGCTTTGCTTTTACAAATATTTCAGTTTAAAGTAGTTTATCATGAATATACTTCGCAAAACACATCTAATGATTTCTATAAATACTAGATATTTCTGAAATGTTTTCTATTATTTTTAATTCAAAATTTTTATTACCTGTTTGTAAAAGTTTTCTTTCAGTCACTTTTTTAAGACTCGGAAACGAATTTCAAATTCTGAATTGTGCAGGTCGGGAATGTATAAGTT
The DNA here is from genome assembly GCA_026543865.1 of Argiope aurantia. NCBI lineage: Eukaryota > Metazoa > Arthropoda > Arachnida > Araneae > Araneidae > Argiope > Argiope aurantia. The sequence continues at coordinate 28,258 of JAPMOR010036325.1, forward strand.
TAGCAGTTATATTGCTTAACTTGACATATTTCCTATTTGTAAAGATTGCATGACATAATCGTATTTGAAATCACTTCTTGATGTGCTGAAGATTTATAGTTTTATATACTCAAATTTTGAAAATGATACATTATTTCATCATTTTCAAAATTTAATTGTGAGTTCATGGATTGAGATTAAATTTTGATTATACTCTTGTGGCGACACCTAGTTGCGTATTTGAGGAAAATTGATTATGAGATAACATAATATTTATGGTATTACATTTTAAATTAAAGAACAAAATATAGAAACTAATTTTAAAAATTTAAAAATGTGCTTTTAGTGTGCTAATTTTTTTTAAAAAATGCTTCTTAACTTACTTGTGAATGGATTCTCTACTGATATAAGTGGTATCCAAGCACAGAAAAGAGAAAATATGCCACAAAATAAGAATATGCAGCCTCTCTGGGGAAAAAATTGAAAAAATATAACGATCTTTAGCCAAAAATTATAAGAAATGTGGGAAGAAAGTCAATTAGAAAATGTTTTAGGATTGTCGACTTAATTCGAAAAAGCACGCCAGTTGTCTAAAGCACGCGAATTGTCTAAAACAAAAAGTGCGTAAGTCAGCTGGTGCGAAATTAACGTCATTGTTCCAGGAAGAACGGCAGGTTTCGTTCTTTGTATTCATTGTAATATTTTGTATCATTTTTAACCTTATAATATTATTCCTTATCTTTGTATTATTCCTTACCATTACAATAATACTTTATCATTCCTACTATTGTTAGGATTTGCAGAATTTAATTTCTAAAAACTAATTTCAATCTTCTGTATATAAGTTTTTCACAAATCATTCATATTAAATATAAATTACTTTTTAAATTAAATATAAGATTCAGTGATAAATAATACTTTTCCTGCAGTTATCGTTTTTCAAATTTTATTTTCCTTAAACAGTGTTCAAAATTTTTAATATATTTACGTCAATACGTCAAATTATCCGTCTATAAAGTTCAATGAATATAATTTTTATGACTCAAAAGATTTACAAAAGTTGAAAAATGGGTTTTTCTCATTAATTTTGAGTTAAATAATGGAACTGTAAAATAAATCGTTCCGCCTTTATTTTGTTACCAGCCGCCTTTGGTGACCAGCCGGTTCGCCAATCTTAATGTTCGTTAAAATTTTAATAATTAAATAATTTATGCAATTCCTTCTTTAATAGGTTCTTCATCAAAATATTTTAAAACTTCGAATTTTGATAGTCATATAATTTACTCATAATATTATAAACGCCTTCAGTCATAACTTAATATGTATCTCTCTAATTTTCTGTTAGCTTCCGTAGAATTTATACTTTAAATTAAAGTGGAAAGGATGAATCTGCAATTAATATAATAATATTTTTTACTGAAACTAAGTTTTTTTTTTTGTAATATAATTACTGTAAACAGTCACTGAGCGTTTAAACTTTATGGGCACTAAAGAATATCTTTCTTAATTTATGTAATATTTCAAGAATTTGTTAACAAAATTTTTTCAGATTCATCATGAGCAGATCGATTAATTAACAATGTTTGATTTCAAATGCATCAAGCACTAAGAAAATGAATAGAATCGTTTAAAATAATCGGTCGAAAACAGGTTAAAAAAACTACTTAAAAAACGATGCACTTAAAAATATAAGCATATACAAAAAATATATAACTAACATAAATACATTTTAATAACAAAAGCATGCAACTAACCTAAAAATAATTTAAATCATCCGTTGATCATGGTTGTTATGTCAATAAGCAGAACGCAATGCGCATGCGTGAATTTTCAACGCCAGTTACGGTAACTCAAATATGTGAATTTTTCTACATCAGTTGGGGTAACACTATGCAGATTAGAAATTTTTAATTTCCTTTATTCTGTTTTATTTTAATTCAAAAGTACTTCAGAATGAATCTGAAGGATCGATTAATTAACAATGTTTAATTTTAAATGCATCAAACATTTAAAAAATAAACAGAATCGTTTGAAATAATCAGCCGAAAAATCTTAAGTCTAGCCTCATTACTGTTGGGGGAAAAAAACTGAAGCCTTACTCATTTGGCGGTGGGGAAAATGAAAAGATTTTTTTGGCGGGAAAGTTATTTTTAATTAATAATTAAAATTCTAATTAAAAATTCAAAAAAGGGACCCCAGGTGCACATTTCCGACCTCCAAGGTATACATATACCAAATTTGATAGCTGTAGGTCAAACGATCTGGCCTGTAGAGCGCCAACACACACACACACATTGAGCTTTATATAAGTATAGATTTTATAAATATTTTTTCATTTGTATACTTAATTTTCTTCAACATAGAATTAAACATTTTCCCTATGTTTTTTTTTCATACATGTGATAGCATGTTCTTATTCATGTGATATTTTAGAAGAAAAATATTTTTAAATAATAGCGTTTCCTTTTTGTTTTATTAATAATGAAATTAAATGGAATAAGATAGCTATGTTATAATTTTGTTACAAAATTATAAAATATTATCTTTATTACTAATTCTTTTTGCAAATCATTTTCACCTGATTGTACAAAAATAGTGGAATTCAAAATTTGGGATATTTATTTTTCCTAAAGTTTATTATCCTGCATTCTCTTATTTTAGATATTTCAATGTATAATAAGAAGTCGTCTATTATATATGTATTTTTTCAAATGTACTCTATATAGATATTATTTTGTTCCAGAATACAGCAAATCGCATTCGCAAGCAATAAGTTACATTAATATTTGTGAATGCGAACAAATAATACAAGTAATAAGTTACATCATTGCTTGTGAATGTGGTCACAGGCAAAATGACATTTTCCTTCTTTTATTTAAAAACAATTCTTATATATAACATAATTTTTCTCCTATTTAGTCAATATTATTAGTAAAATTTTTTTAATATAGTTATAAAGACTTTTTTTATAAACGGAAAACAAAAAAGAAATTTTAGATAAATTCATGAATTTATTTCCACAAATTATACATTAATTAAAATTTGCTTTCACTTGATTTATTATTGATTATAATTAGAATAATAGTAAAAAATAAAATAAGAATGCTTGTTCTGATATTCATATATTTTATTGTTGGAATTCTTCCCATCTTTAAAACAATTAGTTGTTAAAAGAAAATGTGTCTTTAAACCATTTATAAATAAATATGCTTAAATTATTTTTTTAAAATCCGGAATAAAAGAATGTTTTTCTGAAAGAAGTTTTATGAAGCATTTAATTTCAAATTTGAAAATATTATCTCAACCACTAACAAAGAATTTTTTTGAACAATTTAAATGTTAAAAAATTATAACTAACACTAATTATGTAGAGATATAATAAGCTATCGCATTATCTTTAATAAATAACATTGAAATAAATTTTAACAATGCTTGATCAATTTCATTGAAATGGTAAATACATTTTTACAATGAAATGGTAAATACATTTTTTTTAGAAAAAACTTCCTGAAACAACAAAATGAAAATAAGGAAAGAAAGTTTTCTAAACAGAGAAAATTCTGAGTTTAAAATAAAATCCGAGTTAAAATGAACGTTTCAATGTTTTAGTGAAAAATCACCTTTTAACACAATAGAACAAAATGTTTTGTTTAAAAATAATTATCTTGGAGAAAGGAAGAAATTCTAAGGAGTTATGTGTAAAAGGAAAACTTGGCAAAATTGATAAAAGTTTTGGAATCACCTAATAGTTCTTTGATTATTTCGATTTATATTTTTTGAATATCCAAAGCTCTGTTTTCATAATTTCCGTACTGGCCTGCCATTTTTAAGCTTTTTTAATATCATTTTCGCATGTTTTCTAGTTGCAAATGAAACATGCTGTCAAAAAGCTATACCTTTTATTAATTTTCAGTTCTTTTTTATCAGAATATCCAAATTTGATAAAATGTTTGTAAATATCCTACAGTATGAAGAAACTTTTATTTTTTTATCAGTCTATATTCCATTGCAAAAGATTTATATGTTCAATACTTTTATTTATATTAAATTTACACCACAGACGATTTTTTTTATTTATTTCTTGAAGCTTTCAAATTAACTTATTATAAATAATTCTGTTTATTTAATTTGATGCAGTTTAATTTAATTATTATGTCATCATTATAAGGCAATAATATTCTGTTCGAAAAATATGAGAAACCAATGTTTCCAAAATGACAAACTTGGTCAAGTATTTCTTACCTTAAAACGAAGCTTTCTAAATTTTCATACAGTTGTTCAGTTTTGTTAAGAGAAAGATTTGCTGAATAACATCCATTTAGTTTTTTGCAGTTTGGAGTTAACATATTAACAAACATAGACATAAGCAGACAGACACAGCGTACAGCCATTTCGAGTTAATATGTTAACAAACACAATGTACATTTATACATTATAATGGATACACAAAACATAACTTCAATTTTTTTTTCTACCTCAGCAAATCATAACACAGAGGAAGAATTTTTTTAAACTGTTATTTTATGTTATTTACTATACACCTTTAGGGACCAGTTTGCTCGCCTAAATTAATGGTTGCTAAAAATTTCAATTAAATATTTTATATAAGATGACCTTAATGGCTTCACCAAAATATTTTAACTTCAAATTTTATTACGAATATAATTCATACTATTTCAGAGGCCTTGCGCTATTCTGTTCATTGTGCTATGCATTTCTCTCATTTGCTGTCTATATCTTAATATATCCAATTATGTCATAAGAAACAGAAGCACTATTTAAAAATGGTTGTACTTGAATCATTTTTCACCCTTGCTTGATTCTGAAGTTTAACCTTACCTGCTAAAGACTTAAATAAAACAAATTTCCAAAAATTTTAATAAAAGCATGCCTTATATTGAAAGCTACACAATATAAAAAATAAGCCGAATCTTCATATCCTGAATATCAACAAAGGGAAGAAAAAAACCACGGTGAAGTATTAATAGCAATAATAAAAATGAGTTGATTAAACATTGAAATATATATTGTTATAAAATACGCTTAAGATATTTCTAAATAATGATTTAAAAAATTATTTAAAATTAATATCTTTTTAAAGATAATTTTTGAATTTAAAAAATATTATATCTTTTTAAGAGTATTTTTTTAATATAAAAAAAATTGATATCTGTGTGAAGATTTTTTTTTTCGAATTTTAAGATGATGCAAAAAGATGGTGCATATCAACAGCAAGAATAGGAAATTTGTTAGTTATTGATAACATAATGAATCATTCTCTTTTTTTCTAAAACTGTTTAAATCATTTTAAGATTTAAGCCTAAAATTTAATTTCCGAAACAATTTTGTTTTTATCAATATAATTTTCCTGACCACACAACTCTCATCTTTCGCTTCTGATGTCTCTAAAACTATTTGGAAATTACAAAAACACAAATCAATTTAAGCCAGATTTAGTCTATTAGAAATAATTGGAATGAGTATGAAAACACGATGTAAAAATGGAAAGAGAACTAAAAGTAATACTGATCGAAAGGTAGATAAATGTTGATGGAGAAGTTACAAAGCAATGGATGAATGTTATGGGCACATGTTCTAGAACAATGATTGCCAAAGCGTGCTGAGTGGCGTTTTGGAGAATCCCGACTTTCTCGTAGGAACATCGAAATATATTTGATAATTTTCAATTTTATTTGACTTCATATTCAACTTCATATATGCCTACATTTTTGAAGAAAACTTATCTCAATTTATCACCCGATTTGAGAAACGTATTTTCAAAATGATGTTGTTTTTGCATGAATTTAAAGTTTATTTAAAGTTACTGCTCCATTTGTATTTTCTGCTACAAAAGAAGGTTTAATTATCTTGTGACAATTCGCTAAAACCAAATTAGCAATGAATTAATCGAGTCTTGGTTATCTGTAAAAAATTAATTTCCACTCCTAAATACTAAAAAACTTGCAGATTTTATTTCCATTTGCACGTATTTGTATGACACGAGTTTTCGATAATGTCTTAAAAGTGGTTGAGTGCAGTTTTCATTTCACGATTTTAGAAAATGTGTAGGTATCAACGGGCTTATACATTCCGCTGATAATAACATTTATTAAAATTTATTAAATATTTTTCTAAAAGAACTTAAAACAATTTTATTCATTTTTACCTACGCCACATGAAATGTAATGAATAGTTTTCAAAAAGAACGTTTTGGAATTTTGCGTAGGACCTTTTGGGGGAAAAAATCTGGATTCACCAAGGGATCGAGAAAAACAAATGGGATCCACTGGTCTAGAATAATCTACGAATGCTAAGTTACCAAATATTATTATATTTGCTGATTTTTTTGCCGATAAATTTTTTTTTTAAATCTCCAAAACGTTTTAACAAAAATGTTTGGACTTTTTTTTGTATTGATTTTCTAAAACATGCTACTGTATATACGTGATAGAATGTATGACTTTTTTTAGATACTAAACTTCTATCATTTATATTAGTTAAAGCAAATTTCAATAAAGTTTCAATCCGAATACATTTTGGAAACATTTTAGATATTATTTTATTTAAAAAAAACGTTTTTAATTAAATAAGATCCAAGTGTTGGTCTTATTCAAATAGAAATAAATGTCATTTGAAAAAAATAGTTGATTCAGATTATCACGATTTTTTTCATATCAAGAATATATATTTTTACAAAATTTCAATCTTAATTATTTTTAGTAGTGAATTTAAACGACTGAAAATATTTTAATTGAACACGCTTGAATGAATTAAATTGTTTCAACTATTGAAAAAGTTATTACTATTTTCTCTTTTAATAAGAGCTCTCCAAGGAACTCGATAGCTCTCTTGTTTCGGTACATTTCGAGCGAAAGAATTTTGTTTCAGCTTTGAGACAATTAGACACTCAGTTTTGTCAGTTAGTATTAACTTCTTTCTTTCCTCGTTTTGTATAATGGGAAAGTTGTTCGTTTAGATGTATTCAGTCGCTGCTCTTTGTTCTAATTAACAACGAATAGAAGATTTTTTTTTGGCAAATGATTAAGGCGGGAGAATTTGCTTAAAGAATAAGTATTCGAATGTCTGAGTTAATTCTTTTCTTGAGTGCAGTCTTCAGATAATATAATACTTCTTAAATAATAATCGTCTTATGTAAATTGTAATAATCTTTCCTGACAATTGTATAAATTTTCATCCTGGATTTCCGAAAAATATATTAGAAAAAGTATTTCTTAAATTAAAAATGCTAAATCTCGTTCGATTACTTTTAAAAGTTATATTGCATGAAATCTAGTTCTTCTCATAAAAGCTTTTATTATTTTTCGTGCTCATGGAATGATTTTATTGATATATAATCCTTTTTCCGATATCAGAATAGTGATTCTGAAATTCAAGAACTAGATCATGCAATAGAATAATCAATTTGTCTGTATAGCCCATTTTATATGTCTTTAAGAATATAAATACTATACGAACTAGAACAAATGGTAATTTGAAGAAATAACGGCCTGTAACCGGTAATTTTATTATTTATTTATTTATTTTTTATTTTCTAGTAATTTTTTAGACTATTCTGGTCTAGTTATTTTTTTTTTTATCTCCCATGCCTAACTTACCGTTTTTAAAATATGCCATCAGTTTTTCAGAATAAATTATGTTCACTGTAAATTTTCAGAAACAAATGATGAGTTTAGTTACCGATTTTTTTTTAAATAAAATAATACTGCATATTTAATAATTTTCTCGCAAATTTAATATTTTTTTCCACAGAATCAACTAACAAAGGCAATTTCTGATAATTCAATTAAACATCATGTACTAAATTTTAAAATTGTTATGTTACTTATCGTAAGCAATTTTGTTTTCGTACAATGCATCCAAATCGTATTTGTAAATATCTGCAAGCAAGCTGTAACTTTTGCTAAGTCTTGCGAAATATTCTTAAAATATAAAAAAAATAACAATTTAACTTTTTTATTTTGAAGATAATTAGTAAAGAATATAGAAACTGCTTAAGCTTTTATTTTTTATTAACTATTTAACTGCTTAAATCTGCTTAAGCTTCTATTTTTTATTAACTATTTAACGACTAATTAAAAAAATAGTTTTAATATGTTGTTAACAAATATTTTCATTATGTCGACATCTTTCAAAACTAACCCAAAGGAAAAAGTAATTAAATGCTGAAATATATTTATGCATTTAAAATCTTCTTAAAATCTTTTCTTAAAATCTCGAATTTTAAGAACAATATGCATTATGTCACAACTTTCAGTGGTCTTTTATGTCTTCATTCTTTGGCATTAAATGTGAAATCTCAACCGGAAGAATATTGTAAAATTAAATTTATTGGATAGAAAAGCAGCTGTGTTTAAAGAATTGATAGTGTGAGCATAGTATTAAGAATGAATGAAATAGCATAACATCCTATTTTACAACCTTGAAAAGTGTTTTCTTTTATTTGTTTTTAAATTTTTAAATTCTCTGTCTTATTGTCTTCGTATTAAATAATCAACTTTACATATTCTCGTCCTTTCTTTATTCATTCAGAAATTGCATAAGAAGGTGTAATAAATTCACGCTCATGAAAAGCTAATTTTGGAATTCTGAGTTCCGTTAATTTATCGGATATGAGGTAAATTGTAACAATATGACAGAAAATATTTTAAGAGTTCCTCTTTTCTAATAATTGCAAAAAATATTTGTGCACATTTTTTTTTGAAAAATTCATAATTGTAATAATAGCCTATCGCAAAATTCATTCCAAAAAATATTGATTTCAGAAATAATTCATATATTTTAATTTTCTTACTGTGGTACTTATTATGGAATATAGAAACCACGAAAATTAATTTTAAGTTACTGAAATACACAAAACTTGCGGAGATAAGCAAAATATATGAAAAAAATAAATCATCATGCAAATAGCAATAAACAGAAAAATGACAGATAGATATCTTGTCAGGAAGTAATGTCTTTTATAGTTCAATTCTTTTTCATTTTTATGTTGATTTTCCCGCTTAAAAACCCATATACTGGCACAATTAAAATTTAAAATTCGCATATGAAAATTTGATTTCTTTAAATATTTAAGGCAGATGTTACTAACCTTTATTTCTTACCGTTCTCCATGATTATTTCTTTGATTTTTGACTACCCCATCTATCATACCTCCCCACCCCATCCATTCCTTCGCGTGCACAGAAGTTTATATGAATAATAATCTAATTTTTACGTCAGGTTAAAACTCAAACGACTCAAATTAATTTTAAGTATTGGTATAATTCATTTTTATTGCAAATCTACACCATTTTTTTTATATAACAAGAGTTTGCATGCTCCCAAGGGAAACGGAAATGAAATAATTTCCCATTAACTGTAGAAGAGAGTTAACAGTTACTCACCGTTGTAACCAATACTCCAAATGGAAAACCGTTTCAATGCAATCATAGAGCTTGTGCTCATGAAGCTAGGTTTTATGGAAGTAAATTTAAAAGATGGCTGATATAACAGCAATACTGTAATTAATTTTTTAAAACATACGAACGAGACGAGTATGTTCTTTCTATAACTTTTCTTTTTCATTTTAATCTTTTATGTTTTGTGTTTTCCGCTATTACCAATATTCTTTCACATTTACCTAACTTATCCGCCATTTATCCCTATAGATTACGCATTTTATAGTTTGGGAACCTCCGACCAAAAATAAATAATTGTCAATTTAATATTTAAATAGAATCTTACCGATTTATGTTCAATTCACTAACTTCAATATTTTAAATAATGTATACTAAGATAAAAAATTCTCAAAATACTATTATCATTTTTTTATTATTTATGTTAACATAAAATTTCTTATTACAAAGAATATCATAATTCTGCACTTTCGACCTGCATACTATTTACAGAAAGAAAATCTTTATTTTGCGACATCACCCTGTTTTTTTTATAATTTTAACTAATTTTTTTATTAATTCTTCCAATCACATTAGCAATATAAAAAAAACAACGAAGGCGTCACTTTGGCGAGAAATTAAGAAAATCTGACAGCTATTGCTTCTATACTTTACGTATCAGATAAAAAGATTTTCCCCCTCTTACGTTTACCGATGCTAACACGAAACAGCTGTTATTTTCACATCAGCTTTATTAGTTGAAAAAGAAAAAAACTGTTGTTCTTAACGAATCTCTTTATTTAGATTTCATATTGATATGTTCACTGTTTCTTTTGTCTACCTGATTTAGGAGCACTTCTCTTAATTTGCTATCTTTTGACAGTGATTTTTAGTTACAGTTAAACTTTTTCCTTTATATCGAATATAAAAATAAAACAAAAGTTTTTACACAATGCACTCAGTTGATTGGATGTTCAAAATCGAACATTTTCAAAGATTAGCTTTTATTTTGAATACACAACTCACCACAAAGCTCTTAAGAAGCTTATTTTTGAAATGTCTTTTAGTGAAATGAAATGTACTTTAAAAAGTTATTGACCTATAAAATTTCATAGAAAAAGAGAAATTCTCTTAAAACAGGAAAAAAAATATCTAAGATTTTTTGATGTGCCATTTTTATGTTTGAAATTTAAAAACAAAACTCAAACAGTTTTACCGATAGTAATAAAAGATATCTTACCTCCTGTACGTAGCGAAAGAGTATTACCAGTAAGAAATTCGATTTCAAGATTTTTATAAATCTAAATAGATTGGATTTCCTTGAGTCCTGGGAATATTAAAATGCAAAATTCATCTGTTTCTCTATTGGTTTGTGAACGCGTTATTCAAAAATTAGTAAAAGCACGTGTTAACTAATAAGAATAGTATTGGTTTGTAAACACGTTAATTCGTTATTTAGTGAAGTACTGATAAGTTGAGCTAAAACGCTTTAATATACAAAAAAATTGATGTAATTAGTTAGCAAATCCTATGTTCGTGTATTAACCAGGGAGTAATTAATCGTATATTAACACAAATGGTATTGATTTTTACCGTTTTATAATATAGAGACAAAAGCCGAGTATTTATTTTGGTGATCTTTCTTTCCACCAAATTTTTCCAAACATTTTTTGGTACAGATTTTCAGTTTTGTTGAGAAGAACACATATTATATTTCATTTATTTAAATTGTTGAGTTACTGAATACACATTCATTATCACAAATATAAAGACCCATTGACAGTTAACTCCCTTGAGAAATTTCGTTCAGAATTCGTAAAAAATTAATAATTTTAAATGTAAAGATCACACACCAAATCTCATTCGTGTAAACAGTTACGTTTTTGAGTTATCGTGTTCATAGACTGACACATTGGCATAATTTTCATAAATATAAAAACCACGATCTCAAGGGTTACCACCTTGTTTTGACATTCGAGGTGATCAGAATGACCGACTTCATAAAAACAGAGAGTGAGAAACTAAAGAATATCAAATTTCATCCTCTAACTCATTGTATTTTTGAGTTATTGCGCTAAAGTTGATAGATGTAATCATAATCTCAAAGGAGTTACCGTCTTGTTTTGTCATCCAAAGTAATTTGAATAACCACTAAGAGCCAATATCTCAAGGCTTTCAACAAAGAGCCATTATTTCTCAAGACTTTCAAAGGAGACACGCTCCCTTGTTAAAGTGGAGGCAACTCGACCATAGCATTACTGTGCCCACTAGAGACGTGAGAACCTGCTTACACAGCAGCTTCTCATTCAAGCACTCGTGTTGTCTACTAGGGACGGACTCCAACAGACGTAATTACTAACACAGTTTTATAAAACGCAAGAAGTCTGAAACAAAAAAACTCTTTAAAATTTTGTGATCGAATATTTTTTTTTATTGCAATGCGTCTTCTTTGCATATTTCGAAAATGTGAAAGTAAAAAAGTGAAAATCAGAGTCTGAAATGATACAAAAATAATTTAAAACTGCCTATACTCAAAACCTTTGCTCATAGTTGTTGCCAAATTCCAAAATATATTCAAAGTAAATTGCGCAATTTATCCATTCCCTTCTTTTTATACATTTCATGTACCGATGTAAATAGTAGTTGCTTTAAAGCAAAGGTAAATGGATTTTTATTCAATCTCATTTGACATTTTAATCTCCTTCGTTTAAAATCGATTGAGCAAGTTTATTTTGGATTTGCTGAATTTTCAGTCGTAAAGCAAGAACCATATCTCATTTATTGGAATTTCCCGTCACAGAATAAAGAAAAATTCGTTGGAAAAAAAAAAAGTCAAGTGGGAGCGGCTACCTCCTGTTTATTCGAATCCAAGGTCATTCTCGTTTTCTTCTCTCTCTCTTCAGAAGGTGCAAAATAACTGATGACAGCATAAACTTCATACACATAAAAGGTAACTTTACGCCTGTTTACCTTTCATAAAAAAAGCTTTTACCACTTTTGGAGAATTATTCTACAGCCTGCATTTTAAAGAATTAACTCTTTTTATGCAAATAATAGTATCTTTTAGTTGTTGTTGTCAGAGAGAGATATTATTCTCTTCTTTCTTTCCACACTTCCGTTAACTTTAGAAAGAAACTAGAGCAAAACAGGAAAAAGAAACTTTAGATAGTTTTTTTTTTCAACATTCTTATGTACAATGTATAAGAAGATAAAATATTGTTGTCGTCAAAAAATTCGATGTCGAAATTTTTGACAAATCTCTTCCATTTTTTAAATCTCCATGAGCTTAAACAATACATTTTTGGAATTTTGTCTGTTTGTGAATAGAATAATTCCACATTTTAAATCTCCCTCAATTCGATAAACGCGTTTTTTTTGTTGTTTTTTAGAATTACGTATGTGTATTTATTTGTTAATATGATAAATCAAGAACACTCGAGACAGACGAAATTATTTGGCACATGGGTTTTACACTAAATTTCTAGTTTTGTCCGAAATCCATGTTCAGGAAATTTATTCGTCTGTTTACTTAAAAAGAAGAGATCATGGTAATTATAAAAAACAGAGAGAGATATGAATAAAATTTGGTAAATAATTTAGTCATTTAAAGTGTAGATCCTTATGAAATTATGAAATAAATCTGTCAAAGGATTTCTGCTGGTCTATACATTTTCATGCATATAAGCGCGATTGCTCAAATACGTGAGGCTTAGATGATTGAAATTTGGCATATGATCTTGTTACTAATATATTGAGTTCCGTGTCAGTTTTGGTTTCAGTCATTCTAAAAAATAAATGCAAAATACATAAATGACTTCCTTCTCTGCATTATGAAACACAAAATGTTCATATACGAAACTCTGAAAATGAAAATCTGAGCACATATAACATTCATGGTCTCTCCCAATTTCCACAATTTTTTTGCTTCCGGAAAGGGTGGGCGTCAACATATTTATTCGGAAAAATACGAGAACATTTCAGAAAAACCAATCGCGCTGGGTTTTTTTTTGTCTTGTAATTTTTGAAATACACTAGGCACTCTGTAACCTGCCAATACACTACGAAATGTAAGTATAAATCTGTTACATTTTACAAACACATTATCCATAATTGCTTACATAGGTAACATTTCATTATTTTTGACAGGAATTTAAAAACTATGGCTTTTAAATAATAAGGAATCTACTTTTGCCTTCCAACTTTCTTCTTAATAAAATTAGCACCTTTTAGAAACAGATTTTTATCAAACTCTATAAAATTTAAATTTTCTACAATACTAAAAAGGACAAGGTTTTGATAAAGATTTTTAAGTTCTTAAGTTCTTGTATAATAATAAAAATTAAAATAATAATACAAAAGATTGGTAAAAGCTGTTTTGCTGCATAAAAATAAATAATTAAATAAATAATTTTACTATACTTTTTGACTGCTACTGCTGTATGCGAAAAAAATGACATATAGGAAAAAAGGTTCTCAGAGAAAAGTGCAGCATTAATTTGAAATAAATCTCTTCATAAATTCAATTTAGAAATTAAACATTTGTGTTTAGAATTCCACTCGGCTCGTCCTAATGCTCTTAGATTAATTCTGAAGGTATGAAACTGATTAATATGTAATACAGAATATTATTTAAGTAACAAATACATTTTTTTATCTGTGAACTCATGCTATGTAGAAGTTTAATTATTTTTGGCAAGGTTGGATAGAAAAACACTAGAGTCTCACAATTAACGAACCGTTCTGAACAGTTGCATTAAATGATTCATAATGTTACTATCTAGAACTTAATAAAAATGCATTTAATAAATTAAATAAATAAAACGTTTGCAATGACGTATTATGTAATTGCATTTGCAATTAACTTGTATGACATGAATAAATAAAGTCGTTTGCTTTATCGTGATTACCTCATATGATATTAGCGAATAAATAAACCTTATATTATTAACTTGCGTAACATTTATGAATAAATTATGAATCCAATGTGAACGAATAAATAAAATCGTTTGCAGCATCGCAATTGGTACATGTAATGAAGCCGAATAAATAAGTCGTTTGGAATAGCATCATTAACTTATATAATATTAATAAATAAATCATGAAATCTTTTATCAATTACCTTTTAAATACTAATGTGCATGTTTAATACGACATTAAATGGGCATATTTGATTTCTTCAAATATTAAACAAATTTCTAGTTCTGAATTTCGTGATAACGGGGCTTGATTTTATATTAGCTTTTGCAGGATTAAATTTACAGTTTTTGATACATTGCAATATCCAAATCCTCTATAATATATTTGATCAAAGTAAGAAAATATAAGGGAATTAAGCCCTAATGTTCTACAGCAGATAAAAATATACAATAATTAATTAATTAGCCTCCTGTCGCATCACGTATCGTATTGAATAAAATTTAATTTTGAGTCAATTTTTTGTTAGTCACACATACTTGAACAAGTAAGACTTTATTAATTGAACCTTCATTCATATTTTTAATCATAAATTGCAGTGTATGAATAATCAAATTAATGAGCTGTGCCTTCATGGAAGAAGATGAATAAAACATTCATACTAATGACGAAGGGCAAGCTCAAGATTATGACAACCCTTAATTAATTCAGAGCTTAGAATTGAAATTCGTATTCGACTTTTTTAATACTTGTACCTGTATTGGTAGATAGATACCTGTACTAGTAGATATTAAAACACATATCTTTATTTTTGCATTCTTGAATACAAAGTATTCATTAAAGAAATTTTCGAATAATATTCTCTGAATCAAAATTAATCAAGATAAAAAAAAATATTAAATGCACTTTTACTAATATACTAAT
Source organism: Argiope aurantia (assembly GCA_026543865.1). Taxonomy (NCBI): domain Eukaryota; kingdom Metazoa; phylum Arthropoda; class Arachnida; order Araneae; family Araneidae; genus Argiope; species Argiope aurantia. Next base: position 43,470 of record JAPMOR010036325.1, read on the forward strand.
ACAATTTTTATTATTATTATTATTATTTTCTACTTTTTAATCTGTAATTTATATTTCATTTTATAAATATGATAACGAATTATAATTCATCAGTATTAAGATTGAAGAAATAAATTCATTATTCAATACCAGGTTGCGCCACTCGTATTAATTCAAATTTTGATTAAATCATCATTAAATCTTTTTTTAAAATATTAAAATAATACATTATCATCAAGAATATACAAATGTACAAAATTATAGAACCTTAGTAAATCATTAAGTGAATGAAAAGTCAGTTGCAAAATGTTATATTCACAAATATAAAATCCAAGTAAAGTTAAATAAAAATATATAAAAATAAACACTATTTTGTCAAAATCATTTTTGAAATCACGTCTCCTTGTTCGTATAAACATGATAACTCCAACGCATAATGAAATAGAATGACTAAAATTTGAATTGTGGTCATTAAAGAAAAACTATATCTCTATAATATTCTAGACTAAATCCATCAAAAATTAGAAGCATTTTCGTAAACACACATTTTATTTTATATTTCAATAAAATTATTGTTTGTGTTACCAGTTATAATCCATTGCTTGCATATATTTTAAATACTTTATTTATTCATTTATCTGTTATAGAAACCCAAGTAATAGAAAAATAGATACTTTTTTCCCAATTATTTATATGAATATTGCCACTTTAACTAGTAAAAATATTGTTGCATTTATTAGTATACATATATTGGTGCTATTATTTTTTTTTAATTTTAATTTGGCAAATTAGCAAAAATAGAACAAGGCAATCAACTTTTCAAATACAAAATATTTACATTTCTAAAATGACATAAAAGATCATTTTATTCGTATAACAATTTCTTACAGATATCTTTGAAATATATGATATTAAACAATTATCACAAACCGTTTTAAGAAAAATTTAATTTTGGACGCTTTTAGTGGATTTTTGTTGATGCTAATATGGAGTTAACAGTTTAATTTATATTTGTAACAATCTAATATTATATAGCACGACTTTTTTATCCTTGTACTGCAGTGACGAAAAAGCGAATTTGCTTTTCTTTTGAGTTTAAGAAATATATTGTTGCATTAGCATTTAGTATCAATAAAATATTATAAATGAAACTTCTCTAATTACCAAAATGATGGAAAATCTTGAAATCTGTAAAACTGGCATAGAACTACGCAAATTTACTTGTGTGACAAAATAGCGCTCAAAGTTGTAAGAAAATAACTTTATACTGAAAACTAATATTGACAAAAAAAAAAAAGAGTTTGAAATAATTTTCTTAAATTATCGTTTGCGCTTTTTTTTTCTTCTAAGAAATTGTTAAGTTGAGATGTTTAAATCATGTACGCGACATATACAAAAACAATCATTTAATTTCTCTAAACTTCATTACATAAGCATCTTTAATATTATGTAATCATTCTCTTTTTCTAATAACACCTAACTTTTTTTTAATGATTTTTTTTTAAATTCGAGATAACAATTGTCTTATTATTAATGTGCTATTATTTATTATTTGTACAATGTGAGAATGATCACCTCTGTTTTGCTATTGTTTATCAATTTTCCTGCATGTGACTAAATTGATAAAACTACTGATATCAAAGGCTTTCATTCAGATAATAGTTTACTTATCTAGCGCGAGCGCCCTATGTTGCAATTATGGTAATATTTACTCAAAATTATATCTTTAATATTAATTTGCTGAAATTAAATAATTTATGTTACATTTTTTCCTCAATTTTAACTTCAATAACCACATTTTAAATCAGCTCACTCATATTGCATTATGATCTTAGGTTTGACATTTCTGACATTAAATGAATTCAGACAAAAAATGATAATGCTTATAAAGAATAACTGGAAAAGTATAGATGTTTACTCTCTTTTTAAATAATTTGTCGAGTTATTATTGCTACGTAAAAAATGTTCAATAAAAGTTTAAGTAGATTTTGGCAATGGAATCAACGTGTTTTATATCTTTTTTTATCGTCGGCAAAAAAAAAGTGCTTAAATATAAAACATTAAGTTTGAAAGATCGTAGCTTCATCGCGTTTTACTCTTTATTCAATATGTCTTCGTTTCCTTTCGATTGCATCAGTTTTCCTTTGGTAGCTGTCGTTAATTTATATTCAGACAGCCAGAGAGATAGACTTTCTGTAAACGGATATCGTTCAAAATCTGTTAGAAATCTACAAATGTGATGCAAAGTCTGTATACCAAATTCCAAAGAAAATTAATTCTGAAACGAAGTAAAATGCATGTTACAAAAGTAAATAAAGTAAAATACTTATTGAAAGGTTGTTAAAATTTGAGAAAAAAATTGTTCGGAAATAGAATTAGTATAACTGAAAAACGAGGCTTTTGAAAATATGTGCTTTAATAGCTTTCGAAATTATTCAAGAAAAATAAGATTTCGATCATTTTCAATTAATTAGAATCCTAATTAAAATTTTGGAAAACTCTTTCTTAATGAGCACTTGATACCCAAGAGCTAACTACGTGCAAAATTGGTTTCTTGTAAACCAAATTCTCTATCTTGCAGAACATTGCAATCGCAACTGTATCTCGCGATTAATTAGCGAATGAAGTAGTCTGGAGAAGAAAAAAAAAACCCAGCTGTTGAAATCTTGTTAGGATTCTGTCAAGGTTTTGTTTTCCTGCATCAAGAAAATGAATAGGAGAGAGGTTAGGCACTATTGATAATGTATAAATGTCCTGAAATTTCAAATGAAATAAAAATTAAGGTATTCTGTTCAGTGTTTGTATCTGAGGAACTATGTTGTGATTTTTATGATTTTTCTCTAAAATGGAGATTGACAGAGGGAAGGAGATACAAACTACCATTGATGTTTATCTAGGTGTTATGAATTTTCATGCAAATAAAAGTTTCCGAAATCAAACCCATAGTTGAAGCTGGGAGACTTGTTGTTTGGTTTTTCTTAGTTATTTTAAGTGTGTAGATTAGCAAATAAAGTTTCCAAAATTGGACCAGATGTTCAAATTCTACTGAAGTTTTATTTTTACAATATTTCTCGAAACTTGACTACGATGAGAAATAGACAATCAGTGATTATGTATTTAAGGGTCAAGAGCTTTCGTATGAAATAAAAAGTGGCGAAATGGACACAATGGAAAGACTCGCAACCTCTGTCGCAGTTTCTCTTCATAAAGAATATACAGTGAAATAATTTATTTGAAACTTCTCTCGACAATAGAGTTATTTCGACAAGTATGCGAGCACTGACAGCAAATCTAAAATCTATAAGATTTCATATGAAACAAAAATTGGCGAAATTTAACCAGTAGTTGTTTAGTTTTCCTTATTATTGTCAATTAGTTACCTTCTGCAAAGCTGTTTTCCTACTGTCTAATATACTTGAAATAAATTTTTTTTAAAGACCCAGCTTTCAACCTCAACTATTGATCCGATTTCACTAATTTTTATTTCATGTGAAAGCTTGTGATTCTTATATCGTTACTGGTGGCCTGTCCCCCATTATCATTCGGAACACAGTAGTCTGGTGGTAAGATCTTGGCCTCAGAACAGGAGGGTTTCAGGTTCGAAACCCTATTCCATCGAAGAACCGTCGTGTAAGCGGGTCTAGTGCGCGTTAAATCCGTCGAGGCCGAACGTCCTCCCACTGGTGTAGTGTGGAAGTTTGGGGAGGGCTCAAGTGTCGTCCTTGTCATCTGACAGCAGTTCAAAATTACATGTCCGACCCGAAAGAGCCCTAGTGTGGCTTTAAAACAGGGCGTTAATATAACTAAATTAAAACTAAACACACAATCATTCATTTTAATGGAATTTCGAAAACATTACTTCATTGAACATTCTATGTTTTGGGCGACAGAGTTACCAATAGCTAAATTAATGCAATTTATATGGTAGTGATAATTAATGGTTGGTCATCAAAGATGGAAAGTATTAATAATATTAATTTAATAATGCTAATCTACTGCATTGAACTACTTCTTAGAATATTAACTAATAGTGCTATTTTTAAGCTATCTTGCATAAAAATCACAGGACGTTCTGATTGGTTTGTGACTTTAATGGTGACAAATTGTTTAAATCTACATCTTTTTCTTCCTTCCTTTTTTTCTCCTTTTTTTTTATTCGTAGTTTTTGTGAAAGTAATTTGAGAGCCTTTTTTAATGTTCACTAAATTATTCAACACTTAAACGCAGAATTCTTAACTCTCTAGTCATTAAAAATATATTTAATCTTCGTTGTACTTTAAAAACTGCTTATTGCTCAAAGCTTACGTCTGTTATTGTTACGTTTTCAAGAGACAAGCGGAGAAATATTGAATTATTATAGAATAATATAATTATTATGTAAAAATGTGTTTTTCCAGTTTAGATATCATTTTTAGGCGTTAAAAAAATGATAATTATTAAAAGCCCAGGATATAGTATAAATATCAATTTTCACTCTCCGCATTTTTTAACCACTGTTTGGAAAATTAATGAGATCACAGGGTTTGACAATAATAATCAATGCTTCAGGCTTACCATTTCCGGAAGGTGTCTAAACACAAATGTATCAATACGGTAATTATGCTTCTGATAATTGATTTAGCAAACACAACGTGTCATTCACATTTTCCCCTTGTTTAGGTTAATATATTCTGATCAATGATCTCGAAGGTTCATTGACAACGTTAGAGAACAACTCGTGAATGCAGATGTCAAATGTTCATTCAAGAGTTAATGAACCTTCCATTTCATTTTAATGAGCCAATTTTGAAAACTGGAATAACCCTTCTGTTTTCCTTTTGACTGACTGAGACCAAGCAATTATAGCTTAAATGAAAACTAAAAAGAATAAAATTCATCCTTTTTAGTGTTTCTTTTAGGTGATGATAATATTCTAAATAAATAAAAGTACCATCCGAAAACTACATTCTTATTCAAATTCTTATGATTCTTATTCTTATTCAAATTCTTATTAAATTCTTATTCATTAATATTTTTTTTTCAATTGGATTCAGTCCTTGAATTTTATATATGGATTGATTATATTATATACAGATATAAAAGTGTATATTATGCTGTTTTATTTTCATTTCTTTGTTTCACATTTGTAATAATCGATTATTCACTGCTTTTCGTTGTAGCAAAGTTCTAAAATTCGATACGGTTGTGTGTTTCTAGTGACAATACAATATTTTTATATTTTCTAAAATTAATTCTCGATTAATGCTTTAATTTTTATTCCATTCTCATTTCCTTTTACATCCGTTAAATATGCGGTGTTAATTGATTTAGTTTACAGTAATTATATTTGCATCTTGTTTAGGGACGGGATATCCTGGTTGGTAGAGCGTTGGATTCGAGTCCTTTTGGTTGCGAGTTCGAACCCCGACGACCGAAAATTCCCCGCATGCTTGGTGGCTGACGCGCGTATAAATCTGTCGTGGTCACAAAGTCCTCCATGTCGTGAGTAATACCACTGGAGGTACTGGATCAGGGGTGATCGTTCTCTGATTCAGGTCTAAATTACTATCTGTAGATGAGTGAATGAAATGCATGAATGAAGTACGCCCCGTAAAAAGGCTTGTGACGTGTGTGTAGCTAAGTCGTTCTCTTGGTTCTAGATGGCGCTACTATAAAAAAAGGGACGCTCCCCCACCGGCTTAAAATCGCTGTCTTCGTAAAAGCGGGCTTGTCCATGGCAAGTGCCATAAGAAACAACAATTGCATCTTGTTTTGAAAATGTATGAGAACTATTTTAGAGCTGATCTTGTAACTTGGAAGTGGTCAGATGACGAGGACGGCACCTGAGCCGGCACCCATCTCTTTAAACTTCTGCATTATATTAGCAGTAAGACATATAATCACAAATGATTTACTGTGTACTGTACCCCTTATACGGTGGAACTGGGTATCGAATTTGGAACTTTTTAGCCTTTAAAGTAAATTGGAATGAGCATTGTGGTTAGTCGGTATGACGAAAAATTTGTTTCAACTAGTTGATACAGATTCAATTACGACAATGGATGTGAATCGGTTTAAGCCAGTAGATAGTAGAATCGACTACGATGATTCTATTATATTGTTACGAAATTTCCGGGTTCGTTTGGATAGTGGAAGTTATATGGTATCGAGAACGCTCAATCAGCAGGCGGCAGTAGAAAAAAAAAACAGCGACGTTTATTTACACGAAGACACACAGGACAGCACAAAGACGATATCTATATACAGCGCAGAGAAGACAATTATCTTCAGTCGAGACGTGCACACAACAAGACTCTACTGCAGACAGTAGCGTACAGCTTAGTTCAGCACTAGCTTGACTCCGTCGTTGCTCTGCTAATCTCTGGAAGACTCGTTCTTCACCGTCGATTCCGACTACTCTCCTCTAGCAACTGCAGACTGCTTCCTTTTATAGGTCTCAGAAGGCCTCTCAACCAATCAGGAACTTTCGAGGCGTATCTCGGTTCCCAATGGACGGATCGGGAAAATTCACGATGTTTCGGGTATAATCTATTTTGGCGTCAAATTCGTCTCCAAGTAGTCAAATGATCGCCAAGTTTGTTGCCAAGCTCTGCGATCTCCGACGCGACACCCGGACTCTGTCCAATACAGATGACTGTAAAACGGTCTTTCTGATGATGGAATCAACTATGCTGGGAAGCAGCATTACAGATTCGTAACA
>JAPMOR010036325.1:60038-115068 GCA_026543865.1 Argiope aurantia
TTTATTCAATAAATTTGAGAAATCTCTCTATTTTCTGGGAAAATGCCGTAATATGAGAGAAAAAATTGCAGAATAGTTTCAATATTGTCCCTAATGGGGATCACAGTTATTTGTTGTATTTGTATACCTTATATTTTATTAGTAAATAGACCTTTTGAATTATATCCATAGATTTTTTTTTTTTTAGTTGTGGATCATTTCTTAATTTTATATGAATTTTTATGTTGTGTATAACTAAAAATGCAAAAGAAAAAGAAAAAAATTCAGTTTTTATGAATTTATATTCTTACCCATTTCACATTTGAAACATGCCAACTGTATTAAAAAATTGAGCTGTTTTTCAATTATAAATATTTTTCAAATCATTATAAATAATTTTTTTAATAATTGAATTTTTAGATTGATACTCCAAGTAATTAGGATTAAAGCAATTTAATTAATTAAAACCTTAATATAAAACTACAGTCTGTTTTGAAGGAGCCATAAATGTTTTTTATTGTTTTATTCTGAATGCCTGAAGTGAATGTGTTTAGAAAAAAAAAAAAAAACATTTTTATCTTATTTTTTCTAGTTTCTTGTAGCTTCTGTTACCAGGTTAGGCAGGTTTGGAATATAATTAAAAATGAAAGTCTATTTGATGAGATGATTATTTAGCCCTTTAAGGATATTTTTTAATTTTATTATTAAAGTACTTCTGTTATTATCTTAGTATTCATAGATTGTTAATTTGGTCCAGCATAATGAACCATTTTTCAGTATTCATCAAATGTATATTTCTTGTGCCAAGGGTTTTAATGGAAAATTGTAGACATGTATGGGGAAATATAATTTAATTTCACACATTTTTCTGTTGTTTATAATACAAATAACCACTGTCATGAGAGTTAATGCATAAAGATTTATTGTCATATTGACTGTGATCTAATATTGCTTATAAATTTTGTTTCATGAGCTTACTTTTGTTATTTTTATAGGAGAAATTTGCTCGTCTTTCATTGGCTTTCAAAACTGATAAATTTACCCTTGGAAAGCGTCTCGATTTACAGTTGCGTCAGAGAGACATTGCGGAAAAAAATATAGAAACTGAATTGAAAAACTTGCGAGAGTCTTTGAATGTAAGTTTTAATATTTATCTGTGCAATTGAATTTTTAATAAAGTTGATAATGTCAACTTTTCATGATAAATACTTTGATATCCGACATGAAAAGAAATTATTAATATGGCTTTCATGCTTTTTCACTTATCTGCTTCGTATTGTTTTTATTTTAATTTGATACAACTCTTAATTTTTAGGCTCTTAATCAACTATGTACAGAATCGGATATGCGAGAAATTATAACAAAAACTCAACAGCATGTCGACATAGTTCAACAAGCTACAATGCGAATGTCTAGTCGAGCTGAAACATATGGGGCCATTCAACAGGTATAACTTTCCAAGCTAATGCCACTAAAACATTTGAATAAATATCTATGCAAAAATATTTATTATTATTAGAATTTGTTTAGAAAATATCTATTTAAATAATAATTCATGTATTATAATGAAATTATAATTTTACAATAATATTAAAATAAAAATAATTAATTTAATAATATAAAATTAATTAAGTGTTTAATAACATTAAATTAATTGCATTATTGTTTTAAGTTTTGTACATATTTAACTTTATTTCCAATATAACTTCTACATCAATATTTAGCATAATTTTTTTGTTAATTGCAGCTTTCATGTGAATGAATTATAGATTTTTGCTTTAAATTGTTATTGTTCAAGCTTAAACTAGAAGCTATTTATAATCTAATTTTAAACATCATGTTACTCATTTAATTGAAAATTTATATATACATATATATATTCTGACATTTTTCTAACTAAAAAAATATGATGTGTGATTTGTATTCAAGATTTCTCTTTTAAACCTCTGCAGATTATAAAAATCTTTATATTTTTCCTGTATATATATTTTTTTTAAATGTGGTCCTATTTTAAAAGAATTCCAACTGTGAGAATTTAAATAAATTCAATCATAAACTAATCATTTGATTTTTTCCCCCACAATATTTTACTCTCTTTTATCTATTTTCATTCTGCTTCTGCTTGAAAAGAGAAAAAAGAAAAAAAAATTCTTTAAAATTGGAATTTTTTAAGTGAAAATATTTTTTGCTACTCCCAAAATACTACCATAAAAAAAATAGAATACAGTAGTAATACATTAATTAAAAAATATTTTATTAAAAAGTAACTGCTATTTGATGTGTTTAGTTAAAATCTATAAATTCATATTTTTTTCTGTTTATGCATATTTGAGTATGCATTAAAAAATTCTGTTTCTCCTCACTACCTTTTTGAAATCCTAGAAATTCTGTGTAACTCCTCAGAAAGTTTTCAATCACAGTTTACAAAGCTGTGACCCTATCAGTCTTAAACAAATTTTTAATTTCTTTCTTTTTAAATATAGTTATCATTATGTTCAAAGGCATCATTCTGCTTTTAAGGTTTTCTTAGAATATACATGATTATGCATAGCTAATTTTATTTAAGAATCACTAAGACTAAAGAACTTTTTTTTTTAATTGGAAAAATTTCTTTGAAATATGTTTAAATAATAGATTAGAGCTGTAACCTGAAAATTTTGTGATATATTTTGATTCAATAAAAATTGTAGAATATATTTTTTTTCTATTAAATATACAAAATAATTTTTATTGTAGATGAATGTGTGATTAATATAAATATAGATATTTTCACATTCAATCGACCCAAAAAATTGGTAATTGAATTTAAAATGTTGAAATTATTAACAAAAAATATACATTTAGAATAAAGATTTTAACATTCAAATTAATATCTGCAGTTCGAAAAGGAAAAATATGCCAAAAAAGATGTATATGGGATAATTACTTATTAATATACTTTCTAAGAATTTCCTAATCATTTGTATTTTGGTTTCACTGTAGCTTTTACTTCAGAATTGTAGGGGCTGTTATTTTCTCTACCTAAGTTCAAAATACTTTCTCACAACCTCATTTTCCTACTTTTAGCATTCCTAATCATTACACTATACCACACTTATCATGGCTTTTAAACCAAAAAAAAAATTAATAATCAGTAAGAATTGATTTCTTTAAATCGTGAAGAATAAAAACTGTTGAGAGCTTATCTTTTCTTCAAAGAAAGTTTTACATATATATCTTATGTTGATTATTCATTATTTAATTTTTATTCTTCAAAGTTAATTTTTATTAGGACAAATTTATAGTAAGAATAAATAATAAGACCACTTGCAGATCCAAAAATATTTGTCATTATCTTTTTTACTTGCTGTTGTTATGATGCATTTTGTTTTATCTAGTATATGTTATAGGAACAAAGAATGAACTGTGCATTTGAAACAATGCTGAATTATGTTGAGCATTTGAAGCTTTTATATGACAAAGAGCACATGGAGCTCGAAGAATACCGACGTCTCTTGGCAGAGCACAATCTTCTTCCTGATGAAAAGAATTCCATGGATGAAGATGCAAAACGTATTCTGCCTCCAAGATCACAATCGCTATCGTGTTCCTCTAAACCGGTTAGTGTGGAATGCATACCTTGCATAAAATAGGCCATGCATATCTTATATGCAATAATTATGAGAAATACAGTTACTAATACTGTTTTAAATTTTTAGCTGATTATTTTATATATAAAGTAGTAGCATATCTACTCTAGATTTTTATTTCAGTAATAGTAAATACTTTTTATTTCTTTGTTTTTCAATAAATTTACTGACACATTTATCTTGTATTCAAGAATTGTTTGATGTAGATTTATTGTTTTTTATTCATCAGTTTAAATAGTTTACTAAGTTTTTATAACATAACAAATTTCAAATAATTTAACGTATTGTGTTGCTGGCGTTGATTTGTTTGAGAATTAATGTTCCAAATCCTCTTGCCTGACTAACTATAATCATTGTGTATTTTAATTGTTGTTTTTATTTGCATCCAAATTCCTGCCTTTATGTTGTTGTTGTGCTGAAATCTATTTATATATAAATTGCATTTATGTCTTATGTTGAAAAATTGCCTTTTTGCATTCATCCCATTTATTTATTTATGTGATCTAAAGCAAAGAGTGGTGGTGGTGACCTTGAAAAATCATTCATTATTCACAAAATGTATTTTGTGATAATTTTAACATAAATAACTCCTATTAACATACTAAGGTGGTGATCCTCTTGCATTTTTTATGTATGCTTACCTTATACTAACTTTTTCAGATCACTTGCTTTAAGAATATTATTAGGTAAGTTGGCTTTCTTACTTATTGATATTATAGATGTTAAATTTGTTTTCAATATCTTATTTCTAGTTTTTATACATATTAAAACTTCTTAAGCAGTGTGATTTGATTTTATATGAGATTGCAAGCAGTTTGACTACCATTCGTGAAGTATGATTGCATATTTTTCTGACTAAATTTTGCTTTGATTTGAGATTTTTTTAAAAAATGGAGAACTTGTTCTGAAAAGTGTATTTTAAATTATTTTGATATTGTTCTTTAAAATCAGTTTTTAAATGAAATATTTTTTGTATGTATTTAAAAGAAAATTTATATTTTTACATAACGTCTTTCCATAACATCTTGTCTTTGATAAATTTAAAACATTGACAACATTAATTTTTAATCCATATGCATACATTCTGCATTATTAAATATTTTATCAGTATTGAACTTGTTTATAGAAACAAGGAAATATAACTTATTATAGTGCACTTTACTTTACCTTTTGTCTTTTGCTCTAATAAAAGGTAATAAGCTTAAAAAATTTAACTGAATTATAATTTTAAATTATTATCACTCATCTTTAAATTTCTGTTTTGTTTCATTCTCCTTCTCATCATGAAGAAATTTCAAAAGCAAAAGTTTTATAAGCTTTGATATTTGTAACAATAATTAAGACCATTAATTTTGAATAAGTTTATAATTTCATGTATTGTTTATTTATATTAGATAAATTTCACTATATAGTTTGTATAGGCACGCAAAAAGCTTAAAGTTGTTATTTAGCATATATATATATATATTAACTGTCCCCCCTCTTTCATTGTTATTGCAAATTTTCTTTGCTTTTATTATCTTTATTTTGAACCAGTTTTATTTTTTGAAAAATATTTCTTCAATATAAAATGCTTTAAAGGGGGGGGGGGGGATTCGACTTCATGAAAAAACTTGCAATTTTCAAGAATTAGCAAAATATTTTATTTTGAATTGAACAGAAATTTTTAATTTCTTTTATTATTCAGAAAATATTAAACAGTAATGTTAACTAATTTTTGTTTGAAGCTAAAATCTATCAAGTCTCTTGGTTCTTTCTTTTAAAATTTATGTAATGTGCATGGTTGCCTAATATTTTAATTATTTAATTCTTTATATATGAACTTCACTTTTTGAGAATATTTTGTGAATGTTCAGAATGTTATTATTGTTTGATTTTTAACTGGTAATATTTGTAATTTGACAATTAAAACTTTATTTTAAACTTATGAGCTTTACTATGAGTTTTAATTATTTTCCTTTAAGGATGATTGAAATTTTTTTTATTTCTTTTGATTGCTTTAATATGTATTATACACACCTCCCCCTTTACCAATTTTTTTCCATACAATTTATTCAATTTTCAATGCTAAGTATACATTATGCTTTATAAGCTATTAGTCAAGTTTTTTTATTAGAATATTTAGAAATTTACTTTAAAAATAAAATTTTTACAAGCATACATAATATGGATGAAAAAGTTGGACTATTTCATATATAATGATTTCCCTATGTGGTTTAACTTAATAATACTTACTTTTCTAATATTAAGTTAGAATACATTTTGTAAAAATTGTTTCAATATAACAGTTCTCTTCATGTTAAGTAATTACTCATGTTAGTCTTCAAATATTATTAAATAATAAAAATAAGTGCTGTTTAATTTAAAAGAAAAATTTATTTCGAAACTGTAATAGTTTTATTAAAATAAAAAATCTCAAATTGATTCCTTGATATTCTGTTTGAAAGTCATTTTCATTCTTCTTTAGTTAAAAAATAAAATTATAAAATATATTGAGCTTTTAATAATAAATAAATGTAAACAAATTATCTTTCATTAAATCTCTCACTATAATTGCAAATTATTTTCCTGTATCAGGCATTATTAATCTCTTTCTTTCATATTAACATATTAAATTTTAGTAATTTAATTTCATGTATAATTATTAAATTTGAAAACTGATTTTCCCTCTCTTTATTATTTCAGCAATTTTTACGACGTGGAAGCCTGGGAACATTTACACGAATCCCAGCTGTTGAGAATGATAAAATAATTGCTATGGAAAACCACAGTGGCTTAACGTCTGCATGGAACTTAAGTTCTATCAGACAAAAACTGGTATCAACTTGCATTTTATTTTCATTCTCATGCATTTATGAACTAATTTATCTGAATTCCACTAACATGAATGGGTATTTTCATGTTTGTAATAATAATCAACTATAATAAAATAATTTGGGCTGGATTAACAAAAATGCATTATATCATATAGTCTTACTCTGAAATGCATTATTCATATAGTATGAAATGCAACTTTTTCTATGTTTTCATTTGTTCAGCTATTTTAAATATTTAAAATGAATAATTTATGACTAGTGTTGCCTATAGAATATTCTTTGCTAGGGAAATAATATAAATAATTTTGATGTGTATGTGTAAATTTAAGAAGAGGATTAATAAATTTATTATACCATAAGATACTATAAAAAGTTGTGTCAATGTATTATTCCCATCATTGAATTCAATGATGTCTTAAAATTTCTTGTGAAGAAATTATTGGCATAGTTCACTATCTGATTATGACATATTACCTAGAAAGTATTTTATTCTTAAAAGAATTTTTTTTTTTTTTTTGTTATAGAATTATTCTTTAATTTGAAAAAATTCCATTTGATCCATTTGTTATAAAAACTGGAATTTTCTCCAGAACATAATTACTCATTCATTTGAAATTTTTTAAAACATTGTAGTCATGAAAAATATGCTTTTATTCTATTCTTAACTTCAATTGAACAAAATTGTTGATATATTTTCTCCTGTCTATGAATTGCCATAATCATTCTAATACTTTAACTGGAATGTTAGTTCATCAGAATTGTTTCAAAAGTAGTTTTAATGATAATCAAATAATAAGAACAGAGATCTTCAGAATAAGATATATATAATATGAATCAATTTTGCTTTTTGTTTTTAAATATGCAAAGTTTACATTTATTTAATATGGTTATTTTCATTCTTCAGAGTATAATAAATTATTATTATTTTTGGATAAAATTTTGAAAACTTTTATTAATCTACAATTGCAATAATTTTGTATGAAATGCCTCTGGGATAGTTTGTTTAAAAATTATTATTATTAAAATCAATTATATAACTTCTTAAATTAATCATTGTGGGATTGTGTTTTTCACCTCTACCACCACCACCACCACCATTTGCTATTGTGTTCTTTGACCTATATTCTTTCTCTATATCTCTATCTTGATCTAATGATGGTTTTAAAATGAATTGTCGGTTTGGTATTTTTTTATTTTAAAAATTTATTAGCTAGCAGAGTGTAATAATTATTTGAACTTTTGTTTCAAATCAACTTTGTGTGGAAAGAGGCATGAAATTACACAATAAAAACTCTGCTTAAATACTGATTATTGTTTAATAAATCAAAATTTAAAATAGAAAAGGTTTACTTATTCTAAATGAGACACAATTTGTGTTTTAATATATTGTATTTTAATACTTATCAAATAATTATTAAATGTTTGAATTTCTAAATCTAATGTTATATTTCAATTTTAAATATAATAGTAATTCATTTGACATAATATAGATCTCCAAATTTTTCATATCAGGTTAATATTTTGTTCATGAGTTGTATTTTGATTTCATATTTTTACATATATTATGACTTTTAGATGCAGAACTAAATACCTATTCCATCTTTCCAAGAGGATCAAGTCTTATTTTTTTTTTCAATTAATAATTCCTGCTGTTCAGACTTATTAAATTTAATAAATACATTTCATTTCTGTTGATATTTTATTAATTTGTTTAATTTACCAAAAAAAAAACTGAAGTAAAGAAATATTGTTTCAGTAAATTTCAGAAAATATACTGGATTAAAAAAAAACTTAAATTGTTATCGCTAATTTGATTTTAAATTGTTAAGTACTTGATAAAATGCAATTCAAAACTGTATGATTTTACAAGTCATATTTTCAAATGATTTTAAAATCCAAATCGACAATTGATTTTTTTTAAAAAAATCCTCTTCTAATGTCCTGTTGTAATTTTTTCTGTCTGTCTTATGTGTTTTGATGTATAAAAGAGAATTTACCTTATGTTGCATGCTAGCATGTGTGGAAATCTTTGAGTAAAATTCTTGCGGAATAAGAATGGATCAGGTATGTAAGCTAACTGTCCTGTAAATGTTGAATATTCTATTCCTGCCTAGTTTGTGTTTATGTATATCTGTGAAATCTCCCTGCATTTTTTTTCTCTATAATTAAAAAATCTTCTATTATGAAATTTTTTATCATTGCTTGTTCTGCTTATCTTAATTTTCACAGTTTTGTTTTGTTAATGACAAAAGAAAAGAAATTATTTGAAACAAATATTTGTCTATAGTAAAGGATTCTCTGAATGTATTCTTTCTGACTGTACTCCGACATAAGTAGGTTTACGTGATAATTATTCTCGATTTTACTTCTGCATTTCATCTGTATGTGTTATTATTATTTTGTAATGAAGAAAATTTTGAAAAATGTTATTGTAAAACATATTGCAAAAATTTGAATCTTAATCAAGAAATTAAGAAGAAAAAAATTGTCTTAATCTTAATTGTTAATAACGTTACAAGATTACAAATTAATAATTTTGTTATTAATTTGTCCTTTTATTTTCAGGAAACTTTTTTAAAAGGGCTAATAATTAAAACAAGTATTACAGATGCAACACATCTGATGTATTCTCAAGTAGTTATTTATCTATAGCATTCCAAAGCATTTTGTTATTTCTTCTCAATCATTTTCATGTATCTTTAACTGAATGTTTGTGAAAATTCTATGGATCCATCTTTTCCATATTTGTTTATTTTATGCATGAACAGTAAATTAATTGATGTCTGGATTCTTAAGTAACTTGCCAACTATTTGCTACTTATTAACTCATCAAATCTTAGCAGTCCTTCAAAATGACTAGTTAAGAAGTTTTATCTGCTATAAGAAAGCATTTATGGAATTTTCCCCCCTTTTCTTGAAAATATCTCACTATAGTATTTACTGTAGAAAATATCTGTAAATAGAGGTAAAAATTTAAAATATTAACTTTTTAAAAAAACATATTGGGGAAATTATTATTTTAAAAAAAAATACAATGCAGAAAAATCTATATTTAAAAGTAACAATTGATATTTTATTTGATTTTGTAGTCAAATATGTCAATTCATCAACTAAATGTCTCATCACACACTTTGTTGTAGATTATTCTTTAAAGACTAATTTATTATTAAACACATTTTAAATTCTAAAAGTAGTATCTACAAATTTAAGATAGTGGTTACAAAGTTTACCTGTACTATTTTTAGGAATGCAAGACTAGGCTTTTAAGTGCCGTTTGTCTACTGAACAATAACTACGATTCACCTCGTACCATCTCTAATGGTAACTCCGGTTCTGTGTCGCCTAAAAGTAGACGAGCCTCCCTGCCTGTTGGACCTCTTGCACATTCATCTAATAATGTTAATGCACCATTCAGCAATGTTAGAGCACATGCTAGTATTAATGAAAAACATGCATTCAATATTGAAAGGAAAGAGAGGTATAACTTATGACATTATTTACTTTGTTATTTATTTTTAAATTTTTATGAAATCAATGTTAAATTATTTTCTGACTAATTAAATGTTTAGGGGGGGACTTGAATGTATTTGGACATTATTTGTGAATTTTTTAATTTAAATTAATTTCACTAAATTTCTTCTTCTCTGGATTCATTTCTTTCTTCCTATAAATTATCAGCCATTTACAATTCTTTATTCATCGCATTCACATATATGTGTTTTCATAAATGTTGAGTCAATTCATAATGGAATGCAAGAAATTAAAGTAATTTTTGCATCATTTAAATTTAAAAAGTAATTTAATATTAAAACTGTGTGAAAACATAAATAATATATTTCTACAGTAAAATTGCTCTGTTAAGTTTGTTTTTTATAACTTTAAATGCAGAATAATTCAACTTCTATTCCATAATTTATTCCTCCAAAATTTTTGCTAATTATATGTTAATAAATTTATTACTTTCTTATTTCCTGTTACTAAAACAGTAAAGAAACTAATTTTGCATTTTGCTGTTTTATATACAAAAATCAATAGAATATTGCTTTGTTGTTTTTTTGTAAAAGTATTTATTTGACCGTTTTCCATATATAAAATATTTGTTTTTTCTTTCAGTAATGCAAGGCTGTCACGTGAAAGCCATTTGACAAGAACAGAGTCAGAAGATTCGACTAACAGTAAACCTGAAGCTGACTGCCCTTTTCAGGAACCATCAGAGAAAATGCCTGAGGATAGCTCTTCCCTTAAAGACAGTAGGTGGGGATTTTATATGTAGTATACATATATTGGTAGGAATGCATTATTTTTAATTATGTTTAGTTACTAATTTTTAAATATGTATTTTTATCAAATATTTTATTCAACCAACTTTAAAGAATCATATCGGAACTATTTTTGGTGAATTGTCATACTTGATTTCTAAAAGTATTCTTTTTTCTCTAATTTAGAGTGATAATTCATTTACTAATGAATATTTAGCTAGTTCTTCTAAACTCTAAAATTAATTTTTTTAAGTACTGGTATTTAAATATTATTTTAATTTTTTTTATTTAATTGTGTGTATATCTACTATCCAATTGAAAAACTGTAAAAACTTGTTTTATCTTACCAATTTCATTTGAAAGTTATAACATTCTATTTTGAAGGTCTATATATTAATATTTTCTTCAAAGTATTAAATATTTAAATGTTTGTTTGTTTTGTTGTTGTTGTTTTTTCCACAGTTAAACCATTTTATTTGAAATGCCGCATATTTCTAACGTTACTTATGCACAGAGAAATAAGGCATATGTGAAAGTGTATAATATAGTTGGTTGTTTAGGAAACCTTTCAATCATTATACATAGGATAAGAAAAGATTATATCTAGAATTTATATACATATAAAAAATTGACTATTAATCTATCAAATCAATATCTATAATGAAATTATAAATTTTCTTAAAAAAACACCTTTATCACTTAATGAAAGTATATAATTAATGTACAAATAAATGAATTTTGAAGATAAAAATGTCTGATTTTTGAGCACTTTTGACTCTTTGATGACAGAAATATGTATCCTCCATGACACTTTGGGTAACCTGATATCTAGTAATCATATTATTATTCACACAATATATGATCTCCTGCTTGTGCTAAAATTTTAAATAGATCATTCAAATAATGTATTGTATATATAAAAAAAATACTTTTAGCAATTTTTATTTTCAAAATGTGTTACACTTCTCACATTATAGGACAATTTAAATTAGCTACCTCTCCCCCCCCCCCAAAAAAAAACCTTAAAATAAATAAATGTAAAAAATTACAATAGTGAATGCTCTTAATCATTGATTTATTTTTCTTAAAAGCGAATCTGTATTATATCTTTATGAAATCAAGTAATCATTATTCCTATATTAAAGTTTTGAAGGGAAAAAAAAACTACACTTTCCATTAAAAGATGAATATAAATGCTCTGTTCTTGCAGCGAATTAAGCTATCGAAAATCCATATCTTCAGACATGGACAAAGAAAGCAATGCAAAAATTACTCATTCTTTGCAAGAATCTACCTGTGATAATGAATTAGAGGGTGATATCTGCTTGCTCCCAGAGATTGTTGTACCAGTGAAATCTAAACCTTTGTAAGTCCCAACCTGTTGGATTCTTACCTGCTCCTCTATTCCTCTGTGTTGTTCTCAAATGTGCTGTTTTTAGATTTTAAGTAGAGCTCTTTTTTTGCAATAATTAGGGTAACAGTGCAGAAAGACAAATAGTTGCATGCTACCATTATAGAAGTTGATTTTTAAAAATCAAAAATTTATTTTGCCTTTTGTTATATTGTTAGAAACTTGTTTCCTTGCAATGTGTTAATATTTACATATTTTCAATTTGGATTTGTTGTTTTGCACAGAACTAAAAAAACTACAGTTAAATATTATCAAGTTTCACTTTTACATTATTGTGCATATCAATGAATATTGCAATTGTTTCTTGTGATCTAATTACAATTAAAACAAAATTACTATTATTGCTACAAACTTCCATTAGTTCCCATCCCATTGAAAGAAAGCCTTTTTTTTCTATCCTTCAGCTTATCTTGTATGAAATGCCTGTGCTCATTACTGTAAGATTTCGTCGGTAAATTAATTTTTAACCGTCCAATAAAATTCAACCTTTTTTCTTAATTGTACTAAAATGCACCTTATTTAAAAATTTTAAGGTATAATCATATTTTTAAGAATAAGATAACTGGCTGAATTTTTAATGCCACTTTATAAATAGTTAAAAATAATACAAAATTTATAAGCATACAAAAAAAAGCCTTTTTTAGTTTGAAGCAGTATTATAAATAAGCTTAAATTCCTTAAAAAAATGCCTGCATGCTTAGTTTATCGTTAAACATTTTCAGGTTTTGTCCCAATCTGAACTTATCAAACTGCAAATTAAAAAAAAACAACAATTAAGTTAAGATTCATTTTAGAAAATGATTTCAGATTGTATAAATATGTAGATGATCTAAAGATGGTGAACATGTATTTTTCCTTAAGAGATAGCATACAGCTGGTGTTTCTAATACAAGTTGTATTTTACTTGAAAATTGCTCTTTTGAAAACAATTGTTAATATAAATGCAGGAGAATTATCTTTAGTGTCTCAAAATTATTTGCCCCCAATACAGGGTCCCTGCTCTTATTGACAAAATTTTAAGGACTTTTTTAAAGAAAATTCAAGAACCATAAGATTATATGTTTTTTAGATATAGAAATGCAAATAATAAATTTAAATAAAATATTCCCACTATGGATGTTTCAACACATAATTAAATTATTGCTTATTATTTCTAAATGCTTAAAGGAAGAGCACTAAGGATACTTTGTTATGTTGATCTTCAGTTAATAAGTTAAAATTTGTAGCTCTGAGAGGACTCTGAGATCACAATGCAAGCATCCTTTTCATTAGCCACCACATAGTGACAACTGGATACTAATTCACACTAACTAACAGACACATTTACTCTTTAATTGAAATAAACTGCATTAAAAAATGAAATAAATTTATAATTCCATCAGAATTTCTACTTACTCGTGACCAGTACTTTGCAAAATAAAGAAGAAAATGGAAGAGATGGACACAAATTAAGAAATCTTTATTTACATTTAAATAAATGAACTGGAAACAGTGAACTGTTAAAATATTTTAAATTACTCTGTTAAGCCTCAATTCTTAAAACAATTTGTTTCTGCTATACATTGAAAATCTGTTGTCTTTTCAATTAGCTTTGTTTGCAGTATAATAATTGTTTCCTCGATTTTTGCTCTTTTGGGTTTAAATTATTTAGTTTATTAATAATGTGTTTCCTTTTATTATGCTTCCCTCCATTCCCTGGTTATCCTCTTTTTCGACATATTTAAAATGGAAATTCTACATGTCCTTTATGATTTGAAACATTCTTTACTCCACCCTTTTTTTCCATTTGGATATATTCTAGTGAATTGCAAATCACATAATTCAAAAAGTTGTCTAATTCTATTAAATTGGAATCATATTCTTTTTCTTGTAGGCACACTTGCAATTCATAAGAACAAAAAGAGTGGCTTTTATCTTGTAATAGTAGGGCTTGTTTGATTATTTTCCTCAATTTAAATATTTATAAATATATATATAATTGAAAAGAAACTTAGAATGTACTTTCAGTCATAAAGTTTTAGATAAGTCTTGACATTCTCATTTCAAATGTTGTCTGTTTATTAATAAAGATAAGACTTTTTAGCATTTTGTACCCCAAGAATCCACTACTAACCTTTCTGTTATTGGCTAAAAATCAAATAAATGTTATTGACAGCTCTAAAGCCTTCAAATTTTCATGACATTAAAAGCTTCAAACTGTCAGGCATTTTTTTTTTTTTTTCACATTCTGTGCTAAAAATGGCAAAATTGTATATAGAAGACTGTAAAAGAGGGTGGGATAATTTTGATAAATGATGAATAAAACCTGTCTGGCAGATAGATCTTTTTTTGCATTTAGTAATAAATTTATATAATTTAGATGTTGCTGACAGTAATGTGCCTTTATCAACATATAAAATTGTTCCACATTCCAACTATTTGTTGAGCAGCATACATAAATGCCAATTCTTAGGAAGTTTCCCATTCTCTACTAATTTGAAATATAATCCTCTCTTCTTGCTGGCAAATCTTTGTACTAGTAATAGATAAAAAAAAATTTTAATCTTATGCAGACAACAACTAACTGCATTTATTAACAAAGTTGAAAATTGTTTTTGCATTTTGTCACTCAAAAAGTCCAAAATTTCCAATTTACTGATGAACGATCTATCAAGATTCATAAAATCTTTATCGGATACAAAAACTTTGTACAATTTTATCAGCTTGGAATTTTCCATTTAAATTGAAGAAACTTCTAGTTTCAATGTCCTTGTTTTCTATTTCATTTCAAAGCAGACGTTGTAATTCATATTTGTTTCAAGAATTGAATGCTGACTAATATATAAATTAAGATCAGACAGACTATTAAATAGAACAAACCTGAATGTATGAAACAATACTCAATGTAGATGCACTCTTACAAAATATGCAAGAATTATAACTTGCTTCAAATTTCAAAGATCATTTTAGTTTTGTATCTAAGCATAATGGAGACACAATGAATGGCATAATATTGAATGTAAAAAATGAATGTATTGCACTTATTTTTCAAGGAATTTTAAAGAACTATGGGAACCTAACAATAAAATGAATGAAATCACCATTATACGAATATGTTTACTTTGCAGATCTTTGGAGTAGATATTTCCTTTTGAAACGTTTGATTGATTTAGTCTTATTTTACAGATATGTATTGAGCTTGATCCAGAAGGCTTCTGCACGAAGAATCTGGCAGTGGGACAATGCTACTCTCCTCATGCATGCACGCTATGCACTTAGTGCAGTACTGGTTACAGCTGCAATGCTTACACTGGTGTTAACATTTGTTCCCAATCCAGTTTTGGCTCAAACAATGAGCGACTCAAACAAACTGCAAGATAAACCCGAATGAGAAGCTTCAGACCGAAACAATTATTTTGGTTGTGAGCACAAATCTTCCCCTCTTTAAATTATCACAAATACGATTCTTGCATTTAGACTTTTATTAGAGTAATTCAATGTGTGAATTTCTTTGTAAGTAAATGTATACATGTATTGAATTTTGTAATAATAATAAATATAATCAATCATTTTAAACGTAAGACATAATTTTAGTAATATTCCCCTTAGAAAGTTATGCTGTAATGGAGTCAATTTGCAGTGACATCGAGTTTAATTTTGAAACACAGTATGCTTATTGCAAAAGAAAATGGTTTCAAAATCTTAGCAATGTGTATACATAATGCTAAAACAATTACAAATTGACTCCATTCAAGCAACTCACATGGTGATAATAGCAGCCTATATTAGAATTGAAAGGCAATTTAATTTTATTTATTAGAGAACTAAGGATCCATAACCTATTATCTGTGTTGCAGTGACTTTTTACTTTATATATTGCACCCTAATTAAACGTGTGACAATGCAAAAAGCCCAAAATTAGCAGGACAGGAATTATATGCACCTGAACAAAAATAAAACTGCATGTGATATGTTGTTGCTTCAGGTAACTTAAAATGTAAATGCAGAATAATCTAAAAGTGTAATTAAATCAGAAATCTCATTGCAATTTAGTTTGCCCAAAAGGATGGGCAAAATATACAAGTATATCAGCTAATTAGATAAATGATTTTCTTTTTAAATAAATATTTGGATTCCACAAAAAAAGGGATTGATCTACAAAAGAATGTTAACAAATCCAAACAGCACTTGATGGGCTGTCTGGCATTTCCACTATAAAAGATTGTAGTTTATATTACAGAAACCAGGATTCTTTTTGAAAAATCATTTATTTTGAACAAAATCCTCGAATCGCGAGATTTTAATCATGATGAATTCATGGCATTCCCCTCTTTTCAAACGGAAATGAAGTCAAAACAAATAAGACTGCCTAAGCCAAATTAGCAGTAACCATGCAAGTTAATACAACAATAAATCCTATTCATAAATTCTTTCTGTAAGGGCTCCATTTTCCCCCTTTATGTTTATAGATTTAAGAATATCTATAAACATGTAGATATTCTTATTAATGTCAAATGCTTGATTTTTTTTTTAAAGAAAATTATTTAAAATATATAGAAATACTTCAGAATAACTCATTACAAAAAACAATTTTGAACCTTTTTGCATATTTTGAAAATTATGGGAATGTGATTTTGTACTTTTTAAAAAGTTCTTTATATGGCTAATACAAATGTTTGGAAATAAATCCAAACATTATATATTTTGATAGTATTTCCTTGCTAGGCTTTGTAAATGCTTGTTTTTCTATTCTTTGTACACATTTTACTATGTAGTTATTTTAGTTTTATCTATGTAAAAATTACCATTCCAATGAAAACCTAAGTTTGTATTAGATGTGTATTAAACAGAAATTCTGTGTAAAGTGCCAAATAAAATTCATATCAATGTAAAAATGAAATTCAGCTTTATTTACTATTAAAAGAGAAGAATTTTTATGTTTTTTTTAAAGAAATGAAACAATTCTTGGGTTTTTAATACATGATTATTAGCTATAAAAATTCATACTGTAAAGCAAAGTGAATGGAAACAAAAAATTCTGTGTTGTAATATTAGAAAACACATGAGAAAATTTATGCAAGTTATGATCATAGACAAGTTTACTACAATTGTTAAAAAATTTGTTTAGTAAGAGTAAGTTAACCTTCTTCAAGATTTTTAATAATGATCTTAGTGTTGAAATGCATTAATATTTTCTATCTTTAATTAAAACTTTTTATCAAAAAAATGGCATGTCATTCACACAGTTCCAAATACAATAATGAATTACTTGTACTCAGTAGAACCAGAAATATTTAGATTCGAATTCCAATAAAATTATTTTGTTAGATGACTAGAAATGCCACATATCTTCAATTTTGTTATGCATAAAATGGCTAGGAATTATTTCCCAATTTTTAAGTATGAAATGTTTATATTAACATTACTTTACAGTATTTAGTAATTATAGAGTAGAGAAAAATAGGTATTGCATATTCATCATTTTCAGCTATTTTAAACATATATTAATTTTTTCAAATTGAAAAGCATTAGTTAAAAAATTTATATCACAATCTCAAAAACCGAAATATATGTACAAAATATTACAATTTTTACATACTTACACATAAAAAAACTTTCAGCTTACCGTAACATTTTTATATGAGCCGAGCTTATTTATACCACTCTACATAATCTACAAGATTTTCTCTTTGTTTATTGGTATGCTTACCAATTATATAAATCTAAGGGTTTGTTTCATTTTTATTTAGAATAAGTAATGAAATCAATTATTGTCATTAATACTTGATTTAAATCATTTTATCAAATTTACAATTTTATAAAACTTGATTTAAAACAAGATAACAAAAAAAAAGCATTGGAAAATATAGTTTGATTTTATCAAACAAATAGACAAACAAAATGTTCAAATAACAAATTAAAAAAATACTCAATATTTTTTTTTAGAATTTTGCATTCAGATCATGCATAAAAGAATGTTTGGCACACAAATACTACAAATTAAATACTGTAAAATTATTTAAAACCAGAAACTTTTTGCATTTTGGATAAAATATACATGAAGAGCAAATACCCAAACCAGGATATTTTTTTCTGTTCGTCATTTTTTTTTTCACTTTGAAGGCACAATATAAAAGCAATCAAAACTACAACCTACTTAGGAACGAATAAAATGGCACTCTAAATGTGAAAAGCATGCAATACTTTACTCTTATTTTACTGAAAAATAATTATCCAGTTTGAAAGCAGTAAAAATAAAATGCAACATTGGAAATATGATATTGAAGATTTTAAAAAATTAAGCTGATTTTAAGCTAACTACATTAAAATAATTGCAAAGATCTAAAAAACACATTTTATCAGTTAAAGAAAATATTTATATGAGCAAGTCCATTTAACAACTATTATGTACAAAATGCAAGATGAATAAATATAATTTCAAAAGAATTGTCAAACAGGCTGGAACCTAAGGAATGTATAATTAAAGTACAAATATTGATATTTTCAAATGTAACAATTAAGGCACATGAACATTCAAATTGCATTATCAATATAATTGTGAAATTTTATTTACATATGAAGAGTGGTTTAGCATCTAAGAACTCTGGAACTGGTTCAAAAAATTGTGACACTGCTGCTGCGATTCACTTTTCCCCCAACCAACCTGGTCAGGCGTTTTTTGTTGCATTCATCATTTAACTGGTTTAATTCTGTTGCCACTTGAAGTTGTCTACAAAAAGAAAATATTTTTAACCATGAACATTAAAAAAATATCAAATATAATATGCAAGTTAAAACACAAGTTACAAAGATGCCAATTATTTATTGCCACAATATTTTAGAATTAAAAAAATATTAATATATTGGTAAATTTATTTAGAGATATTTATGAATACTAATGCATCAGACAACCAACATTTAAACAAAAGATACTTATGTTCAAATGATGGACAAGAGTTGTGAACATAAAATTTTCAGAACTATGTGTATGTTGCAACTATGTTTTCAGTTTCATTGTATAAGATATGAATAGATAGATCTCAAATGGCCATGAAATTATATAGACCTGGATTATCTTAATTGCATATCTAGCAATTTTGCATGCTAGATAATTTTTTTTTTTAAAGCTTTTATTGACTTTTCCATAATAACTAAAAAATATGAACTTTATTGGGTTTGAAAATAGTAGAATGCCTATGATATAAATTAAAGATGAGATTTCTTTAAAACATATATAAACATGCTACTAAATTATTTTTAAGATTAACAGAACAAAATAATTAAATTCTCACAAAATTTTAGAGAATAATAATAATCCTTTAATGAAAGTTAACCTTTGAAAGCATAATGTTCATTAGCCAATAATGCACTATACTTTAAAACAATAATTTCATAATTAAAATCTAAGAACTTTTAGGCTTACAAATAGGAGAAATTATTTAAATATCAGTATTTAGTTTAAGATTGCATGCTTAATAATGTGGAATTTTATTACAACACTAATTGTCTCTATGGTTATATAAACTTTATGCTTGAGAAATCCGAGTTATTAAATATGTTAATATTCAAATTTTGCCACTTATGGAAAATTTTATAATGATTAATGAAACAGTCAATTTTTTTATTTTCAAGTTGCAACTGTCTGAGTTTAATCAAATTTTATTTTGTTACTTGAAAATTATTAATAAAACTAATTGGCAGTTTTAGAAAATCTTTTATCATGGTCCCCAAATTTTTAAGAAGCTCCATAGCTTAAATAACATAGTTTATAAAAAAATTTAATTTATCCCTAGCAATAAAAGGCATATTAACTAATTAAAAGAGTATAAAGTCCATTGATATTCTAATAGGCTAATTATTTCCTATTTAATTGATTAAAAATTTATTATTTTATGTTTAGTTTTTGGAAATAGTAAGAAAGCATACAATATAAGAATTTGCAGAATTTATACTTTTAAGACAATCATAGTACTATGTTGTGCTCATTACTCAACTATTCAATATGCATACTATTTCAATAAAATTAATATTGCATTGTAACTTAAAAAATCTAAATAAATTCAGAGACATTAAATTATCATATGTTAAGTTATTATAAAAGAAATAAATATGTATTAAATAATTTCTTGAAACCATTCTAATTAGTTCATTATTAAAATTATTTCTTCTTTCTGTTGATTTATATAACTAAGCACAAACAAAATACTAATATCAAAAATAATTAACAAATAAGCATAACTAAATTCAGTAGTAGCTTACATTGAAAGCAAATGGTTTTTCTGTTGCTCAGCTGCCAATTCTTTGTGTAATTGCTCTTTGGTTTTGCGACCATATGGAACCAAAGTCTTATCATGTACTAAGGCTGAACTAGTGGGTCGTAGTTCAGGATCTGGGTGTATCATTTGCTATAAAAGAAAACGTATAAGAAGAATGTATTGGAAAGGATGTACCAAATTCCCCAAGCTAACATCAATGCTGAAATAATGAGAAAAAACCCAAGTAAACAAGACCCCCAACCTATCTCCACACCCAAAAAACAGCACGAGGAGCCCACTTTAACAGTTAATGAAGAACTACCCTCGACACTAGAAACCCTGGAAATCCTGAAAGAACTTAGATAAGTGCTCAAAGAATTCTCCAGATTAATTGAGGCAGTCAAGAAATCTAAGAAAACTAGCAACAAGGAGGAGAAAATGATGATTATCCTGAATGCTCTGATCGGCTAAGTCCCACAAAAAGTTTTGATCTCTCCATTACAATAACCCAGCTTCCTGATTGGCCACTCACGAACAATAGTTTATCCCTCACCGAACTCAGAAAACCTTCCTGCATCACCCTCTCCTACTCGCATGACGGCCTGCTTTCCTATTGGTCGAGACTTCACACCCACTCTCCCTCACCTGCCATGCGGACTTTTTCTCTAGAGGACTCTGTCAGTTCCCTATCTACCCTCGTCAGGATCACAACACTTCTCGTCAGGTCCTTCAATTTGCAAGGCTCGGAGGTAGCCCATCTCGGGCGGGTACTCCGTCACCGTTGTCATCTAGAATGTATTGCACATATACAATCTTTCAACTGAAGTAGAAAATTCAGAATTTTATTAGCTAATATTTATGTAAATTTTATGTACTTAAAATTTTTATGCATTCCCTCAGCTCTCTTCACTCACTAATATTTTTGACACAAACATTTATTTTTTAGAAAAAGTCATCCTGTAATTAACAGTGTTATGAAGTTCTATTTTAACAATCATCAGCTGCCTAGAGGCAATGCCAAGTATTGATTGATGGAATCCTTCAAAGTGATTATTCAAATATTCAAAAATCATTATTTATTTCACGATTCCATCTTTAATAACAAACTACCAGATTAAATATTTATATTTTTTTTTATCAGTTTTGCACAACTGTTTCAAAAGTAGCAATATTACTAACACACATCTACACTTCTTATAATTATTTATATTAAACCAAGCATCTTTACATTTTTTTTTCTTCTTATCATATTCTAAAATTGGAATACAAATATAAGCCAATTTAAAAATTAAATTTAATGAAACCTCTAAAAACACAATTTTTCTGAGCAATTTTCACTAAAAAATAATACAGGATTCTAAAGGAAGCAACAAATGCAAAAGTTCCTGCAACTCCACTTGAGGTCATGGTCTACAACTTAAGAAATCCTGCAT
Organism: Argiope aurantia; assembly: GCA_026543865.1. Taxonomy (NCBI): domain Eukaryota; kingdom Metazoa; phylum Arthropoda; class Arachnida; order Araneae; family Araneidae; genus Argiope; species Argiope aurantia. The sequence goes on from JAPMOR010036325.1 coordinate 81,800, forward strand.
TACTGCTTGGTAGAGTCAGCAGATATTAAATTATCAGCACAGTGATTATGTTGAGCAAATATTATTTTCACAAACAAATATAAAAAGATCAAGTACTAAATATGTAGTACATACCTTAAGAAGCTTGTTCAGTTCTTTGGAATAATATGGAAGATATGGTAAATGTCCTTCTCTAATGGCATGCCATTCATCACCATTCTTTGGTAATGGTCCTCCATCACACTACAGAAGAAAGGCAAATACAGAATGGAGCATTATTATCACTTGTCAATCAAAACCTTTCCTTTGATAAAATAGAAAAGTATGAGCATAATGAGACTGAGTTTTCTTACCACTTCATATATAGTTAGTCCCAGAGCAAATATATCAGCTTTTGGCAAATGTTTATAATTATCCTGCAGGAGCTCAGCAGGCATGTATCGACAGTCTCCTTCATCTAGTGCATCAGGAACTTTAGCAGTGGATGTGACATGACCTAAATCCCCTTTTAAAATCAAAATAAATACAATTAGAATATATTTCAATTCCATAATATAATATTCTATAGTATATGGGAGAAACTACAATAACCAAAAGCAGCTAAAGAAATTCTTTTAAATGTAATACAAAATTTAAACAACTTAAAAGCAAATATTCATGAATAAACTACTAAAAATTGAACCTTTTAAATATTCACTGATGAAGAAAAAAGTAGATGATAAAAAATTTAAAAAGGGATGCTTTCTTCATTTGGAAAGTGAAATTCAAGAATTGGTAATCAACAATTCATTGAGCAATACGGAAAAATCAATTGCTCAAAATTTTAGTACTAACAAACTTTAAAGAGTATTGATAAAAAGATTATATTATATATATATACATATACACACATAGAGAATTATTATTATTTTTTTTTAACAAAAAGGTTCTAAAATTCTGATGATTAAATAAAAAATAAAAGATCAAAATAAATCATCTCTTCATACCTATTTTATAAGTTAGATCATCATCATATTCACCATCTTCAAAACCATCATCAGAAGACGACGTAGGTGATATTGGGACAGGCCTGTTTTTCTTAGAAATAAAGATATTACCTGAAAAAATAATTAAAAATTAAGTTGAGAGCATGAAAGAAGATTTAAAGACGCATGAATAATCTTTTTTTTTAAATATGCATTACAAGCTTTTTTTCTATGCAATAATTAACATTTTCATTAATTTGATTAACATAATGGACTGACAAAAAGTCCTAAATTATTGCACAATTTCAAAATTTTCTAAATAAAAAATTTATCTAAAATAACTCATTAAAATATTGATTAAGCTGAAAATATGCTAAAATGTGAAAATAAAACAGATGTTTATTTTTTTATATGCCACTGAGTGTACGAGTGGTCATGCTCTTTTATTTTAAAAATTGATTTGTTATTATCAATAGAAAAAATAAAAATTAAGTCAAATATGAGATAAATATTGTTGTGGATTTTTACAGATATTTATATTTTATTTAGCTATATGTATATTTACCCATTTACAAAGAGCTGCAATTATAGATTAAGAGTCATACATTGCTGACCAAGTGCAAAGTTATTTCAATGATTGCCATCCTCAATGATGGCGCTACTAGAATAAGATTAATGATGCCATACAGTGAGAATAAGTTTAGGCAAGTTTTTGTCTGAGAGTCCATAAAGAGAATTATGCCTAGCATTTATATTAAATTCTATAAAATTCAATTTATTAAAACTCAGATAAATGCTTTTCACAATAGAATAATGTGAATAGCATGCTCTTCTATATCAATTTTAATGTTTCAATGCTCTTCTGTATCATATTTTTTTATATACATTATATTCTTGCCACTGTGATACAAAAAAAAAATTACAAAGTAACTTACCAGGTTTAATATCTAAATGAGCTAGATTCAAGGAATGTATGTAGCGTAAACCCTGTGCAATATGGAGAAGTATGCGTTTCACTTCTGCTTCAGGAAAACGTTCATTTTTCTTCAGCCTTTCTTCAATTGCTTGGGCTAGAGTACCACCTAAAGTAAAATAATAATAAAACCTTATTTTGGATACAGTAAATTGTTACACCTTTAAAAAATGTCAATTAAAGAAAATGACCCCCCTTAAATTTTTTGAAATGGAACTTAATGTGATTTTGGTGAATGTTATCATCAGCACTTTATATAAAATCCTCCGCTCCCGAACTGACATATTCAAATGTACATAGTATCCTTTCAATATCCCTATTTTATTTAATGTTATCAGCTTTTAAAACAAAAATTAATATTAAAGAATAAAAAGAATTATATCATTCATTTACAGACAGTGTTAACCATAGACATTCATGAAATTTCTTCCATGGCATGGGGGTTAATGTTCTTTTATCCTGACTGGAAACAGTCTGAATTAATTTAAGCTAGGCTGCCAGTTGTAGTTTGAAATCTGAACAGCCATAAAACACTGCTATTAGTAATTGAATTAAAAAACAAGATGGATAAGGAAATAATTAATTCGAGCATTAAAGATAAAACTTTAGTATATTCTTCTATCATATTACTTCTAATCATATTTTTCTTTTATTGAACATTTATAAATTCCCCCTGCACCAGAAAGTATCACACGGGGCTACCAGAAGTATGTAACACATTACAAAAAGAAAAAGAAGAAAATTTAACAGTTATGAAGGATTACAGATGTCAACAATAAATTTACAGAAATTTTCGAAAGCAGTACTAGTGGAAATAAGTTGGTGAAACTCTGGAGGCCAATTTATATTCATGTCCTTGAGAGCCAGTCTTAGCATCTGTCTTTCTTTGACAAACTTGGAACATAGAAGGAGCACATGTTCAACATTTTCCTCCCTACCAATATTACAATCGCATGACAATGACGGAAACAAATTCTAATCATATTTACTATAATAATCTTATTTGCTTACTACAATATATTAATAGTATGCTTGGACTACAATATTTTAACTAAAACAATAAGGTCAAGAACCGACATTCCCAATATTCAATTCAAAATAATTTAAATATATTATATTCTCCTGTTTTGATACTTTTTAAATAGTGATGCAAAATTCCTACATAATTTCATGTTTTATTCACATTTTTTTGTCGTAATAAAAACAAGTTAGACACTATTGTGCTTAAATTTCTCTCTTAGCTGATATGTGATCATCAATCCAAACAATTCACCATCACCTTGTTTCACATTTTTATGTCTTATGCTATAGATATACGAAAATTTAAAATGTCATGCTTACGATATATCTTTTTAAATAATTAGTTCGTCTATAAAGTGAAGTGAAATTATTTTTACGCTCTTAATATATATCAAATTCTCCGCTTCAATTAAATTTTCGAATACATTGTACTTTTGCCGATGGAACGTGACATGATCATTAACTTTTATGTTGTAACGTCACGCGATTAGACACCATTATTTCTCAACTTAACTGCTTAATATTAAGCCCATGCTAAAATGTTGAACTTGAAACCTTCACCCTCACAAACTGTTTGCTACAATATAAATTGCGTATACTCAAATGTTGGTAGAATTCCTTTTCTTTTATACAATATTCATCGCTGTTTTGTATTAATTGATAGAAAGGAACGGATGTTAGCAACAAAAATTATATGTAGCTTTACTTATGAAATTTAGCAGTCATGTGACTAGAATGAGTGTTTTGTTCTGAATAACTTTCTGTACCAGCTTAGTTGCTGTCGCGACTTTAACAAATGTTCGTATCATTAGCAAGAGACGTAATTAAAAATATATATATTTAAAACAAATTAATTTAAAAGTTCTAAAATGTTTATAATATTAAATGAAACAGCTCTTAGCAGCTATAAAAGTTTATCTAAAATGAGCCAACACATTGTTGTGGTAAATTAAGAATTTCATAGCCTGTTTCACCCTCCCCCCCCTCCAATTTTAAAAAATTGTTAATTTTTGTGAGCAAAGATTAAGCAATAAATGTGGATGATTCCCATGGGGATATATGAATTGAAGAAAATCCTCTAATGAAATGAGACAAGCTTTTTGTTAATTTGAAACACAATGTGCAACACAGTTCAACATATTTTTTTAAAAATACAAGTACAAACAATACATAAATGAACTATTAAAAGAAATACCTGTTGACTAGTAACAATCAATGAATTTTTTAGAACTGTTATTTTTAAAATGTAGATAGTGTAGAAGTTATGTGTTTTTATCACATTCTTTATCATAGAAATGACAATAATGTGTGAAAAATGCTGAAATGTTAGAAATAATAGGAAAAAAAAATACTAACCATTACAGTATTCGTTCTGAATTAACATATGGCCATTTTCAGCCCAAGCACAATAATATCGTACAACATGCTTATGATGATCTAATACAGCATGAGCATACACTTCTTTTAAAGCTGCACGCCTATTGAGAAAAATAAATAATTACCTTTCTTTATATTAAATTACATAATTTTCTACAATACAACTTTTTTTTCATTGTTCAAAATCACAAGAAATGCAAGCATAAATATCAAATTTTTCAGTTCCAAAAAAGAATAAGCATCCTTCAAATTATAGTTACAGCGAGAAAAAAGCCACCTAACTTTATTTTGGTATTCACTATTATATAATCATAAAAAAAAGGTACTCTTAAGAAATTAATGCGTTTTTATAGATTTTTGAATAAGAAATTTCATAAGGGGCCAATGATATAATGAAATAAGAATAAAAATCAAAATTTCTGGAAGCATCACCGATTTTTTTCATCTAAGAATAGTAAATGCTGACAAAGAAATGCAAGAATAAAGCACAAAAAGAATTTTAAAAAGTAGTTGGTAAGATATCAATGTTAATGCTAAGATAAATATTTGTTTTAAAGAATAAAAAAATTATTTAATTTTACTTCTTTTGCTCAAAACACAAAACTTTTCCAAAACACAAAACTTTTCCTTGGCGATTCAGGCTCAGGTGCAATTTAAACAAAACTTTAAATGCTCTTTAATATTTCTTTCAAGAAAAAAGTAAAATTTTTCCCAGATTTTTTTTCACTGTAAATGTTATGTCATATATGAAGTGGAAACGATTTTAACACACAGTTTGTAACTTTTAAGATACTTTTCAAGTATCCTAAAATTAAAATAAATAAATAATACTTCTATTGACTTCCTAATACTAACTAAATTTTACATATCTAAATGTGGAAATCCCTTAATAAAAAATGTTAAAATATCTTCTAATGTAATCACAGTATATTAATTAAAATTCATACTCCAGGTAATTTTTCCACAAGAAACTTATTCACGACATAAAAAAAAAGTGTTGCCACAAAAAATTTCAAAGTTTGTAAAAAATTTACATATGTAGACAATACCCTACAACCATTTTAGACACAGTTACTTTCAGTATATGCTATTAGCTTTAAAATGGTATTTTTAATTTTGATATAAGATGACCAACAGGAGAATAAAGCTAGGTGGCCCCTTTTACTTTACTACAACTATACAAAATACATGATGCAATTTATAAATGTTCATCTTTTTAATGTAGTAAAATGATGAAGATTTAAATTAACATTAAGTAAATTATTGCTTAATATAAATTTTAATACGCAAAATAATTATTACTTTTGCTTCTTACTTTAAAAAATTCCAATAATTTGTAAACTAAGGTCAAAATACAAATTTATAATCAGTTTTTTATTCCTATGAATTTAGGTGTTTCGGTGCAAAGCAAATACATAAAAAAATGCAAGTAACAATAAAGGATTTCATATTAAATTTAAATTATTATTATTCTATAAGATTGAGATCCTCTGAATACAGAAGATTCAGAAACTATTTAAATATACTTTTTTCTGTTATTGAAAAGTTTTAATTTGAAATTGATTGTGTTATATTTTGATGAATACATACTCATCAGAAGTGCCTTTAAGGGGCTTCTTCAACTTTTTAATAGCATATAAACAGCCATCCAAGCGATGGATGCACTTGTAAACGCTACCGAACATTCCAGATCCAATCTCTTCAATCTCAAGGAACTCGGATTCATAGCGAGATGGAACCGTTGCTGAATGAAAACGCTAGAGATGGAAACAAATCAAATTATTATAATTATGCGGATATAAAATAATGTGTAATGAATAAATAACATCGCTGTTAAAAAATTAAGACATAATTCATGCAAAATACCTTTGTAGGCTGAATTTCATTTTCCAATTCATTGTCACTTTTTTCTGAAGATTCATTCAAAGTCCTGGAATATTAAAAATAATAATAATAATTTTACGTTAAAATAATTAATAAATTGCCACAGAATATATTTCTAAAATGAAGGGATTTTGCCAACACCCCATTACTAGCAACTGTTATTTAGTGGCAACTGGATCTGATAGCATGCAGTCAATTGGTTTCCTAAAAATGGTATGTATTAAAGAGAAAGATAACAATAAAATAATAACAATGATTTTGGTGCATTAAATATATATTCCATAATGAATTTTAAGCTTTATTAATTAATCAAAGACAATTTCAGTTCAAAAACGAAATGCATCAGTAAATCAGTTTGAAAATGAATCATTCAAAGAAAGCTAGAGAAAACTAAGCAGCATATTATCATCTATCTATAAAAAATGTACAGCAACTGCTAATTTTCAAGGTTATAGTTAGTATTAAGATTTAGCTAAGAGGAAACTGGAATGTTCAAAGCATACAATTGTACCCTCACATAAACTGTGATACATTTAAATTCTATTGATTTTGCAAATGATTAATAATCATTTGTGTCTACAGGGATTAATAATCCTTAATCATCGATAAGATGAATAATCCATAATCATCTCTAAAAAATAAGGTCTTGCCATTTATTAAGAAATATAGACGTAGGTTTAAAAAATAATAAAACCAAGAGAAAAAAAATCAATCTGTACAAATCAACACTTACCACTTCAACGATCTAGATCTTCTGCGAAGTAATTTAGCTCTAAAGCCCCCTTTAATCTTTGTGGGAGTATAAATTTCACTATTGTCAGTTAAAGTACGCATCTTATAATAAACTTACTATTTAAATGTTATATAAAAATCACAGATTAAAAATTATCAGCTTGCACTACCACTAACTGCAGATAACTAACTCAAGAGACCGACGGCGTTTTGCCATCAACTCCAGGAAATTTACTATCAAGGAAAAAACGAAACCATCGTGGTCCCTAAAAACAGCTGGGAGAACGAGGTAGATCCTCAACCGTTGACCCAAACAAAAACAAACGCGAACCGGATGGAGGTGCGGAGCCCCACACGGAGATAGGAAGAATAGAAACATCCAGGTAAACTCAGCTGATTTTTATATTCCCTTTTCTCCTGCCAACCTTTTCAAAATTTCCCGCCACGACAGCAACCGAACCTCAACGATCCTTTGCTGCATAAGCCCCAATATGGGGATCGCCTTTACCTAGCAGACTGAAGGAAACCAGGTGAGATTGTTTCCTCTGGAAGAGTTTTCGGTAGTTCGTTAGATTGAAAAAAAGAAAAAACATCTGCCCTGTCCGCACGCGACGAAGTTTATAGGGGGACAGAGGGAAGGGGGGTCGATCTGCCACGTGCCAGAACTACAATCGATTCGGTTAAGAATCCGAAAAGGAAAACTATTATTCTTTTTTATTCCATGGTCTGGATGGGGACGAAGATGATCCAGGCGCAACCGCTCGTAGTTTACAGATGCTTGGAGCTGGGGAGCGGAACTTTTGGAACGGAAGTCGAGCGTGGAGTAAATATATTTTGATATGTACATAAATAGAAGTTACTACTGGGAAAGATCGAATCCCATCTCTCCCCCCCCCACTTCCATTTTCCGTCTAGTTTCATTTACCAAACAAAACACTTCCTCTCACTCCCCGACTATTTAAACATGTAATCGGAATTTTAAAAGTGAAAACGGTTGGTAATGGAACAGAGTAAAACATCTGTTGATGAATTAGAAGAAAAAAAATATATTTATCTATTTTTCGTTAAATTTGAAACGGCGTCTTGTATAGAAAGAGAAGTAACGTGTACCTATAGTAAAATAATTATGCTGAATTTACTGAGGTAGGTTACAGCGCCCTTAACGGTGAAATAAGAACGGTACAAGAAATAATGATGTATGCTCCTTCTTAGAGAAAACTTTTTTTTCTAAGCCATGAAAAGCCCATCATTTTAATTGTAAATATCACCCCCAATTTTACAAAGAACGCCATTAAACTTTTATGTTTTATTCTGGTATACCATACATTGGACTTTTTGGTTGATCTTTATTTTTGTAGCTTCCTTATTCCGCCGCTAGAGGCGCTGAAAAATGTCTCAATAAATTCTACATAGTTGCTTTACAATCGGCACATGTTACTTTCCTGGCTGTGTCAGATGCCGTTTTGAATTTATTTTTATAATAAATACATATATAATCTAGATTGGACAAACAAAACGGCCCTGGCCAATTTCAAGAAATTCTATATCGCTACTTTTAATTTTATCATTTAAGTTGTCAATTATTTTTTTGTTTAATATATTCATATGATTGTCCAATATATAAAAATTCAGTTATTACAAATCAACAGAAGCCTGAAACCTGAAAACTCGATTGAGCATTACACGTAATTAAAGCAAATACTGGAAGATATTTATAAAATTGTAAATAATCTAATATTTGCAGTTTTACAAAACAATTCGTCCATTTTTGTGTAAGATTTTTCTTTATGTTTTATCCTAGGTATTTTCTCAAAAAAAAAAAGTATGTTCAAAATATTTACTAAAAATATCGAAAATTTCATATTATATATATTTACGAATGCGATATTTTTTCGTGGACAAGATAATAAAAAAATAAACAATGGTTACTAATAGCCTGGACTTTAAGCAGATTTTGACTAATTCCTCCAATTAAAAAAAAAAGCCAACAGAGAATATAAAATTGAAATTTAGAAATAGTGAAATGCGAGGTCTGAAAATCAAAACTTTTGATATTTTTCAAAGACCCGAGGCGAAGACAGCATACACATATATTCAACCTTATTTAATCTGAGTCCATGAAAAGAGAATTGCTGAAGATTTAATAGCGATTTCTACACTTGGAAAAAATTTACGAATTTATTACAGACAATGTTATATACACTCAAAACAAAACTAATCAGCCATGGTTGACATAAATATGAAAATAAGTAAATTTATAAAAACGAACTTGAGTGCGAGGAAGAGAATTGCTTTCGAATTTTAAAAATTGCCTCAGTGCACCAATTCCATTCCCAAGCTGGTAGGAACTTGTCGGAATGCTCTTCATTTGCAAGGCCATCAACGGTTCTTCTCAGACGGCCTTGCCAGAGGTCAAGGCGGCGGCCTATATTGAAGTTTCCAGGAACAGGATTCCCCAATGACTCAGAGGGCATGAAGATCGCTACTTATTGTATCCCCTGCGAGTAAGTTTTTGTTTTTATATCGCCCCCTCACCTTTTTTCCTTCTGGAATTCAAATTATCATGATAAGTAAAAAAACAGTTTTAATCTCTCTCGTTAACTAGTTTATTTGAAGATTTCAAATAAATAGTGAAATTGCAAAAAGTTCATAAGAGAAATCCATGTGAAGGGAAATGGAAACATAAAAAGTAACATGCACATCAAAGAGATTTCATAGGCAGTCAGTTATTATGAATTAAAACTTCAGCATCAGTTTTTAATTAGTTTCTTCCTTCATAACGTTATAATATCACTTTAATAAAAATGGATAAAAACATGCATTTAACGAAAATTTATTCTGATAGTAAATCACTTAAATTACATATGAATCATATATTGGAGAATTAAAATACACAGAACCATAATATTTTCGCAAATTACTCTTATATTTCTCTCCTATTTCAAAATTCAAATTGATGTGTATTTATTCAGTTTTTATGTATCATATTTTACCTTAATTATTCCAACATTTGACTATTTTTGATTTTTAGCGATTTATTACTTTATTTTATGTCTTTATAAACAAGTTAAAGAGATTTTAATTTGGCTGTGTTTTTTTTTTCTTTACTTTTAAATTTAAGTGATACAGCTCAAATATGCCATAAAAATTAAATTTTGAGATACGCTGTATAATTTGCAGGAAGTAAAAGGCTGTGAGGTGAGTTAAATTGACTTCATTTGTGAATAATACCAACACGTGAGTACCATAGTACCGCTGGATGCTATAATTATATAACGAAAGCCTATTCTATTATTTGTTGGTAATTTCTGCATGAAAAAAAAAATAGATGTACTTCGACGGAGAAAATATTTAAGTGACAATCATAATCCTTTTTCTGTGGATATAACACATGTGCATCATAACAATCATATTTCTTTTAAAAAATAATCAAAGAACAATATTCAGATGGTGATAATAACCAACATCCTTTCCTTAGCATTTTTTTATTTTTTTTTTAAGAAGGGGGTCGATATATTAAAAAAAATTAATAGAACTAACGTAAAAACAATTATGTTGGAAGAAACCAGTAAATAGTTCTAAAAGACAACACTTAAATTTCAACTGCACTTGTCTAAAATCTAATGAGCACTACATAAATTTGATTTGAATCCATATATTTCCTAAGAAATTCTATTAAATTCTGAGCTATAGTAACTTATCTGAAAAAAGGTAATTATTCCGATTCTTTTGTATTCCGCTTTAGATAACAGGGTGTAAGGTTAAAAGTATTCAAAAAAAAGGGGGGGCTTATACTGAGAGAACATGATTGTCAGTTACATTCAAAAGACAAAAACTCTTCGAGTAGAAGAAAAATAAAATTCAATATAAGCACACTTTGCCTATAACCAAAGGGTAATTAATCTCTTGTCTCTTGGTAATAAAAAATGAAGAGCTTATTTCTTTCGCAAATCATCAAACCAGCGAACATGTTGACACACAATCAATTTAATGAAAATCTAGTACAGAAGTTAAGCAGTGGAATTTATATCAGGAGGTGTTGGAATTCAAGCAGTTCCTCTTTCAATTTATCATCACATATTATTAAACTTATAAATACTTATTCCTTTGTACATATATAAAGCCACTCTAACAATGCTTATATTAGACTTTATTGAGTTTTAAAAAAATTGGAACAGTTATATTGAGTGTAACTGAAATTTATAAATAATTATGAATGATGCGCCCAACATAAGTCATACCTTCTGAATGCCCCCGCATACACTCTTCTTTTTTGCACCAATACAGATATTTTAAAGTGCAACAAGACAATGCAAAAGGAACAAAGCAGAACACAAAAAAAAATTGGGGCAAAAAATGATGAAAAAAGTTTCTAACTGTTTTTAAAAAATTATTCATTACAAAAATAAAATAAAATTGCGAAATCATTTGAAACGGAAATGGGCAAAATCCAAAATTATTGGAGGATGATGTGCGTGTGATCTTATTTTTCAAGATAAATATATAGATACTTGACTCATATATGATCCAATATGTTTACCCCATTCATCTAACACCTGGCGATTTCATTATAAAGCTGGTGTAACAACAAAAGTCGCACTCAAATTTAACATCTATCACTATGTGAAGTCTAATCTTCAATAACGGCCAATTTCTGAGAAATGGAACACATGGCTTAAAAAGGCAGCTGCCCCCTCCCCTCCTCACCCACAAGTTCTACAAAATTCAGACACTGGTAAAGCTGATAATTTTCAACTAAGAAGCCCACAAATGACACGAGAGGGGGAGGACCATCAGCATCTGCTTCCGGAAATTTCGTAACACCTGGAGCGGGGGAATTTTATATATAAAATGGGGGAGGGAATCGAACACGGGGGGCAGAAAGCAGATCACAATATCGTCAGCTGTTCAACCGTTTTGAAGAACGATATCACTTGTCGCGCGTGTGGAAAACCACAGCTGACACGCGCCGGCTGTCAGTGTGAGGGAATTTTCGCTCGAGAGCTTCGAAAACCAAAACAAACTGCTTTTCATAAAGATGGATAAGAAGATGAAAGAGTCAATGATTTTTTGATAACGAATGGTGGAATATCAATTGATGTCTTCGTGTGGGTGGAATATAAAAGGAATAAAAACACTATTACTATTTTTATTAATGATATTATCATAGTCTATTTTGATTTTATGAATTAAAATAGATGTTTGAACATGACTTGTTACCCATATTAAATTTGGAATATATAAAAATTAATAAGCGTGTACAACTCATACAAATAACCTAGGTTTCATAGACATTTCGATAACAACTACTGTCTGTTATGGTGTATAGTGATTTACATTTGATTCAAAGAAATTCTTTGAGAGTTCAATAAGCATGTTTAGACTGACAGGGATCATCATCATTACATTTAATTAAATATTCCTGGATACATATTAAATTATATTTGAGTCAATGGTATATACGAAAAATAATTTAGTCTAGGAAATCGCGCCCGACTATCCAATTCGAACAAGTTATATATATATATATATATATATATATATATATATATAAAATACATATAATATATATATGTAACATTATTTGTTGTGAAGCAGAATACAGGTGCGTCCAGCAGTGAAGAGACCTTGTAATTTTTAAAGTTCTATTTATTCTCTCCGGGAGGCAAGCATGATTATTAACAAGAAGGCGCGGACATGGCGTCCGCCACAGCGCGCTGCAAAAGCAGAAGTGGGCAAGAAGAAGGGACGAAATAAATTATCCCTCGTCTTAAATAACATTGAGTATGGATAGGGAAAATATAATTTTACAGTACATTATTAAGATTCTGATAGGGATTTCTGACGCATGTCAATCACATGTAAGGGAAACACAGGGATCTTTTAAAAAGAATGTGCTTACTGGACAGTTTTTTACCCCTTCACGCCGAGCGTGGGAAAGTTCGACGTTTAGCTGAGTCAGTAATTTAACAAAGCTTCTCTTGAATTAATTAAGTAGAGACAGTGGAATTGGATCACGAAATAAGAGAATATCTTAGAATAAAGTTACTATGGGCTAAATTAAAATAAAATCTTAAAAATAAATTAAATTGAAATTAGAGTTAAAATATCATTACATATATATATTTAAAATACTTATAATATATATATATATATTTAAAATAGTTAGTAAAACCAAAGAATAAGCCCCAGCACCAACAAATGATTTGCCACCGCCAATGTTTACTTCATATGAAACTTCACGATCCCGAAATTAAACATCAATGGTTAAGTGCATTCCTCCCAATTTTTTGAGAGAACTCTTTAAAAAAATTACTTATATATTTTCTGTATGGAAAAACATTGGAAATCTCATAGCCACAACCAACATATCGATTTTGCCAGTCTGAATTTAATATACAAGCTCGTGGTTCTAAGTAACACTAACTAAGGATCGCTTATATTCATCGCCCTCCCTTTTTGAGATATAGCAAAATTATACTTTTGCACAATCCCCAGTCTCTAGGGCTACAGTGATTTCGCTAATTTTATCCGCCACATACATCTAATCAGTGAAAATGCCCTATGTTTGCAAGTCAAATTAAAATAAACTTTTCTTTTGTTGTGATAAGATATCATTCATCAAAATTAGTCAACACGACTAGATATTATTGATGAATGAATAGTTTGTCACAGAAAGCGAGGCTAATTTATTTTTTAATTAAATTCCAAACTAAGGTGTGTTTTTTTAAATTGATAACTTTACAAATAAAACACACACAAAAAAACCGTAACAGAAATATTTGTATTTATTCCTTATTCCTAGCATTTAAGTACCCCTCCTTTTTGCTTATAATTAATAAAAAAAAACAAATAAAACCTAAATAACAAAAAATAAATTTATTATTTAAAATTTCTTCTTCAGAATAGTCGGTTATTTTTAAATATCACACCAACAAATGAGAAGTGCCTCTTCCGTCCAAACCCCAACCTCTCTTCCTACTCCACTGCTCAAAACACGACATACCTAGACAAAAGAAAAACAATCCAAAAGAATGGGTGTGGACGCAACGATGTGGCACAATTTCAAGGGAACAAAACATGTGGGAATTAGAAGATTCCGACCCTAACGGTTTTTCTTGGCTAACCCCCTTCCCATGCCCCTCTACCTTCGAACGCATCCACGTGTTTGCTTTGGAGTAGCACAGAAGACCAACGATATTATCTGTGCACATGTCATTAGACACGGCTCTGTGAGCACAAGGTAGACAGATAGGAAAGTGGAAGTTTTTCTCACGATTATTTTTATGGGAATTCACGCAGATTTGAAAAAAAGGTGGTGGCGTAATTGTGGTAATGTTGACTGTCATCTATAATTAGTTGTCAATTGAAATGAACACACGAATTTTCAAAGAACAGACTGATCCACCCACCCACTCTCTCTCGTATATGAAATATACAAATAAAAGGTATTATAATTGTCAAAAAATTTAACCTCAAATGTTGACAAATCTCACGAGACAAAAAAGATCGCATTTCTGTTTTTGAACCCAATAACTACAAAATGTAAAGAGTTTGATGAATCAAAAATACATTAAGCTAAGCAGATAAATTTTGCATATGGTTCTTTGATCAAAATTTTAGATTTCTGTCAGATTTCGAAAGAAAATCATTCAAAGCAAATTTGTCTACCTTTTCGGGTGAAAATGAACACGGTAACTGTAAAACGTAAATAGCTAGATAAATGAAATTTGGCGGTCTTAATATTTAAAGTGTATATCCAGCCAAAATTTTCAATCAAAACAGTCTAGATTGGCTTATTGTAAATAAATCTGTACTTTCGCATGCACGTAAATTAATAATTAAAAAAAATTGTTGTTGAATATCCTCAAAAGATCTGACGTATGTTAGATCAGATCCAGTAGGTTGCTGACAGTCAAAAGTCTATAATAATAAGGGGTTCGGCCGTTAAGACTCCCTTAGAAAGATTTTTAAAAAGTAAAGGCTTAAAGCAATAAAATCAGACATGTAATCTTGTTACTAAAGCTATAATTCCAAGTCAAATTTCAATTTGTCAATAAAAAAGGCCTTGAGGGGGACACAAAAAAAAAATTTGATGCACGGCCTTGACGAAGGTCCGCAATTTTCATGTTGTAAGAGAGGGGGGCGGGGCGAGAAATTTTCGCGGAGACCACTCTCAGTAGTTTTAACTCATACACACTCAGATTTACGGTCAGTTGAAAAGTGCATAAACTTAACAGCAACTGTTTTGTCCAAATTATAATAAAACAGGTTAGTTACAGAAATTCGACATTCATTTGTTTATTCACACTGTTGACATTCACACAAAACATAAATCTTCTTTTCCGTTACAAAAATCATTTCAATACAAGTTGAGTTGTTTCATTTAATATTATAAACATTTTAGAACTTTTAAATTAATTTGTTTTAAATATATATTTTTTTTAATTACGTCTCTTGCTAATGATACGAACATTTCTTAAAGTCGCGACAGCAACTAGGCTGGTACAGAAAGTTATTAAAAACAAAACACTCATTCTAGTCACATGACTGCTAAATTTCATAAATAAAGCTACATATAATTTTTATTGCCAAGATCCGTTTCTTTCTATCAATTAATACAAAACAGCGATGAATATTGTATAAAAGAAAAGGAATTCTACCAACATTTGAGTATACGTAATTTATATTGAAGCAAACAGTTTGTGTGAGGGTGAAGGTTTCAAGCTCAACATTTTAGCATGGGTTTAATATTAAGCAGTTAAGTTGAGAAATAATGGAGTCTAATCGCGTGACGTTACAACATAAAAGTTAATGATCATGTCACATTCCATCGGCAAAAGTACAATGTATTCGAAGATTTAATTGAAGCGGAGAATTTGATACATATTAAGAGCATAAAAATAATTTCACTTCACTTTATAGACGAACTAATTATTTAAAAAGGTATATCGTAAGCAAGACATTTTAAATTTTCGTATATCTATAGCATAAGACATAAAAATGTGAAACAAGGTGATGGTGAATTGTGTGGATTGATGATCGCATATCAGCTAAGAGAGAAAT
The DNA here is from genome assembly GCA_026543865.1 of Argiope aurantia. Lineage (NCBI taxonomy): Eukaryota > Metazoa > Arthropoda > Arachnida > Araneae > Araneidae > Argiope > Argiope aurantia. The sequence goes on from JAPMOR010036325.1 coordinate 97,796, forward strand.
TTAAGCGCAATAGTGTCTAACTTGTTTTTATTACGAAAAAAAAAATGTGAATAAAACATGAAATTATGTAGGAATTTTACATCACTATTTAAAAAGTATCAAAACAGGAGAATATAATATATTTAAATTATTTTGAATTGAATATTGGGAATGTCGGTTCTTGACCTTATTGTTTTAATTAAAATATTGTAGTCCAAGCACACTATTAATATATTGTAGTAAGCAAATCAGATTATTATAGTAGATATGATTAGAAGTAATATGATAGAAGAATATAGTAAATATGATAGAAGATTAAGAAAATATTTTGAATAAAAAACAGAAATGAACACAAAGATATAAATATTCTTTGGGAGGGGGTTTAATCCTTACCGCCATTGCGTTTCTGTCTTCCACAAATAATATATATTCCCCTCTCACTAAGTTATAGTTTTAAAAAGCAGCAGATTCTTTGAGATGAATATTATAAATAAAAGAAACCAAAATTTGCCAAAAAGAAAAGTAATAGAACAATTCTGAAGTAGATGAATATTAATTCATGATGAGAGTAATAACATAAAAATAGATATACGAAAATATTCAAATTATTTCGCAAGATTTTCCTGATAGTAAAACAAATTAAAATTGTAAAGTTTGGGTATTTTCTTTTATCAGATGGTTGTTAATAAAGAGCTGCATAATTCACTTAGTTTTTTTTTTTTTTTTTACTCAAAAAGTTCTTAATATCATAATTAATTGATTACCAAATATTTTTCTCCTTCATGAATCTAAACTTAATTATTTAAAATATATCCAAGAAGTAAATTTTACCTAACAGATTTAATTTCTTTTCAAATTTAATTACTCAAAATTCGAAGTGAAAAAAATTAACTTATACAGCTGTCTTCTGAGTAAGTTAAAGAATTTAAAAGTATTATTGATTTTAAAAAGAAAATGTCTATAAACGGATATTCCTGCAGAGCAAACGGCGCAGTCAGCGTTGCAATAAAACCTCCTCGTAACGACGCAAATATTTGAAAAACAATTTCAAACGGGAAAGTAGCAGACAAATGAAATCGTTTGAAAGCACGTGAACTCTAATCATGACTCATAAAATGACAATCACCTTCAACAGCATGAATGCGCTGACGTAAGGATCAAAGACGATTGACGTCACTCGCTACGACGTCATGACATCTCTACCAATCAGATGATATCTTTATTTCGTCACCATTCAAGATTCCGGAATGCATCATACCGTCAAGTAGCGGCATGTTCAAAATGGAGACTTTTTAAGGTAAGACGGGAAATTGCAAATAAAAAGTATCCGATTGCGTCAATTTTGCAAAAAAACTATAACCAAATTTAGAAAAAAATCGCAGAACCATGTGTTTTAATGCATAAAACATGTTTTTGGGGGGTTATACATCTAATAAAAAATATGTAAAGAAATAGTAAATAAGTGAAATGTGAAATAAAAAATAGGAACATATCGAAATAAAATGATTTCAACGATCAATTTTTTGAATACGACAAATTAAATGTTATGAAGTTAATTTTTACTTTGCATGCTAAAAAGCTTTCTACAATATAAAATAATATAAAAATAATTAAAAATTTAGATATTCCAACTTAATTTTAACGAAATTTAAATTTTTTAATAATTTATAATTAAATTATTAATTAGCAACTCATTTACTAATTTTCTTTCTTTTAATAAAATATGCAATAAAAAGGTTTTTAACAAAAAAAATCTATATTTTAGAATAAAAACACCTTTAACAAATACCAAAAAAATTTATTTTTACTATAGTATATAAATTTTCAACAGGCTTTTTGATTTAAATGCTAAAATACTTCTTTATATTTTAAATAATTTTAATGAGCTGAGAATGGTTTAAAGCATAGGTTCCCAAACTGGTCCAGGTGGACCCCCAGGGGTCCATAGGAGACGACACGGGGGCCACATAGACGTGAAAAGAAAACAGGGGTTCACAAGTTGTAAGTGGGGGTCCATGAAAAATTTTCAGGTCTTCATAATAAAGAACAAAAATTTTGCAGTTACAAGGGGACAGCATTAATTTAATAAAAACAAAGGGTGTAATTTCGGCTTTTCTTGGTAAATTGAAATTAATGAAGCAAAATATTAGTCGGCGCGAATTCTCCCAGTTTCCGCACTTGTCACAGATAGAATGTCTTGATGGGGATATTCAGACATATGCTCAACATTTAAATACCCTGCATGATGACTTCAAAAATAGATTTGAAGATATTCTGACAATGGAAATACCACCATGGATCATAACCCCATTTGATGAAATGGAAGAGGCGAATGTGGTATTACAAGAGGAGCTACTTGAGCTCAGCACCAACGAGGAACTGAAGGTGAAATTTAAAAAAGGCTATCAAACATTTCGGCTGCAGGCAGAAATCCTCGAAAAATATCCTGGACTGTGGGGAATTGCGTGAAAATTTTTGATAGCGTTTCCCTCGTCATATCTTGTCGAAAGAAGTTTTAGTGCCGTTACCAACCTGCTAACAAAAAAAGGAGCAGATTGAACATCACAGAACAGGGAGATTTGAGATTACTTCTTACAAAACTGAAGCCAAATATTGATAATTTGCTGTCAATTCATCAAGTGCATCCGCCGTCTCATTAAAAGTATGACTATTTTTTATTGTTGATCTACATTTCAGAGTTCATTGTTGATTTTTTGTCAATTGTTGATTGTTTAATTGTAATAATTTATAATTTTGTATAACCACAAGTATTATTTTAATACATAGGACACAAGAAAATGTGCTACTTTTTTTTTCTTCTTAACACCCCCAATTTAGGGTGATATTTTTTAGGAGTTTTGTGGATACAGTAGAAATGTAACAGCAGGGGCTCTACCGAAAATAGTAAAACTTTGGAAGTGGTCTACGACATGAGTATCCAATTCAATTTGCATATGAATTTTTTCAGTTCAATTTGCATATTAATTTTGAAGCACTTCATCATATTTGTGTATTTAGTATGTTATTAGTAGAGTAAATATTCATTATGTTTAATTAAAAATACTTTCTTCACGGCTCTTTTTTTATTTTTAAAAACCTTATTTGTAAAATCATGTGCTATTGGTCTCCAAAAAAAATTCAGCGCCTTGAAAATGAAAAGGGACCACAATATCAATAATTATTAAAGTTAAATAATTAAATTTGATAATAAATATAATAATGCATGAACATAGCCCTATTTTCACCATGGATTTAATGAAAATATTGTTTTCAAATCTATATCCAACACTGCAAATTCAATGATATCAAAAAAAATGTAAAGCATCTTTTCAATACTAAACATTGCAATAACAAGTAATAAGTCCATAAAAATAAATAAAATCTTAAATTTAATTACTAAGAATATTGCAGATATGATAAACACATGAGAGGGGGGAGTTGAATTTCATAAAGTAATGAATTGTGCCTAACATAAACACCAAGATATATAATAAGTAGGAGTAATAATTTAATAATAAAATGAGTAAATTTATATGAAAAATACTCAAGATATTAAAAAATCTGTAGAATTAAAAAAGAAAGAAAGAAATTGATATAAAAAATAATAAGACTTCATTTCAAAAATGCTGAAATCTATGGAACTGTATCTTTTGTGATACTGATATCAATATATATAGTTCAAATATGCAATTACATTTAAATACAATGATTTACGATTATTTTATGAAGAATATAATGACTTGCTATATTATGTTCAGTTAAAAAGTCCCTATTATAAGATTTGAATTGTCTCTCATTTTCAGATTCCCAATAAAATGCCAAATAAGATACAAATTACTTTACGTTTAAATTATATTACTTCAAATGAGATTTATTTCATTGATAATATCTAATAAATACAGTATGATTTTAGAACAGTACTTATTTCCATTCAGCCATTGTACACAAAATTTGACACTGATTTATGATTTCAGTGTTTAGTTTATAAACTAGCAACAAGCTTGCATTATTTATTTATTTTAGCGTATTGTATTCATTTTTGATTTAATTATGCCAATTAGAACTCACCTAATTTACAGATTTGATTCAAATGTAGAAGAATTTCTACAAGTTTGATGAAACTATGTTTAAAATTTTATCCATTTATCTCAGGAATATGAAAACTTTATTTTAAAGCAAATCAGTAAAAATTTATGGACTGATATAATTTATTATAAAATGTAATAAGGATACAAAAAAATGTATTGTGAAAATTATTTAATGCCAATGCTTTGAATGAAACTGCGCCTGAAATTATAATTCCTCAAAATCTGGTTTAAACTAAGATACATTGATTACACAGTTATTTTAAAATTTTAGGGTACGAAAATAGAACCTTTAAGTTAGTTTCATCAAGCCTACAGCCAGTTTATCCATCACTGATGTATTCTTATGCCCACATTTACAGGGTGCATAATGAGAAAATAATTTAAAAAATTAAGCCTTTTTACATTCATGCATATGCGAGCCTGCTTATTTTCTAAACTTAGGACGTTTTCTGTTTTATAAAAACTTTGTTTTTATTGAAATTTTTTAATTCATTTTTATATTTATTTCTGCAACACTGCAGAAGTATCTATTGAAAAACATATTTGGTTTTGACAGAAACAAAAAGGATCATAGTTTTATCATTACCAAAATATTAAATCAAGATTTAATCAATCAGTTAATTTTTTTACTTTTTTATAAGATTAACAATAAAAATCTGGCTTCTTTTTTGACATTTTTTTAAATTAACAAATTACCAGTTAATTTGGATGGATACATCATTTCAGAATTTACATTGGCATTGATAAAGATGCATAGCATGACCAAAAATTTTGTATTTGATTTTTATATATGCTGCAATAAATGAAATTCAGATGTAAATTAAAATTTCCTCCTGCTCTAACTCGCCATATTTAGCAGTTTAGAATATTTTATTTGCCACCTTATATAGCTAAGAGCTTAAGTGTACCAGAACGGCTACCATCATAAGATTGGCAAAATTGCCAGAAATTGACGGTAGAACAATGCAATGTTCTAACCGAATTTTTCAAATCAATTTTTTAATGGAAAATGATAATAGAAATGTAATGGAAAATAATAATAAAAAATTGTTTTATCTCTTCTTATTCCTGATGTTTAGTAAAGGGCTTTTTTTTAAATGTCTGACATTTCAAAAATTTACGAAAAATCTGCTTTTTAACCTCTATGCAAAAATAAGTAAAATGCTATTACTTTAGCTTCAAAAAAAATAAGAAAAATATGATTAAATGTTTTAAGAAGAAATGAAAATGATTTCACAATTCCAGTTTTTCATAAATATTGAAAACAAATTCTCAAAGATAAATACAAGCTCTGCAGTTACAAGTAAAATGAAAAAAAAAAAAAAAAAAATGACAGATAATGTACTTTTTTAAATAATAATACCTGAAGCTAGTGCAAGATTAAATACTGCATTGTCTTAATAGTTTGATTTCACTTTGAAAAGCAAAGCATTTTTTTTTAATCATAACATTAATACATTTAACATGACTCAACAATTCAGTGAAGAAATGACATTATTTTGAATTTTATTTTAAAAAATTGTTACAAATTGTGTTCAAGATTAATTTTTCAAAAATTATTAAAAATAAAAAAAAGGAAAGGAAAAGAAAAGCATTCACTCAAGCAAAATTGAAATTCAAAGTCTTTTTGTATCTTTAAAATGGTGTAAAAATATTTTTTATTCAATAATATGTTTTGATGATAAGGCGGAAATAATTCTGTTTTTATTTTTTAATTAAATTTGTAATTAATATTTCAAAAAATATGTTCTTAGCGAGTTTCTAATATCTTAGAAATAACTTCCTGCCATATCTCACATTCATAACTATTTGCCTATCAAAACAAACTTCTAAGAGTTGAGAGATTTCACTGGGAAACAATATATATACATCTGTATGAGAAAAAGCAAAAATCATAAATACATTAGAACTTTAATCCTAAAGAATAAAAGTTTTAAAAATCTTTTTTCGTATAAATTCTTTTTTCAAATTTTAAGTACCAGATCTAGTACATTTTTTTATGCATATAAAAACTAAAATTTGTCGAGATTGGTGCAACAAATACAGTTTTCAAATAGATAAAGACATTTAAAGGCAAAAAAAAAAAAAAAAAAAAAAAAAACCACGAAAGAAATTGCAATTGTTGATAATCTATGGCTTTAAGTTAAAATCTCACCATATTCTTATTTTTCGCAATGTGTAAGAATTCAATATACATTCTATAGTAAATCATTTAAACAAAATATTGCTCCAAAATGAAATATTAACGAGAACAATGATCATATATGCAACAAACTAAAAAGGCTTCACTGTAAGCGTTTTTCGATCACTTTGGGGCACCAAATTCATCTTGCTGTATTCATATTTCTGTCTGTTGGACAAATCTGTGTATATTTTTAAATAATACATAAAAAGGTTAAGCATGCATTTATCAGAGCAATATTTCACCTTCTTTGAATTCTACTGAAGATCGAACATTTTTCGAAGTTGCAACAAGTATGATATAGTACGCATTTTCTATTGCCCTTTCAGGATAACGTCCTCTTTCTTAACCAATACACATTGTTGAAGAAAGAGGAGTTGGCGGAAAAAAGATATTTAATTTTATTTTAAAGCGTGTGGCACTCTTCAAAATGATTTTCTTCGCACTTCTCGAGAAAATTAAGCATTTTTTAAGGACCTTTATTAAAAATTGAGCACTTTTAAAAATGATTTTCAAATTTAAGCACTTTTCATGACACTATGCAGCCTGAGATAAGATTTCTCATAATTTTTACTCCGGAGGAACCTGGTATGTGCCAGCTGTAAATCTCGTCATTTGGTAATAATTTCCTTTGACATATAGCTACAAGATCTGCTTTATAATAGCCTATCTACTGAACTGGATGGTTTCAATCAAGTCAGAGTACACTTTGAACAGACAGCATATCAAATTTCATCTTTTTAACTTATAGTATGATACTGTTTACAAACTGGCAAAATAACAAAAAATTAGACTTTTTTTCAGAATCAGGGAGGTCTAAAACAAGGAGAATCAAAAAGGTCAAATTAAGATCAACTTATCAGATAATTATAATACTATTATAAGAATGAGAAGAATCAGAAAATAATTTGATTTTTTTTAGATCAAAGCAACTAAAAAAAAAAGCGAAACTTGACCACAACATGAGGAATTCAGTATTTATACATTTAACAAAATGTCTAGAATAAGAACAGAGAAATAACTTTTTTACAAAAATTTTTAAACATATTTTCCAATAAGAATATGAAAATAAATAAGAATTCTGAATGTTAATTAAACATATAATGAATAATAATACAAAAACATAAAAATTCTGGAAGAACACCAAAGTTATTGATGAAAGTCAGTATTAAAATTGCAAACATATTTTTGGTTTAAAATCAGAATAAACGGTTTTCAATAGAGAAGCAATATATTTACTTAATTCTGAGGAGAATCTGCAAAAGATTTAAATTTATATTTAAAGTATATGAAAAAAATCGAAATTTTATTTTATTTTAGGGTGGAAATTACTCTACGTTATGTAAAGGCTAGAATGAGCAGAATGTATTCATATTTTTATAAATTTTATAGCAGCTGACTGAAAATAAGAGAAATGCATGGTAAAATGAAAAGAATAGTGTACGATTTCTACAATGGTATGATTTTTATAACCATGGAAACTTGAAGCTCAAAAATATTTTGCTGAAAAAAACCATTGCGTGTAGTATTAAAAATTTTAACTAACATTAATTCCAGTGAATTAGATAGAGGCCAAAAGTGTCTGGTCTATTAAATAAACCAAGCATTAGTCGGTATTCTGTAAGGTTATTTTAGCAAAAGGAAATGAAATGCCTGGCACTTTCAATACATATGCACAATATAAAAATATCCAAATAGTATGGTAAATTAAAAAGTAATTTTTTTGAATAGATAATTCATATTTAAAGGCTATTACTGTTTACAGCCATTAATATTAAATAAACTACTGATATTAAAGACAACTTATTTAAAGCAATATAAATAATGTTTATTATTTACAAAAACAACAGCAAAAGGTCTTAACTATTCAGAGATGTTCAGTTATCAAACGTAAGCATTTTTATTTTCTTAAATTGTGGCGATTTAATATATAAACGAGGTAAATAAAGTTCTCTTATATGAAAATTCTATAATTATGAATCCTTTGGCTAGCTAACGAACTGGTTAAAGGTATTCTAAATATCAAATTAAATCGCATTACCAGGAATAAAAGCAAAACTTACTCGTTTAATCCGCTATCATCACGTCGTCTCTTTCCCAAAGAAGTTGGCAATATATCAAAAGTATAGAAAGGATTAATATTCGCTTCTAACTGTGGCGATCGAAATGTGATCGGCGTATTTCTTGTATGAAGTAAATTGTGATTTTTGTCCGTTGCAAACAGTTTCGTTTTTGTCCTATTGCATTCAACTGTTGACAGTTCGGACCGTATCAATAGAGTTTTAGGAGACTTCGGCGACCCAAAGAGTCTCAAGGCCCTCACTTTTCGGTAGGGGGGTGTAGTGTCTTCATTGGATCGTATCTGTCTCAAAGCCGGTCTTTTCATACTTATATTCATATTCGTCATTGAATCGGTCGATGAATTGAGACGATCTTCATCACTCCCAGATGACAAACTCGTATTTCCTTCGATCGGGCTGCTTCCTGCTATTTTTACTGGAGAAGATGTGTATAATGCAGGTGGAACTGAATCGTCACCATGGTCATCAGTTTCCTCACTGTCACTGAATATCAGTTGTTTTATGATACTGTCGTCTTCGGCAGCGAATGGCGATCCTGGGGACATCATCATTCCCGATTAGAACTAACTATGATAAGCGAATATACCATACGAATCAGCATTCAAGATAAAAGAAACCAACAATGATAAAAGGACAAAATATTAAATTCAGATACCGGTCTGTTCGAACTACGTTTTCACAAATGGCGGGCGCACGGATAACCGCTCAAAAGTGAGCCAATCAGAAACTAGAGATAAGTTTACCAGAATTGGCAGCGTTTTCGCAAGTTGGTTCTCTGCTTTCGAAATGTTTGATTTTTTCCTCGAGACGAAAATGAGTAGGCAATTTCTCATATTTTTTTTAATTACTTTGAAGGTTTTTGAAGGATTATTTTTTTTCGCAAGATCAGTTTATGATTTTTATTCTAAACATCTCTTATGACAGATGAAGAAAAATAAAAAAAATTTCTGCAACTTAATTATTGACATCAATCGGATTTTATGAAGATTCATTCAATTGATTTACTCATTAATGAAATAGTGTTGACTCTTTTTGACTGTGATTCATTTTAATTTTTCTTGAAACTCACAAATATTTTAATTGTGATTCTGATTTCATTTATTGAATTTTGATAAATAATGGGAAATGAATTTTTATCAAAGTTCACTTTTTAAAAAATTCCTCGTTATTTTAAAAATAAAAATATTTTTTTAAGCGTCACTAGGCAAGACATTCAAAGATGTTAACTTTTTCACCGTTGCTGGCGCATGATTCGCTTTAAACAGAAGCGAAACTGAAAGTGAATGCTTACAAACAAATCTTTCAAAGGTAATTTTCTTCTAAAATTGAATGAACTCATGAATTAAATTTTTGAAAATGAACAAAATCTCCATGTCCTACTTCAAAATTTCATATTTTCTTTTTTAAAAAAACTTTTATTTCATGGTAATTTTCCAGCAACCTTTGCAGCTGAATATTTCCAAAACCGTTCAATCAATCAATCTCAAACCAAAACTTCAGAAGGAAAAGAAAGCGCAAACACGAGATCCATAAAACGAAAACAACGTAATTATAATTTAATATAATTTTTAAATGATTCTTATTAGCTGTTAATAAAAATAAATTAAGATTTAAAGTTTTTCTTTATTTTGATCCACAATTTTTCTATTCATTTAACTTGTTTTGTTTTTATTTACTTCTTTAGTTCCTTTTCATTTGCATGATTTTGTAGTGATCGTTGCGAACCACAAGGTCCCAGGTTCAATCCTTCGTGTATTCCCAATTCGCTACACCGCTCAAATTGACTGAATCGAGCAAAGCAAAGCAGGGATTTTAGTTACTCAAATTGCTAGGAATTGGAATAATGATTTTTTTACCCAATTTTCAAGGTAAAAAACATTCATCGAATTAAAGTAATATTGATGAAATCATATAAATAAAAACTGAAACTGGCCAAAACAGACTGCAACATTATATATCTGTCCTATCTATTATTATAGATTAATTTAGTTTGATTTATATCTCATTTTGTTTTCATAATGTGCACTTCTTTCTTTTTCTTTGGAAATATACCAAGAGAAAATTTTCTGTAGGAAAATTTGAACTCAAAGTTTCGACAAATCTCCACGTTTCAGACCACCTTAAATCCGAAAAATAGAATTTCAAAATTATACCTGCCTCTCTGTCGTCGCTCTATCTGTCTGTAAAAAAGATTTTTCAAAACGTTTTACGCTACATAGATATTCGGTATATGCTCTTGTTGCTATTGGTTATAAGCGAGGATCGAACTCGGAACCTTATGGTTCGTAGCCGCGTAACATGACCACAAGACAAAAGAAATTTCTCATGTCTTGTAGCTGTTATCTGGTTTATAGAGAGTCACCACATATATATATATAAGTGATAATGCAAGAACGCAATGGCTTGTATCAAAGAAATTCAGTACACGGTTAAGCATATTTGATAGATTTTTTAATCAAATTTTGATTGAAATCTGTCACAAAAACTGACTATCTGCCTGGAAACTCGAAAATTCCAGACTCAACGACTTAGATAAATGAAGTTAGCTATGTGATCTTGTTTCTGTTGTTGTAGTTCTGCTTCCGCTTTTAGCTTCAATTGATCGAAAAATACATCAAAAATGCACATTCTTTTTGTTTGTTTGTTTATTTTTTGTTAACTGTTCTACGAAATTCAAATTCGTCTTGGGCGAGACTAAAAATAAAATCCTGAGTACTCGTGGCATTCAGTTTCTTGCCCAACAATTTTATGCAGAGAAAAGTGGGATCACACCTAAATTAGGGTTTACATTCAGTCAGCTACAATCCACCAGTAAGATCACGAATGCGCAGAAATTGTATAATAGCTAGTACTTATCCCATCAGACAATTACTTGTTATTGTCCGCTCTTTCAGAGCATGAAATATCTAGCCGTCGTCCTGACATAGGGGAAGCGCGACTTATCCGTGTTCCGGGCGTTCTGGGTTCGAGTCCCGGTTCGGGTATGATTGTTCTTTATCTGTTCTATCTATGAATGTGCCCCCTCCCCTGTAAAAAGAGGTTGTGCAAGCGAATGTGATGAGTGAGGAGCTAAGACGTACTCTTGGCCCTAGTTGGCGCTACTAAAAAAACAAGAGACGCTCCCTTGGCTAAAAATCGCTGACTTCGTCAGCGAGCTTGTCCATGGCAAGTGCCATTATAAACAACGACAACAATGAACTATCTTCCTTCTGCGCATGCCTGATTTTACTGCAGTTTTATAATTGACTGAGTGTAAATCCACCTTAACTCGCATACGAAATATAAACAAAATGTAACAATTGATAAAAATTCAAACTCAAGATTTTCACGATTACTCCACGTTTCCCCGAGTTCGAAAAACAAATTTTTGGAATTATGCCCGTCTGTCTCGGAATTCAAAAACGCTTTGAATAGCCGGGTAAAATTTAGTATACAATTTTCGCGCCGGCGTCCTGGCATAGCGGTAGCGCGTCTTCCTCGTGTTCTGGGCGTCCCGGGTTCGAGTCCCGGTTTGGGCATGGTTGTTCTTTCGTTGTTCTATCTGTGAGATGTGTGAATGTGCCCTCCTGTAAAAAGGGGTTGTGCAAGCGAATGAGTGATGCGTGAGTAGCTAAGTCGTACTATTGGCCCTAGTTGGAGCTACTATAGAAACAAGAGACGCACCCCCTTAGGCTTAAACTCGGCTGTCTCGGCGGGGCTTGTCCGTGGCAAGTGCCATAATTACAAACAAAACAAACAAACAATATAGTTTTCACACCCCCAGATTTGTAGATTTCTATGAAATTTTGAGCGAACTCCATTCAGAGGAAGTCTCTCCGTCCAGCTTTTCGAATACAAATGAACATTGCAACTAAGAAACTTAAAGAGTGGGCTAAGTAAAATCTGGTATACAGGTTTAGCGTCTAATGCATAGGTTCTTACCAAATTTTGAATCAAATCCTTCAAAGAGTTGATCATCTGTCGGTCTGTATTTTCGCATGCACAAAAACGCAGTGATTTAAATAAATCGGCATGTGATCTTGTGACTGTAATAATATTTCTGAGTCGAATTTTGGTTTCAATCGGGCGGAAGAAAGGCGTCTCCAAAATGTAAATACGATTTTCATTTATGCACCAACCGTCTGACAGGCATAAATCGAAAAAAAAAATTTATTTTTATTAATAATAATAAAATATAAAGATAAGATTACACGATAGATTGAGTAAAATTTCAAGATTCACGCCAAACATCAATACTTTACGATTTGCTAGGCATCTAAGGTCCACAATTTATGCAGGGAAAAGGGAATAACATCTTTATTAGAGAATATAAGAAAAAGTTTCCGAGAAATCGTTACTCATGGTTTTCCTCCTATGTTCGTGTTCCATTCTTTCTGGACAAAATCGCGTGATAGATCATAGTATTTTCTAAAAATCTTAGGTATGATAGTTTTTTTTTTTCATATAAATTTTTTTATTGTTTTCCTTTGAAATCAGCTGGAATGATCCTCTCCTTGATTTACAAGTATTCTAATACAATATTGTGTGATTTAAGATAAGTTTTGCTGTATACTGAATAGATCCGGGTACTTATTTTGAATTTTTCCCCCTTTCGTCAACTGGATCCAACATTTGTTCCGTGCTTATAACTTCAATTGTATCATATTGGAAATTTCATTTATACAGTTTATTACAGTTTTCAGATAACCCACAAATAGATACACTGTCAACCTTTTGATGGATTCGGTTTAAGATTTTACTTATATCTAGAAAACACACAATACCGCTTCATGCCCCTGCAACTATCTGTTTATTTAAACAGTATAATGAGCTTGAAATGTGAGAGATAACGAAAGACGCTCCTGTTCTATCCATCGCTGTGACTATCGCCCAAATCGTTCGGCGTCTGACATTTATTGATTAAAACTTGGTAAGGAGGTTTTAATATTGGATTTTAAACAAAAAAGCCGAGAGCAATGAGCTGGTTGAAATTCTAATGGAAAATGGCTTTGGCTTATGAAGCAAACTATCAGAGAGAAACTAAAAACTTATGCTAATCTACATAAAGAAACTAAAAACTTATGCTAATCTACATAAACAGACTTACAGTTTGTTTGTGATTACAAAATTAAGGAAAAAAAATAGTAATAATAAAAATTAATAACAAAGAAGACTGATTGAAATAAGGATAGAAAAAATTTAAAAAAAAGAAAAAAGAACAGGACATGAAATGAAAATAAAAAAATACAAATACAAACAAAGGCTATGTACAAACACGAAAATAACAGAAAATAAATATATATGTATATATTACTACTCTTGGGAATAGTGTTCTGTAAATCTAAACAGATCTTGATTTTCTTCGAGATGATGAATCATTCTCTTATTGATGAATTGTCATCCTCCATCCTTGAAAGGGGACAACACTACGGAACCAAACTCGTTCTAGTTCAGATATTGGCATGGTCATGTGGAAAGAAGAAGTCAGGATATACTTCTATTGTGTAGTGAATCGGAGTGGCGTCAAGATTTCCGCAAGAATAGAACGCATTTGGGATTAGATTTAAACGGCAAAAATATGTAGGTAATGGCCCATGGAAAGTAAAGAAAAGAATATCTTCCCTTTTCCAATTATATCTAGAAAAAACAGAAGAGAAAATCGACATGCCAAACTTCAACCATCAAATTTGTTGTGCATTTAACATGCATTGTTGAGATCATATGCATGAAATTAGACAGACAAAGGCGTAGCAAACAGAGTAGGTATAGATACCCCGGTCGCCTATCTTAGAGGACGGAATGGAACAAAACATTAGAGCATTAGTGCCCAAAGTCAAGTATGATCAAAGTGCAAAAAAAAAAAAAAGTGCATACCGTGAAGGTTATTTTGTTAGGCCACTGATAATGACTGATGCTAAATAAAGAATATTTTTGCCCCAGGCGCCATTTGTTTTTACTACGCCAATGTAGGTAGACAGATTTCCTGTTATAGATTTGATAGAAATTTACAATTGTCGTTTTAAAGATCACAACTAAATTCCATCTTTATGGCTTGTTACGATTTTTAATTATCATATTAAAATCTCGAAGTCTCGCCGAAATCTCGAAGTCAAATTTCTGACAATTCCAATTTAATTTCTTGTGTATGGAAAATTTCCGATGAACCTTTGCCGAAGCATTTTACCTCGAATCAAAAACAAACATAATAATTGCACGTTGTAATTCTACGCGAACGCACCTTTTAAAAGGACATCCATATAAAAGTAATAATAGCAAACAGTTCTCTTTTCAAAAATACCCCCTTACCCCCCCCCCCCTTAATAAAACCCTTCAACAGAGATCCTAGAGGGAAAGGTGAGTCATAGCATCATCTTTCAACATCTGTGGGGGTTGTTTAGAGAATCGGGGGAGAAGGGGGATCGCGTAACAGTAGCTACAGCCGTAGCCGACGAGAGACGGCTCTACTACACGGCTACACTACAGCTCCATACCTCCTACAGAGCTATCGACATCACTCGATTACACACTTGAAATTATCTGGATAAATAGGTATTGTGATGGAAAATGCTAGGTTGTTGCCAATTCTGAGAAAGTAAAATGCTTATTTCTCTCTCTCTCTCTCTCTCTCGGTTTGCTTTCTGGTATACGAATTATATTGATATAAAAATTATAACTGACAAAAAAATTCAAGCCTCAAGATCTTCAAGAATCTCCATGTTTCAGAACCTATTTGTGTCCGAAAATTGATTTTTTTGGTATTATGTCCACGTGTCTGTAAACACGATAAGTACAGAATGTTATGTGGATAAAATTTCCTTGACAATTTCAGCATAATAAATGCAGGTCCTTAACAATTTCTAAATCAAATATATCAAAACCTGTCGTATGTTTGTAAATACAATAATTCAAAAACGTGACGAATGAGGTAAATGAAATTTTGTATGTGATCTTGCAACTAAAGTTGTTATTTTATGTCAAACATTGGTTTGAATCGGTCAGATGGAAAGGCATCTAGATTGCATAAATTGTTTTCATTATATTAAAAAGTACAAACGGCTTACGTGTGGAATAAATATTTGTGCACGCATATCGTTCACGACACTACTCCAAGTTCACAATTTTTAAGTTGAGGGAGAGTCAAAAACGCTTTCATTAAAAAGTACGCGAGAAAGTTTCGGGGAGCTCACGCTCATCGTTATTAGACACTCGCAGTCTCCGTATGGTTCTTTGTATGCCGTATATTGTTGAGTTCTTACGAGATCCGCATTAAATTTCAAAATTAAATATGTATTGCTCCATTTTAATTCAAAAAGATTATTATAACAGCACACCTATGGATAGTCTAGTTTGCAGAAAGTTTTTACAATGCCAATTTTAATTCCTTCGAATTGATCGAGGGGGGGGGGGGCTCAAAAGCCATGCTCAGTATTTTTTTTTAATCTGTTTTGTGCTACAAAGCACAAAATGCATATATGTGAAACTCTAAAAATAAAAATCTGAGCACTTTCGACATTCATAACCTTGCCTGGTGTCTACAGTTTTCATGCGGGGAAAGAGGGATGAGGCATTTATTCAATAATATAAGGAAAGTTTTGGGAAGACAACTCTCTTCGGTTGTTTAATAGTTGATGTAAGATAAGTCAAAATAAACTATGAGGAAGGCTATACGTGTCTTGCCGTCTTCGAAATAAACCAAGGAGATTATTCTCCCTTCGACTTTCATATATATTTGTATACTATAACGTTTTTTATTTGCAGCTTCGTTGCATAATGATGAGATTTGATTATGAATTAGGAATTTCGTTGATCAAGTGAGAGTGAATTTTGATATCAAGACTGCATACACTCTTTTGTCTGGATTTTACACATGGATCGACCGACAGTCAAGTCAAAGACTGGTTGATTTAAAATTTAGTTCAGATTTGTGATTTTGGGAACAATATCATATCGCAGATTTCGTAAACAAACTGCGAACCTCTGATAGGAACTCGTTCTAAAATTTGATACAATTTTAGTATAAAGACCAAATAACCAGATTTCATTTCTGTAGCTTGTTCCGTTCTTGAGTTATCATATTCATGAACAGAGAGAGAGACATATTTATACGAATGAGTCACCTAGGAAGATATGCAACATAGAAATTTATAAAAATTTCTAGACCGTAATTTTTCAGATTTTTTAATGATTAAAAATGCTATCTTTTCGTATACTTGGTCCCTGGGTCGAATAATTAAATAAGCAAAATAGGCAATTGCCTAAAAACATCGCAACTCTGGAGCCATTTTTTTTTTTTTTTTTTTTTTTTTGCAACTGTTGCATTTTGAAAGTGATTTCACTTTGTAATTTACTTAGCAAAGATACTGTTGCATTTCATACTAAACGAAAATAATTATTTTTTTTTTAATTTCAGAATATTTCTCCAAAAGCATACATAATTAATTGATTTTTGCAAACTTTACACTATGCTGTTTGTATATATATATATATATATATATATATATATATATATATATATAGTGAAGAGACTTTTTACATTTTTAAGTTCTTTTTAATCCATCGGGAAAGCATTATTATTTAAAAGCAAAGACGCGGACATTGTGCGTCCGCCACAGCGCGCTGCAAAAACAGAAGTGGGGCTGAAGTGAGAAATAAATTATCCCTCGTCTTATATAACATGAGATATGGATAGGGAAAATATTATTTCATAGTGCTAATATATTAATGAGATTCTGATAGGGATTTCTGACGCATGTCAATCACATGTAAAGGAAACACAGGGATCTTTTAAAAAGAATGCGCTTACTGGACATTTTTTTACCCCTTCACGCCGAGCGTGTGAAAGTATCGGCGTTTAGTCGATTCGGCAATTTTATAAAGCTTCTCTTGAATTAATTAAGTAGAGATAGTGGAATTGGATCACGAAATAAGAGAATATTTTAGAATAAAGTTATTATGGACCAAATT
>JAPMOR010036325.1:120742-137318 GCA_026543865.1 Argiope aurantia
GGAGTACAGCACAAACACGGCACGCCCATGTTTTTTCTATTTAAAAACCGTCTTTTCTTGGCGTTCTAAATGCGGTTGTCCGCGTTTTCCTCGGATTCCTGTGTTTATGGTGTGTGACTTCCGTGAAATGGGCTCGCGTGAGAACTCTGGTCTATTTCCATGATCTTCAAGGGCGTCTGGGAGATGGGCAGTGATAAGACAGATTATGGATAACAGCGAAAACGCGTGTCGAAAAGGATAACAAGGAGAAAAGATAGAAAAGGAATGTGCAATAATTTTTTCCTATGACTAAGTTTATATGAGGTATGGCATAAAATATTTGCTTGTTAACTACATTTAATTACATTTTCTTGTAAAAATTAAAATTCCATCTTTGGCCAAGAAAATATCGTCTCAAAATAGTACAAATTACTACATTTCCTTTTATTATATTTGTTACTATTTACTGTTATATAACAAAAGTAATAATTTATGTGTTCTTAATTTTTCTTAGTTTAAATAAGTTTAATGTATTCATTTTTAGTATTAGTGTATTGTCACTTGAATTTTTTGTTGTTGTTGTTGGTTTACTCATTCTTTGGCCGTATTATGGTACCAGCTTCGATTTGGAACAATTAAAAATCTAATTTTGATGTATATTGAGAAATTGATATTAGGTTTAAACAGGGTCGTACCAAGCTAAATCTGCGCCCTTTGTAGAATTGCTCAAACTGCGCTCCCCTCTCTAAAGTACTGCATTTTTATTGATTTTTTTAGCCCCACAGCTTACAAAAACTATCTATGTGAAATTTTCTTTTATATAAATTAATAAATTTTGTAAATAGGTTTAATAAAATATGATATATTCTTGAAAAATGAAACTTTAATAAACTACATTGATGAAAAACAATAAAGACAAAAAATTAAACGAATCACTGCAGTAAATAAATTAATTATATGCATTTTCTCAAAATACTTTTAATTTATCTATAATTTTTAATCAATCACAAAAAGTGTATTTTCGAATTTTTCTCATTTAAGCATCCGATTATACCAAGCTTTTAAACTTCATCAATGATTATTTTTGCTCTTCACCCCTCGACGAGGGCCAGTCCCTCCACTCCCTGTGTACGGCATTAACATTTAAATCAAATTTTTCAAATTTCACCCAAAATATTTTTCAAAGGATTGCTACGATCGAAAACATAAAATCCTTAAAAGATTAAATTCGAATACAGAATTCAACATTCATCTTAAAGATAAGGAATCCTACATTCCAAACCTGTACGCTGATTAAACACAAGTTTTATTTCTAGTGCCGAGTACTTAAACTCTGGCTGAGGAATCGTACTTGAACCCAATATCAACAATTCAGAGGGCCTTGAAGCAGTACAAATTTAAGAAGGATCAAAATCCCGAAGTGTTAATGATAACGCAGTGATAATATAATCTTTTATGTATACATATACCTACTATGTGAGGACTGTGCATTACCTGAAGAAGGAATGGACCATATCAAAGTTTGAATACTTGATTTACGTAGCACTCTGTGGATGTGCAAAATCGATTATCTTTTTTAATGTTTAGGTATGTTGTGTCTTTTTTATCGATAATAGACGTATCTGGAATATCGTCTCTATCTTCTTATCGAAATAAACCTTAAATTTCTTTTCGCTTGTTTTTTTTTTTTTTTTTTTTTTTGTTGTTGTTTTGACATCTTAAAATAGTTTTTTGATACAATTTTCATTCTTTTAAGTTTCTCACGATGCTAAACATATCCTGATTTTTGTAAATTTGAACTAATCTGAATGGTAACTCAGTTTTCCTGATTTATGTCTTTCCCGATTAAAAATTAACGTTCCTGATTTATGTCTTTTCTTTCTTTCTTTTTTTTTTTTTTTTTTTTTACATTTCCGCTGATAAGACTACATTTTCTACTTTCAGCTATACGATGGGACTCAGATGGTTTGTGGTAATTCCTGATTTACGCCTTTCCTGATTAACAATTTATGTTCAGGTCTTTTTTTCTTCTTCTTCTTTTTCCATTTCTGCTTATAACACTCTGTTTTATACTTCCAGCTGTACGATGGGACTGAGATGGTTTAGTAAAGATGAGGAGACTTGGTGGTTTCAAGTTCGAAGAAACTCACGCTTTCACCGAACTGATTGATTTTTCACCAAAAATTTGACATATAAAAGGCTCTGGCACGTGTTAAATCCGTCGAAGTCAAATGGTCTGTTATCGGTATGGAATGAAAACTTGGAAAGGTAGTTAGTTACCTGCTTATGCTCGGCCCTCGTCAACCGATAACGATTCAGAATATCAGTATCTATCAAATGCTGCTTTGAGACGGGACGTCAATGTAAAAGACACACACACGCACACCCACAAACAAATAGCGGGAATGGTCACCATAAAATTTCTCGTATATACCTAATAAATATACTCGTGTGCTTTAATCATATGCCAGAGTGAATAATAGTTACAAAAGAGGCTATTAGCGTACGTTTCTTGTCGATTAACCTATGGGATGCGGTTAATACACAAGTAACAGAAAATCGAATTTTTGACGTCTTTTTTTCTGATCGATTAGAACAAAAATTTGACAAAGAGCTGCAATTGTAATCACAAAATCGCACACCCAATTTCAGATATTGTCATGCATTTTTGAGCTATCGCGTTTATGGGCTTTTGAAAGTATAGAACAACAAACAGTCAATTTTTAGACGCATTTCGTTCCAAATTTAAGTGGTATCATGATTTTAGAAGTTAAATATGTGAACCAAAATTTATCTATCTAGCTTTCTCCGTTTTGTAGTTATCGTTCGAACAAATGAATAGGCTTCCTTTTAATGGATTTCGTTGAAAATTCGTTATAATTCTACAAATGGCCTATAATGACCATTGTTTTGAGATAATTTTATCCAATCAGCTCAAAACAGTTTTGAGTTATCCCGTTCATTGACACAGAATCATATATAATTCCAAAAAGCCTTTACAAGCATAGGGATGTTTGAAACGTGGAGACAGATAAATATTTCGAATTCGGGTTTTTTGACAGTTATCTCTGGTCTGAGCAAAGAGAAAGTAGTGAGCGCTTGCGTAGCTTACACCTAAAACCGGCACTTGTAGATAGTGTACTCTAATGTCCTATGAACCCTCTGTCTGTTTTTGAATAAAATTCATTCAGAGGAAGTCGGTCTTTCCTGTTGAGTGAGATCACGTAACGCGATAATTACAAAAGCTGAAGAGCTAGATGAATAAAATTTAGTAAAAAGAGTTAGATTTATAGAGATTCGTATCAAATTTGACATCCGACAAAAAGTTGAACGTTTGTCGATCGGTCCTTTTTCGTTCATTCGAGAAAATTTAAAAACGCAATGACTTAAATAAGTGAAGCGTGTTATATAATTTAGAGATTTAGTTTTTATTTCTATGTCAAATTTTGGTTTCAGTGTTTTGAAAAAAAAGGCATCCAAAATATATATTCGATTTTCTGATATTTATGTATAAAACGCATATCATCAATTAATCGCCAAAGATTGCACATTAGATTCACTCTAAAAATCGATATTTCGTACCTATTGTTCGCCAATGTAATGGAGCTAATACACAAGTACCGATAAATTCCACGAAATATTTTACTATACAACGAAATACACCATTCTCACGCGTGAAAATAAAAATCTGAGCACTTCAGGTGCTCACAGCCTTTTCTAAGGTCAACAATTTTATGAGGGTATTTTAGAGAGTATGCAAGAAAATTTTGTAAGACTATTCCCACTGCTTTTTTTTTTGTTTAGTTTAGTTTTTTTTTATTGTACACATATTCTATAGGCATCAAAAAATTCTATTCTACTTCAAAATTTTCTCCACTTTTCCATCCATGACCACTTGGCATGCTTTCAACTATACCGATGATTTGAAACCGTTTCAGATCTTTATCTATCATATAACGCTTCTGTATTAACTAATTTTCTTCCCGAAATTTCCGTTGACTCCTATTAAATGGAAAGCAACAGAATGGGAACTTAACATCTATCTATCTATATACATACTTATAATAAAGCTCAATGTGTGTGTGTGTTGGAAAGGGAAAAGATTATATTTTATGTAACTTGATTCAATAAATGCTCTGATAAATAATGAATCTTTGATTTTACATAAAGCTTCTGCTGTGAAAATCCCGATTAACAAAATGTTCTTGAAACAGTTGATCGTGGAAAATAGAAACATTCATTCATTTATTTAAAATTTGGTGTGTCGAGAATATTTCTCAGAATATGATACCTTACTGCATTAAATTTAGACTTCATAATTTTTGAAATATATTTATAGGCCGGAACAAAATATTATTATTAATTTCATTTCAATCTTTTTGAAAGCAAAACTAAAAAATGAATTTTATGCTGATTCTCAGAAATTTTTGTTGAATTATTGTTTGAGATATTACATAAATTATGAAAAATATTTTGTAGTTCACATAAGACTTAAATACGAGCGATTCTGTTTGCAATACTCACATTCAATAATAATAATAATAAATAAATAACAATAAAGATGATAAATAAAATAAAACGCTTGGTTTTATTAAAAAATATCTTTATATTAATTGCAATTTCATCATTTCTACTTTAAATTAAAGTTGAAGTTTTACCGGAAATGACAACAAATTATGAAAATATATAGAGTAAATTGAACGAAACGATCTAAACAACAGTATAAGTTTGTTATGACTATCAAAATTTGAAGATTAAAAATGTTTTGTTTGAGAAGATATTAAGAGACAAGTTATTTGAAATATTTAATCGAAAATTGTAGCGAGCGGTAATACTGGCGAACCGGCTGGTCGCCAAAGGTGGCTAGTACTTATATAAAGCTCAATGTGTGTGTGTGTGTGTATGTGTGTGTGTGTTAGTTGGCGCTCTACAGGCCAGACCATTCGACCTACAGTTACCAAATTTGGCACATGCATACCTTGGAGATCGGGAATGTGCACCTGGGGTCCCTTTTTTGTATTTTTAATTAGAATTTTAATTATTAATTAAAAACTAACTTTACCACCAAAAAAAATCTTTTCATTTCCCCACCGCCAAATGAGTAAGGCTTCAGTTTTTTTTCCCTCACGCTAAAGAGGATAGATTTAAGAAATTTTCGGCAGGTTATTTCAAAGGATTCTGTTTATTTTCTTAATGTTTTATGCATTTAAAATTAAACATTGTTAAGGAATCGATCTTTCAGATTCATTCTGAAGTACTTTTGAATTAAAATAAAACAGAATAAAGGAAATTAAAAATTTCTAATCTGCATAGCGTTACCCCAACTGGCATAGAAAATTCATGCATTTTCGTTACCATAATTGGCGTTGAAAATTCACGCATGCGCAATGTGTTCTGATTGTTGACAACGGATACGGACGTGGTTTTGAAGGCTTAGTATGTTTTCGACAGATTATTTCAAACGATTCTGTTTATTTTTTTTAGTGTTTGGTGCATTTAAAACTAAACATTTTTAATTAATCGATCTGTTCATGATGAATCTGAGAAAAAATTTTTGACAAATTCTTGAGATATTATATAAATTAAGAAAAATAGTCTTTAGTGTCCATAAGGTTTAAATACTCAGCGACTCTGTTTTCAGTACTCATATTTAAAAAAAAATGCTTCGTTTCAGTAAAAAAAATATTATTATATATATTGCAGTTTAATCATTTCCACTTTAATATAAAGCATAAATTCTACGGAAGCTAACAGAAAATTAGAGAGATACATATTACGTTATGGTTGAAGGCCTTTATAATATTGTGAGTAAATTATATGGCTATTAAAATTTGAAGTTTTAAAATATTTTAATGAAGAAGCAATTAAAATGGGAGTTCCATAAAATATTTAATTATTAAAATTTTAACGTGCATTAAGATTGGCGAACTGGCTGGTCGCCAAAGGCGGCTAGTCCTAAATAAAAAGGATATTCAGTCTGAAGCAATTTTTTTCAGATGGTTTGCTGAAATGTTTAAAATAATAAATACGAATTTCTTAATAATTGTAATAAAAATATCGGAAACAAG
This sequence comes from Argiope aurantia, assembly GCA_026543865.1. Classification (NCBI taxonomy): domain Eukaryota; kingdom Metazoa; phylum Arthropoda; class Arachnida; order Araneae; family Araneidae; genus Argiope; species Argiope aurantia. The sequence goes on from JAPMOR010036325.1 coordinate 126,790, forward strand.
AATACGTTGTGCGTAATATTCCATTTAGACGAATGATTCTTCTGAAATTCTTCTGGCTTTTGGAACGGCTGCTAGAATTTGAAATGGTTTCTGGCTTCTGGAATTCTTCTGGCGTTCTGGAAATTCTGGCCTATCTTGAATCACATTTTGAAATTTTCAGAGGCGCCGTTACTTTTAACGCGCGTCGCCATGAAACTGGTTTCTTTTCCTTATGAGTGACATGCCTGCTGATAACAATATCTGAAACTAATGCTCGATCAAGAAGTGAAATCTTTACATATAGAACGGTAGACGAGGTTCTGGTAAGCGAATGAGATTAGTTTTAAAGAATAATTGATAGATAAAAATACGAAATGTTGAGATAAAAATTTGGTTAAGAAAATGGTTAGATTAAAATCTCTTGAAAGCCAATATTTTTAGGAAATCGCACTTGATATTTGTTATCGGCTTATAACTTATAACTAATAAACTAATCCTAATAACTTAAACTTATGACTAATCCTGCAGATTCGCACATCAGATAGGCATAGAAATTTAATGCGATTACGGTATAGTTGCAGAGGGTTTACTAATTTCCACGAATTTTTTTAGAATATTTAGAAAGGTAATTCTAATATGCAGTATAATAAAAAATTGCAAAATAAATAAATTATAATTAAATGCAATAACACAAAAAAAGTGATTTTTTTTTCTCTCTCGATATTTCCAAATTTTATTTGCTGATATCATATAAGGTGAATAACATTTGACTTCATCAATTGTTCCAAATTTTCATCCTTTAACCCTCAACTTTGGGGGTCCCGAGGCGTCCAGATTCATTTAACATTATTTTCAGGTTAATATAATTCCGTACTTTCATTTTATTAATAAGAGCTATATACTCGAACATTCAAATTATAACCAAACATCGTTTATATTTCAAAAGATTAACTCTAGAGTTTTTTTTTTACTTCATGTTTTTAGCTCAAGACCCTCTTCCTCCTATTTTGTTTTTAGGGGGGGGGGGGAGCAGTTGACTTACTAATTCGAGAATCAATAGCTCTGGAAAACATGTATTAAAATATTTATATAATATAAAAACTTTTTATTTTTTATTTTTTAAATAATTTTTAAAAATAAAGGATTTTTTTTACGCGGGAGATACCGAAATACTTATTTTAAATAATAAAGTGATCTACAATAAAATATTTTGTCATTTTAATTTGTCATAAAATTTATTACTTGAAAAATGTTTACATACATATTTAGTCAAAAATTAATTGAAATAATTGATTCTGATAATTGAGGATAGGGCTTTAATAATCAACAATGCCTACAAGTCCTAAAAGGCTTTAATACGGCCCTAATGTAGACTTTAAAAATTCATCAAAATCTCGCTGTATATATATATATATATATATATTTACGATATTTACGATGGCAATACTTTCATCTCTATGCTTCACACCGAGAGTCTAAAAATGGATGAATTTTTTTTTATTGATATTGAAAAGAGTCTTAATGGTAGTAAAGGATTTAAGCATTTTACTGCGAGGCCCCTTTGATCATTAGAGCCTTCTTCTAATAAAGTATTCAATTTAGTTATATTTCAATACTTTTTAAGTAAATCAACATGCTAATGATTTATTTTTTAAATTATTCTTTCATCAATTTTGAGTATTTATTATGACTGAAGATTGAGTGGAATTCATGTTTGTGCAGAATAATATTTTAACTGAAATTCAGAGTTTATAAATACTGTATTGTAATAAATAAGTAAACGTAATGAAACACTGCAACCAGTCCAATTCTATTTGACGAAATGTTAAAATTATCTTAATATTTTATCATTACAAAATTTGTGTGTGTTTTTTCTACATTTTTTTTTTTTTTGCAACAATGAAAACAATGTTTTTAAATCAGTTTTCCTGTGACTCCTTTTCAGTCTTGTGATACTGAACAGTTGCCTAGTCTGTAAACGCTACCGCTCAATAACGATTTAAAGGGCTCAAAGGACCTTCAGCACCTTCCAGAATAACATATCATTCACCGTAATCGTTCATCGCAGTTGCAGTAATAGTATCCGTTCTGAACAAATGACGACCCCCGAGAGATGTTGTAGGGAAGAGGACAGCAGGCTGCAAACAGTAGTTAAATCATGTCTTTAAAGGACTGTATAGCTGGTAATATTATCACTAACATGACATCACCTCGTCCCTCAAACATTGGTTTCTCACTTTACACTGAAATATCATCCACGAACCGTCCCTCTAAGAGATCATTATCGCTTTAGAACACAACCCCCGTGGCAAGTCAACTTGTCATCGATTATTCTCGGTACATAAATGAAACGACCTGTTGATTTGTATGGAGACATTGTATGTGTGTGGCGTGATGTCAAATTCAAGATTCGATTTATGTTGAAAACAAATATTATTGTTCACAACTATGGGTATGTACACGAAGAAAAGCAGCCAAAATTATAAATATTTTTTTGACATTGCCTTTAAATACTATCGAAATGAAAGAATGATTTTTGTTCTATCAAATGCATATATCTTACCACTTTGCTGATAAACTACATGTTCTGTTGCAAACAAAGCTTAGCAATCAAATCGAATTGAGGTATTAAAATCTATGCACTTTAATGGTGTGGTGAGAAATGAACGATTAAGTTGTGACGGAATAATAAATTTGTCAAATGAAAAATAAACTTCAACAAACCTCTGTTGTTCATGGATATGAGATAAAATATATTTTTTGACTCATATAATGTTGATGGATTTTTGAATTGAAAATTGAAAATCACAGAACTAGGTTTGGTTATATTAACGTCCCATTTGAAGCAACACTTGGGCTATTTTGGGACGGACCTCGTAATTTTGAACCGCGGTCAGGTGACGAGGACGACATCTGAGCTGGCACCCCCCTCTCCACACCACACCAGCGGGAGGACGTTTGGTCAGGACAGATTTAACGTGCAACAGACCCCCATACACGATGGTTCTTCGGTGGAATCGGGTCTCGAACCTGAAACCCTTCGGTTCCGAAGCCGAGACCTTACCACCAGGCCACCGCGGCCTCACACAGAACTAGATATTCGTTAATAGTTAAAAATGTATTGCATTGAAATCTTCTTATTCATATGTTTTTATGGAATCCTTCTGTCCGAAAACCCGGTTTTAAAATAGGTTGAAAATTATTGAAGCTGGCAAATGATTTGGTAACTTAGCAACACAGTTAGGATAATTTCTGAAAAATAACAGATAAAGATGCTTGGTATACACTAAAAGTTAAAAAAAAATTATGAAACTACAACAATTTTAAAAGACAATTTGGCCCAATTTTGACTTATATTTTAGCACTTCTCAAATTTTTAAACCTTACAGTTGACATATCATTTATCTTTTTTTTAGCTTATTTGAATGTGATTTTATTCTATTTTGTTAGTTTTTATTACATTATTATTAGTGTTCAATTACTGCAAGTGCAAATTAAAATTTTTAATTTTACTTTATATATTAAAGGTAACAACAAAAATATCTGCAGAACGCAACTTAAAATCTTTATTGGCAGAACGTGCGATTGATATATATATGATAGGAAATATAGACCATATATTTCGACAAAAAAATAATGGAACTGATATAAATTGTATTTCTCTTAGTTTTTAAATAAAAATCAAAAATTAAAGAAAAATAGAAAACCAATGAAACTAATGTCAAAATAAAGCTAATTTTCTTTTTAAATTTTAAAACAGATTAAGATAGTTTTTTTTTTTTTTTTTTTTGCGGCAATTTGTTCTGAAGTTATGGTGGATAAACATGATGTTTTAACCCCTATTGCACTTCTTTAGAGAATCGTAGAAACTTTTTAATAGGTAAATTACTTACATTTTTTTTTTTTTTACATTTTACTCTTTAGTAAGTTTACTTAAATTTTGTTCGTATTTGTCAAGGGGTATGGATTTGTATAAGGTTTGAATAAGCGAACTTCCAATCTATATTTGTGAAAGCAAATGTTTGCCTATTTGTGTGTCGGCGATGCCCAGATAAAACTATCGCGCCTACAGCCATGAAATTCGGCTATAGAAGTAGTTTTAAATTAACTTACGGTACTTCGAAGCCAGCATTTTAAAATTTAATTAAAAAAATTTATTTAAGACGTTTTAGATGATATTTCACACGTACGTCCATAAAGCATGGTTTCAAATGGTTGTAAAAAAAACACGTGTAAAACAAATCTTTACTCCAGAAAAACAGCAAACAGTTGTCGTTCTGTAGAGATTTATTTATTTATTTTCGACTTCTGATGCAATTTACTGAATTAAAAAAAAATTTAAAAATTAGTAACTTTTACCGAAGAATTAAAAAAAAATTGAAAGTAAAATATCCAGCATTCTATTTCCATTTCGTTTTTCAAATATTCTGTGGTGATCACTCGAACATTTTTTTTTCTAATTTAAATCAGTGTTAAATTTCATTAAATTCTGTAAAATATCTTCACTAACCGATTTTCAATTGATTATTTTCCAAATGAGTTGACAGAAAGAAAACTTTCCCTTAGTGAAATAAATCTCTAAATCCCCCTCATTCAATCAAACAATCCCTAAATCCCCCTCATTCAATCAAACAAACAAACAAGAATTGATTAAAAGTTTCAGATAATATTCCATTCTATTTTATATTCTTTTTATATCCTGCGAGCGTGTAAGGAATCCGGTTTGTTTGGTAGATTGATTTTAAAGAATCTTTACTTTCAATTATTTGGATCAAGTTTTATCGTTTATAGATAAACATGAAATGCCATTATCACAATTAAAATATGTACGGTTATAAATAATTTTTAAAATTTCTTTTAGTAGCTTCAGTTTATATTTTTCTGGCTTTGACCATAATGTCACTGGTAACATCGTGCGGATAATTATAAATCTATACTTATAATAAAGCTCAATGTGTGTGTGTGTGTGTGTGTGTATGTTGGCGCTCTACAGGCCAGACCATTCAACCTACAGCTACCAAATTTGGCACGTGTATACCTTGGAGGCCGGGAATGTGTACTTAGGGGTTATTTTTTCGAAATTTTAACTAGAATTTTATTTATTTAAAAATTAAGCGAAATTTTGACGTTTTTCTGCAATAACTTCCGAAAATATTACCGCACAAAAAAGATTTTTACATGAAGTTAAAGATCAAAAATTAATCTTTTAAATGATACTAATGTTTTAATCTTAAAATTAAATTTCTATTTTTAATGAATTTTTAAATAAATATTTTAACTATGTTTTTCAATAATTTTTTTCGTAAAAAATAAAAATTAAAATTAAGCACGTTCCGCATTCATGGGAAAGGATTAGCTTTTTTTCAAAATGTTGCCATCACATTGATTAAAGCTCCAATTAAAAATAAATTAAATCTTTTTGGAAATGAAATCTGCAAAAATATAATTTTCAGCACGTGTTTGTAGGAAATGAAACAAATATGAAATATTATTTTTTCTAAAAAATAAATTCAAGAAAAATTATTTTATGATCTTTTACACTCTCTATACAGGGTGTTTATTTAGTTCCGGAACCATTTTGATGTTTAATGACTTATAAAATAATGAAGATATAAACAAACTTATGACATTTATTGATGGAATAACTCATATATTTTCCTTTTCAGGTTTGAATATTTTTACTTTTGTAAATATCGTCTGCGCGTGTGGTTAATTTCAGATAATTTCATTTTCCAGTCTAAATATCTGTACTTTTTTAAATATCGTCTGCATTAATTGCATTTTCTCTCTTTTGTTTTTGGCAACTATTTAAATGTTATGTTTACTCTTGATGTGTTTGTTCTATGTAGTACTTTTGTATGTGATGTTTTATTCGAGCGGATATTAAGGAGAATGCATACACCACAAGAGAAAGCACAGATTTTATGGTGGTCATAGAGTTAATTTCCAATCAACTAAATCACTGACTTTTAAGAGTTAATTTCCAATCACTTAAACTGACTGATTTATGAAAATTTGAATATCACTATTCAATAAAAAAAGGATAATTTTAGATTTTCCATCGATCGATTCAAAGAAAATACGCCAATCAGCACGCAGGTTTCTCAAGATTAATTGGCCTAAGATTATGAGAATGTTGAGTTTTTCTAAATTTTTAACATTTAAAACTTCATAAATAAGTCTTAGTTGATCGTGGAAAATTGAAATATTCATTCATTTATTTAAAATTTGGTGTGTCCAGAATATGATACCTTACTGCATTAAATTTAGACTTCACAATTTTTGAAATATATTTATAGGCCGGAACAAAATATTATTATTGATTTCATTTCAATCCTTTTGAAAGCAAAACTAAAAACTGAATTTTATGCTGAATCTGAGAAATTTTTGTTGAATTATTGTTTGAGATATTACATAAATGATGAAAAATATTTTGTAGTTCACATAAGACTTAAATACCGAGCGATTCTGTTTGCAATACTCACATTCAATAATAATAATAATAAATAAATAACAATAATGATGATGAATAAAATAAAATGCTTGGTTTTATTAAAAAATATCTTAATATTAATTAAAATTTCATCATTTACATTTTAAACTAAAGTTGAAGTTTTGCAGGAAATGACAACAAATTAGCAAAATATATATAGTAAATTGAACGAAACGATCTAAACAGTATAAGTTTAGTATGACTATCAAGATTTGAAGATTAAAGATGTTTTGTTTGAGAATTCTTTAAGAGACCAGTTAAATTAAAATATTTAATTGAAAATTGTAGCGAGCGGTAATACTGGCGAACCGGCTGGTCGCCAAAGGCGGCTAGTATATATATATATGCAGAGAGAGGATTTCAAGAAATGTTGGAAAAAAATTTGCATACCCTTTACATTTTGGCTTGGAGAGTATGTTTGACGCAAAATTGGAATCACAAGTAGACAATACTTATGAAATTCTTCACGTTTTGACACGTTCACGTTTTGACACGTAAGCAAGTGGTAGACGCTAGACAGAGACGCCATTAATTTGATAATGCATAGCGACATGTTGCATATACCAAGTACTAATGATAAAATACAACCTTGATAACAATATCAAGAACAAAAGGCTCAAGCTGAGGTCAAATATTTGTATACATGGTGCAAGATAACATTCTCAAGTCAAAGATGGCGAGAATTTTCAATGAGTTAGTGAACGTTTCTGAAATAGGTCCACCCATAAGACGAGTTATCGCTGTCCGCGATCGGCAAAGGAAAGTATGTGAATTTAATTTAAGGAATTAGAAAAAAAGTTAATCAAAAGTCAATATTTTAAGCGCGATTTATTTAGAACATGGAATTGAATCTGCGGAGTCTACTCGATGTGTTGCTTTTTCGATAAATTATTTTCCAAGTAGACTGTCCTCTTTTCTTTTAAGGCAATCAAATAAAACAACAGAAGATAGGTTCAAGTTGGGTATAATTTCAGAAAGTGTATAAATATTGAAAATATCTTTTAAAAATTCCAGCTTTTTAAAAAAAATTGAAAACGCATTGCAATTAGCTTAACTGATAGAGTTTAAAATATTTGAAACCCTTTTAAATTTCATTTTTAAAAATAATTTAATCGCATGATATGTGATAGTAACAGCGTTTTTATTTCAATAACCTTCATTAGTAGGTGTAGTTATATATAGATATTTTTCTTACTTTTAATGCATAACAAAAAAAAATTACCATTATTGGATATAATTATTAAGTTAAAAGATTTTTAAGTTAAGTAGATAAGATAAAATATTAAGATGAATTTTATTTACAAGAAAACTTTTATTTTCATTGTCGAAATGTAAGATTTTGGATTTTAATTACTTAATTGTAAATGGAATATATAGCCTTAACAATTTTTTTAATCATGGACTTTTAAGCGAAGCATAATTGAAAACTTGCTTGATTATATTTTCAACTCTATATCATTACTAACAATAAAGAGTAATGTGTATGCGTTTGTTTGACTTATGACTACCAAAATTGATACAAATATACTTTGGAGATGGAAAAATGCACCTTCAAACATTTTTAAAAATTTTTTTAACTAGATTCTTAATTAATTAAAATTTAAACAAGATTTTGGTGTTTTTCTGCGATAAATTCCTAAACTATAATTTGATGAAATGATTTAAAAATAATTTTAAAATTTATACAATTATCATTTTAATATTATCGGCTTAGTTAAAATGCACCTCCCTCCCCCCTACAAATTCGGACAGATTTTAAAAAAGAAAAGAAAAATTGCCTAATTTTCCATCACACATATGATTGCTGTAATAAAACTGAATTTATTTTTATTGCTTTATCAAAAATTCGGTCACGTGATTTTTTTTCCATTGACAAAGGTTAATGAATAATGATGCTATTTATTATTTGTGCAGTTTAAATGAAAAATAAGAAAGTGAAGTAACAATAACGGGAAAGACAACTGGCAAGAAGAGTGAATTGGACAGTAATATTTTCAATGAGATGCCATGGGATTCAACTTTATTAGAAAAATACATTTATACAGTAAACAGGAAAAATGTTATTCTATTAAAATAACATGGCTTTAACAATTATCGGAAATTGAGGTTTAAAAATACTTCATTGACAGAATCATGATCATCAAGTCAAACGTTGAGATTTAATTGAAACTAATCATCTTTAATATGGAGAGAGTAAATCCGTTGGTCATCAAAGGCGGCTGGTAAGAGTTCGAATGAGCTGAGACCAAGTCAAGTTCAGTTTAGTTCAGTTGTATTAACTTCCAGTATTTAAAGCAACACTAGGGATAATTTGGGACGGACCTCGTAATTTTGAGCCATGGTTAAATGACGAGGAAGATACCTGAGCTAGCACCCCTTCCTCCTTTCGAAACTTCCACAATACACTGAAAGCAAGTCAAAACGACGTAACAAAGAGTTTCACCGAATTTTAAATCTTTAACCAATGGCCACTCATCAATTTTGGTCAACCACGTTATTAAAATGATCACATGGCACCACAGAGGCTATTCTTATTTCAAATGTTGATTCCAGGCTTTTCTTTATACAAGGGTTTCTCGAAAAAGGAATCAGCGGATGATTATTGTTAAACTGTCTCGCCGTAACGCGGATTAGGTATGCAGTTCAGTGTCAAAGGAACATGATTAAGAACATTTCTGTCTAGCTGTTGGAGACGTAAAACGGTAAGAACTGAATGATTTGTGGCGACTTCCGTCTGTCTTCTCCAATAAGAAATCTCGGATGCATATTTTAGAATCCTACCCTATTTCATTCATACCCATGACGCATAAAAGAAGTGTGACGGTATTATAGACAGATAATGTCATTATCGCTTGCAATTAGTGTTTGATAAGAGGACAGTTAAAATGAGGCACGATTTAATTTTTAAATATTATTATAGCAGTTGCATTACTCTTATCTTCTCTTTTGGATACTAGATGGCGATACCTGATTAGGCCATCCCATATGTCATCCCATAATGCATTGTGATTGTAATTAGAATGAGATGTGATGCTGAACTGTGAAGCCGCGCGCGTGAATGGTTTGCCTTTGTGTTAGTGTATGTTTAAGTGTGTGAATGTGATTATTAAAGAAATGTTTCCAACAACATTCGTCCTGTTGCTTCCTGCACAGATCATAATAATCTACGTACCACCACATTATACATTTGATTAAAGAATTAATTTAAAAAATGGCTTTTACTCAGTATTTTAAGCTATTGACTTTTCATGATGAAACGGATAATTTTCTGCTGTATTTTTTCCCCATTATTGAAAAGTGCTTCATTTTTATTTTATTGAAATGAAATTTTTGTTTAAATTGTAAAAAAAAAGTATGATTCTTTTATTGATAAGAATGCTAGAGAAAATTTGTTAGAGATAGTGAATGCAAAGTATTTTAAGACTATATTTATCTAGCTTTTTTCATAATTTTTAATTTAATGTTAATAAGAAATGTAAACGTAACAAAACAGTTTATGAAATACTCTTTCGTTAGTGTATTGAAAGACAGTATTTTTATTTTAATTATTTTTATCCAAGCCATTTGTTTATACTTCAATACTATTGATTCAGCGCAATCTTGAAATCTATTGTCCCAAAAATTTCCAACCAGATGGCGTAAGTTCTTGGCATCGTAAATTAAAGTAATTTAATCGATTTATTGATCATTTAACTTTGAAAATGTGAAAACATCAGTGTATTATCATCAGGAACAGGCAAGTCTACAAACATTCAAAGCTCTTTTTTCAATTCACTATTAGCTCAGACTCTCTCTATATATATCTTGTTCAAATTTTCAATCTTTAATAAAATACTTTTTATTTATCCATTCAAGTTCAAGTACATTTTTATAAACTTGAAGTGGATGACACTTGATTTTTAATACAGTTTTTTTTTCAAATATTAATTAATTAATTAAATGTGTCCAGTAATTTCAATTTGGTAGCCGAATCCGTCGCTATGTCGCCAAATGGTCGCCAAGTTTGTTGCCTATACGAACAGGAAGCTAGACAAGTTATAGAAAAATGTGTAATAAA
>JAPMOR010036334.1:4670-24114 GCA_026543865.1 Argiope aurantia
TTTTTAATGAATTTTTAAATAAATATTTTAACTATGTTTTTCAATAATTTTTTTCGTAAAAAATAAAAATTAAGATTAAGCATTCATGGGAAAAAATTAGCTTTTTTCAAAGTGTTGTCATCACAAAGATTAAAGCTCCAATTAAAAATAAATTAAATCTTTTTAGAAATGAAATCTGCAAAAATATAATTTTCGGCACGTGTCTGTAGGAAATGAAACAAATATGAAATATTATTTTTTCTAAAAAATAAATTCAAGAATAATTATTTTATGATCTTTTACACTCTCTATACAGGGTGTTTATTTAGTCCCGGACTAAATGACTCATAAAATAATGAAGATATAAACAAACTTATGGCATTTATTGATCGAATAACTCCTATATTTTCCTTTTCAGGTTTGAATATTTTTACTTTTGTAAATATCGTATGCACGTGTTTTTAATTTCAGATAATTTCATTTTCCAGTCTAAATATCTGTACTTTTCTAAATATCGTCTGCTTATTAATTGCATTTTTCTCCCTTTTGTTTTTGGCAACTATTGAAATATTATGTTTAATTTTGATGTGTTTGTTCTATGTAGTACTTTCGTATGTGATGTTTTATTCGAGCGGATATTAAGGAGAATGCATACACCACAAGAGAAAGCACGGATTTTATGGTGGTCATAGAGTTAATTTCCAATCAACTAAATCACTGACTTTTAAGAGTTAATTTCCAATCACTTATACTGACTGATTTATGAAAATTTGAATATCACTATTCAATAAAAAAAGGATAATTTTAGATTTTCCATCGATCGCTTCAAAGAAAATACGCCAATCAGCGCGCAGGTTTCTCGAGATTAATTGGCCTAAGATTATGAAAATGTTGAGTTTTTCTAAATTTTTAACATTTAAAACTTCATAAATAAGTCTTAGTTAATCAAGGAAAATAGAAACATTCATTCATTTATTTAAAATTTGGTGTGTCCAGAATATTTCTCAGAATATGATACCTTACTGCATGAAATTTAGAGTTCATAATTTTTGAAATATATTTATAGGCCGGAACAAAATATTATTATTGATTTCATTTCAATCCTTTTGAAACAAAACTAGAAACTGAATTTTATGCTGAATCTGAGAAATTTTTGTTGAATTATTCTTTGAGATATTACATAAATTATGAAAAATATTTTGTAGTTCACACAAGACTTAAATACCGAGCGATTCTGTTTGCAGTACTCATATTCAATAATAATAATAAATAAATCAATAACAATAAAGATGATAAATAAATAAAACGCTTGGTTTTATTAAAAAATATCTTTATATTAATTGCAATTTCATCATTTCCACTTTAAATTAAAGTTGAAGTTTTACCGGAAATGACGACAAATTAGCAAAATATCTATAGTAAATTGAACGAAACGATCTAAACAACAGTATAAGTTTGGTATGACTATCAAAATTTGAAGATTAAAAATGTTTTGTTTGAGAATTTATTAAGAGACCAGTTACTTAAAATATTTAATTGAAAATTGTAGCGAGTGGTAATACTGGCGAACCGGCTGGTCGCCAAAGGCGGCTAGTATCTTATATATCTTACTTGTGGTATTGAACCTTAATTTTAAGTAACTAATGTTTAATAAATAAATAATGATAAATTATTTAACAGTCGCAAAATATTTTTTGTTTAGCTTTTGTTTGGTTTTGGAAATGCGATGCTTTTTGTTTCGCTTCTGTAAGTTTTAATGCATAATTTCAGAACAAAAATGAATAACATTTTTCAGTAGAACTTTTACACGACACAATTGTATAATGACAAGGGATTGTCACATGTTATGATTAAAATCTTTCTTCAGTACTGGAAGGTTTAAAAGTGCTTTTCTTACTTGTGCAATCGGATAAGAATTATTTAAGTATTTACAGAGAAAATGTTTTTAATAAATTTGGTATTTTTCTCAAATCTATTAAAGTTGTAAGCTCTGACTGATTGAAGCTTCTCACACTCATCTCGTCATCCGCCTTTGCTTAGTTTAACTCTCGTTCCTTTCAAGAAAGGCGCTTTTCTCGTAGACTCAAAAGATGGCAAAAATGATATATTTGAATAGAAACGTTTTTTCGCTTTTTGATTTTCTATTCCCTTTTGTGAATTTAAAATATACATACGCCAATTTATCCTGTACATTGTGGACGGTCTTTTTCAATGAATGCTAGAAAGAGATGTACTTAAAATATTTAGTAAGGAAAAAAAAAACAACCTCGCAATGGGGGGAAAAAACTAAATAAAGAAGTGAATTATCAACTATATGCTTTATTTTAATTCACTTATTTATTGACGATTCGGTGTTTCTCCAATTGCATAGAATTATAGTAATTAAACTGTAATAACTCGGTAAGTTATTAAATATAAGGGAAACAAGATAAGCGACAATCAGGAACTAAATCTATTTTACTAATTGCGCACTTAAATAGCTGCTGTCAGCCAGATATACTTACTAAGGTACAAAAAGCAAATAAAAGTACGGTAAGGATCGTAGCTCATTACAAATATTACTACCTTAACACAACACTCGATTATTTTAATAATAACTTGTCTAGCGTTATTATCCTAAAATTGTTTCAAATTTCAAACTAAATTCTCCAAAAAGAAAAGGCATTTTTCTGTTGTCGGTTTGAGAATAAAACTTACACCGATAAATAGGTACTTAGAAGGCTCAAAATTTCTAGAGTAAAAGTAACGATTCCAATCTATTAAAGAGATGAGTCATTTTGTAAGCTTTAATGACAGATGTCTAAAGAGAAAACTATCATCATAAAGCGTAGCTTTATCAGCTTTGACTACACATGAGGAGATGTAATGGAGGTTTAATTAATTGAAGTATATGAAACTGTAGGGGAGAAATTTCTTATTTTTCACATAATATCAATTTTTCTACATTAAATTAATATTTAAATACATCAAAATAGTTTTTATAAAATTTCTTACCCAAACTCTTGAAATAACATGATTTTAAATAATTTTTAGAGCAATTATTCAAACATATTTTAGATGTAAGTATCTCCTATCAATTTAGCAAATATCTAAAGAAAAATACATAAAATATATCTTTATTTATATATTTTTCGTTTAAAAATGAAAGTTAGGACTAAATTATCTACTATATAATCACAACTTATGCGTTAAACTTTCAGTACTGATTTTTGCAAATGGATATTTTAATATAACTTCTTTATAATTCCTTTACTTCTACTTTGACATCTATAATCTATTGTATATTGAATGACATTTTGATGTTGCCACGGGTGTCAATGTTCTAGAAGCAAGGGATAAAGACATCAAATAGATGTTTCTTCGAATGTCTAAATGTCAACAAGAGTAGAAAAGAACTTTGTTTCTTCTCTGATTCGCATTTATATTACTTCTGCATTATGCATTTCATCGGCTTTAACTCTTTGGAAAGCGAATCCTTTAATGTAACTGAATTTACCCCTTAGAAATAGCTCTAGTTTCCTAGGGTAATCGAGAAATCACGGAAGTTTAAAATGTTGTTTGGTGAAAAAAAGTTTAAATTACTTGTCAGAAATGGTTGTAAATTGAAAGTACTTGATATTTATCCATGTTTATTCTTTAAATATTTCTTTAACAAATGGAAATCAATACATTTCTAAAAGTTTGCCACTTTGTCCCTCCATCCATTTGACTATATTAAACTGCAGAAAAGATCATTGATGGCACAGAATTCATTAATTAATACGTAATACAAAGGATAGAACAGATATTTTTATGAGTTGCGTCTGCCAATTGATAACTGATGTTTTCTAATAAGCTTTAAAGAAAACAAATTTTTCATATAAAACAATAATACAATGATGCAGATCAAGTAGTAAAGCCCTTTAATTTTTTTTTTTTTCATATTCAAAATAATTAGAACAGTACATCAATTAAACATTATTTTAAAAGATTTTTATTGGGTTTTTTTTCCCACACATTAGAGTTGAATTTATATTGGAATTTTCTCCTTATAAAAATAATTTGGTTCTAAAACAGTTCTATGGTGAAAAAAAAGTGCTCTTTATCAATATTCTGCTGAAAATACAAAAATGTCACTAATTATTCAAAAATTGCTGCTAAAACATAACAAGCATATTTCAGCTTTTTATTACCAAAAATAATTCAAAAGCAGCATCGTATAAATGATAATTTTGAGATATACGTTTGTATGAAGCTTCACTTTTTCTCTGTTGCTGTTGTTTCCGATGTCATTTGCCATGGACAAGCCCCGCTGATCGAATTTAAACCGAAAGAGAACGTCTCTTGTTTTTTAGTAACGCAAATTAGGGCCAAGAATACGATTTCTCTACTCAGGCATCATATTCGCTTGCACAGCCCCTTTTTACAGGGGGGCACATTCACACACCTCACAGATAGAACAGATGAAGAACAAGCACGCGCGAACCGTGACTCGAAACCAGGACGCCCAGACCACGGGGAAGACGCGTTACCCCTAACTTTTTCTCTAAAATACTCTGCATACCGTTCTTAAAATAAATAATTTTTTGAAAAGTTACCATTATTTGCTCTTTCCTTTAATTCATCGATTTTATTGTTTACAACATTTTGATTTATAAAATTGAATTACTTTTAAACTTTATTATGAAAAATAGTATACTAAATACAAAAGTTAGAATTAAATTTCGAGTCTTAAAGCTAAAAATATGATCTGTTTAATTACCAAAAGCTTTTGTTTTAGTAAATAAGTATATCAGTTGAAAAAAAGTTTTTAGTATAAGATTGCAGAATTTGACGAAGAAAGGTAAATATTTAAAATAATTAAATGTGATTAACACTTCAGTTGATTTCAAATTGACAGAAGAATTTGAAGGAACAATTACTTTGAAAGCTTAAAAATCATTAACATTTTTAATCATTAGTACTTTCTATGAAAAATTGATTAAACTAATTGCATGTGAGAAGGATATAAAATGACAGAGACATATTTCATATTGATATCATATATTGATAAGCACATATTTCACCTTATTACAAAAAATACTAGATTACATATGTTGCAATATATTTTTTGAAATTCTGATTTCCGTATTATCAAGAAATATTGCTCTAATACTTTATGTTTTCATCGTTATAGCAGGATTAATTTTTTAAAAAAAAATATGTATTTTTTAAATATAAAAATCTGAAATAAAATACTTTATCATAATAAATCAAATAATTCTACTTTTTAGATTCCACACTTTTCGCAATTTCTCTATTTCATTGTAAATTCTTGCGTTTTCAAATCTTATGTATCACGTGAATGATCAAAATTTGATGTTTGCCAGGAGAATATCTTTTCGAAATTCCCTTGTTGCCCTAGAAGGCAGCGAAATGCATTCCACCTCCATCATGATTCAAAACTCGTTCCTATGAAATGATTGATCGCTTTTGCATGCAAATGGAAATAAAAGCGTCCATACTTATATTTTACGATATTTTTCTCAACTTTCTATGCAGCACAGAAGGTAAAAAAATATCGATTTGGAGGAAAAAAGGTATTCTTACTTGCATCAACAGAAAAACGGCATTTTTATATGTTTTGCATTGAAATGCGTTTTCATGTTTATGTGAAACTTCGAATTTGCGTTTCCAGAGTGAATTCTGAATGATTGAAATAAATTTGAATGTGAAAATTTTCACGTAATTATCCAAGCATAAAAATTTCACTACAGCAATCAAATTAAAAAATCTGAAAAATATCTTTCCATTCGCGAATTATTTCTTTTCTATAGAAATTTTGCTAATACATGATATTAATCATTTTTCCAAATTTTTAAATTATTCTTTTAACTTCACTCAAAATGAATTATTCGTAAATTGAGATTAAATCAACTGCACCATGGTGATGAAAGGGAGTAAGACCCCCAAGAATTTAGAAACAATACTTTATTTAATACTTCATTATCATGAAGATTTAAATGACAAGAACGATGTGACAAATTATCAGATGACTATTTGATATGAAATCGCATAGTTCCGTTAAGTTTCTACTCGAAACTGGTAGGAAGAGTTTAGCTTCTTCATTGGATTTAATAAGCACTAGAATTATCAAATCTTTATCATCACCTTCCTTTACCTCAATATACCTCTTGAAATGAATATTCCTCATAGAATTTGCCTATATCGGCCATTATTTATCGTATGCAAAATGGGTTTTTTTGCTTTGTTTATTATAGATGAATGGTTTCATGAAGGAAAACAGGTACTCATAGCCTAGTATTTAGATACTAAGGAATCAATGTGGTATTTTTAAAACAGGAGGAGAAAAAAAACATTTTATCGTGAAAATTCACATATTTTTATTTCTCTATAATCATTTTAATAGCATTTTTGAATGAGAATTGATTGCCAGGTTTAAGTTAAAAAGTGAATCGGATGCAAAGACAAAAAGTTTTTTTGAAGCTTTTCTTTTATTTTAGAACTAAATTCTTTTATCCAGAATCAAAATTCATTAATGATAAAATAAAGTAATATTGAATACTAGCTATAAATTATTTGTAAAATTAATTTAAATTAATCAAGCATATTTTTTTTTATTTCCACACTATACGATCTTAATATCAAATATTAAAACCCTTGTATGTATTCATTACTCTATAAATCTTAATTTCCTACATTTTTATACAGATTTAAATATTCGCCAAAGAAGCATATAGGAAATAAATTCCGTGCAGAACTGAAAAAAAAATTACTTTTTTACTATATTTAACATGACGATAATTAAACAATGAGATAGGATAATTTCTTAAACTTTACTAATTAATAGCTAATTCTCTCTTATGATGAGATGGAATAAAAAGCTTTCCGTACTTGACCTTGTCGTTAATTAGCTATGGGAAAACAAGAATCATTTTTGAACAATTCGGTCATAGTTGTCATTGTTGGCTAATTACAGTCTTCTAAATGCAATTACATTTTGTGGCTGTGGAAAGCTTAAAAACTCAAATCTGCATTCCCGGCTGAAATTTAATTTTTAACACATTCGCTGTAGAATGCTTCAGAAACAAATTTTTGTTTATCTCGCGTTTGACGACTTCGACTATAGTCATTTGGAGAACTTCTTAATCTTCTTCGTTTAAGGATTAGGAACAAAAAAAGTTTTGCAATAATTAAATATAACGGCTAGAAAAAATATGACATAGTTTTCTTTGAAAATGATTTTTTCATGATTTAAAAAAATTAAATATTAATTCACCATAATGTAGTCTAATTTGTTACTTTTTCTTACACGTCACATTGAGTCTAGATATTCTTTTGAAGCTATCATCGTATTTGAGAGTTTTAGCAATTTAGTAACTTCACCTGCATCTAACTGCAAATATTACTTGAGCATTTAAAGAAAAATTAATAATTTACATTTTAATTTACTTTCCTTTGTCTTATGAAAAATGCAGACGAAAGGCAAATATTTATAAATGCCTTCCTTAAAACTGTTCTTCTTCTAAAGAATTGTCACAAATATTTAATGACTAAAAAATTTTTGAATTTACAGCCATCGCAGAATTAATTTGCCTTTAAATTAGAAATGTGCAAATTTATTTTGGGTATTTGCCAAAAAAAAAAAAGAACAAAACCTTTTAGAACCAATGTAATTTAAGATAAGGCCTTAAAAATTACACTTCCAAAATTCCTCACCATGAATGCGATAAACGACTGCAATTTTTAATTTTCCTGGAGTTTTATTTTTAATAATATGCTGAACTGATAGCTCTACTAAGCTTTATACTGTTATTCTATTGCTTTAAATTATTTTCTAATTATTTTTAAATCTGAGTCGGATTGAATAAAACATATTCACGCTGCGACATTTTTACGCAGGACATAATTAGTTTATCTCATTATAGATAATTCTATTCCGTGTATCTCTGCATATGGGACAGCTAGATTTGTGGTTCACGATGTTAATGAGAATAATTAACTCATGGAGCATTCGGAAAAGAAAATGAATTAAAAGACGTTTAATAAACTTTTATGTGGACAATAAACAACAAAATTTATTTTAATTTTTCCAAAAAAACTAATGACTATAACTAATAACACGGCGATTTTTAATGTAAAGCCGCTTTTAAAATGCATATTGAAGAGAAGGACAAGCAAGTTATTAAATTAATTTTATTTTTTCTTAAAAAGAATCCTGAATATTTCTTATCTATTTAGTCGTCTATAAAACAAAGGAATAAGTATGCTTAGTACCTTCCATAAAATAATATTATCGCAATTTTCGTTTAAAAGCGAATAGTGATTATAAAAAAAATATCCGGATATATAAAACCGTAACCATTGTAGCATTCACAAGAACGGAATAAAATTTTGTTTCAAGATATTGTGAAGTATGCACTCGAGAATCATATTTAAAACAATTGTTATGTTCTGATAGTTACGGTTACAATGGCGAAATTTTAAAATTTTCAAATGGCAACACCAATTTTTTTATTAGAATGTGTTCAGCAAAAAAAAAAAAAAAAAAAAAAAATTAAGCGGTGGTAAAGTATCTGTAGCACAAACATCACCAAAAGATCACTTGATAGACTAAGAATAAAAGAAAAAACAAATGTGGTGTGCCTATCAGAGACGTAAAGTTCAACAGATTACTCTCGTCATGATATGCGATTTGGTTCATCTGTAGCAAGCTAAAGTTTCATTATGGTCGAAATATGTCAATTCGAAAATTTATCAAACACAATAAAATGTGTTGCTTCTCTGCCATTATTGTTTTCAGTTTTCTTCTTATTCTGTCTACTGCTGATGATTTTCATGTCACAGGTGCCGTGCCAACGCTATTCATTATTTTTGCTATGGAGAACACATTCCAATAAAAAAAAAAGTTGGTGCTATGGAGAACGCATTCCAATATTTTTGGAATTTTGTCGCTGTAACCATAACTTAACTGTTAACTATTATTATATGTATAATCGATACTGATACGGTAGATTTATTTTGAACGTTCTTGCTAAATTGTACCTTGAACATAAACACTAGTTTATAAAAGTTTACTGCTTTGTAAATTTTAGTATAATACGTTTATAGACTTCAATATAGGATTTAAAGATTTTTAATTTATATCATTAATATTCTATAGCCTCCCTATCATACAAGTTTTAAAATATATTAGAACTTATCAGACAATTGTTAAAGATAGAGGAGTGTAGAAAAATCAATTTTACCAATCAATTAATTACATAGCAGTAAAAGAAAATGTATTATACATTTTGAATCAAATGAAATCAACATAAAAAACTGGTCTTAGTAAAAACCAACAAAGCATTCTTCACCTCGTCAGAGAAATATGTGTTTGAAAATGTCTTCACATTTGGATAGACTAAATCCTAGAATTCTCAACCACTCCAGATTGTTGATGCACAAACTGAGTTTTAAATAATAATATTGCTCATTAATAAACATTGCCCATTTATAAAACACGTTGCACAAACAAATTCAAGTTTTATTGTCCGAAATTTGACATTAAGACATTTCGATATGAAAAATAGACCCCTAAATATTGACCAAAGTGTTCAAGTAATAAAACATTGGACAAACGTATTTAAAATAATCATTATTTCTGTTACTGAGGAAAATGTATATATCATCGGCTATAATAATACTTGGCTGAAGACACGTACCAAAGTTGCAAAATTAGTCTCAGAACCTGCATTAGAAGTATATGAGTAAAGGTAGAAATAATTAATTTTCTCTCAAGATTCACATTGCCAAAATAAATTTCTTAAATATTCCTTGTCATACCCACACATCGAGTGATGCGTCATATTAGTTGAAGAGTCTGCAGAAAAAAGTGTGCGGATAAGGATGCCTTCGTTAAATCAATCCTGTTCTCAAGAGCCACAAAGTTATAATTTGATAAATAATTCTCAATTAAAAAAATTGCGAAATTAACATCATTTAACCTATTCTAATTGGTTTAATTATTACATAGATTGTAGGTGGAACTAGAATTGCAACCACCTTTATGTAATTAGTTCTGGGATATTTTATCAAAAACCGTAAAATCAATAAAAAATGCGAACAATGCACTCTTATTAAAAATATATATAAAAAAACCAAGCATAATAACAATTTATGAAGAAAGATGACTTTTTAGAATTGAAAATACAGCTACTTTTTGAAATCCTAAAATATGTCACTTAATTTTAAAACTTCATATCTTCCAATAAATGCGAAGATTTCATAGAACATAGAAGAAGAAACTTTTACGAATAATAGTCATTAATTAAAATGAAGGATTTACCCTAAATAAAAACAAAAACAAAATTCATAACCTGTGTCATTTTAATGTGAATGCAGATTTTTGATGTTTTATATCATTTTTTCCAGATTTAGGCATATAATGCGAATTGAACATCAAAACAAAATTTTTTTGCATAATTGTTTTAGTGATTAGCAAATGAAGACTTAACCTTTTGGACTTGTCACGCTTCAAAGCTCAAAAAATTGATTGTTTTCACTTTTAAGTAATTGCGTGAGAACATAATAGAAATTCATAGAGGATATTCTCTTTATAAACCTCAATTTCATTCCTGCCACTTGTTTTGAAGGATTAGACATCCCAGAAAAATCAACAAAACTGAGACAGAGCACTCCCTTGAGAAACTTTGAGACGTGATAAGGAGTTAGAAAGAAATACTCTATTCCAATGTCTACGGGAGGTAGTTTTTTTTTATGTTGATATTACCACCCATTTTCTTTCAAAGTTATTTTTTTCGTAATAGCTAGTCAAACTTCTTACAGCTAGTCTTTTTCATTTACTTACTATCGATTTCCTTATCTGAATTTTTATGGCATGAAATGATAAAATATTGTATGTTTATGCCCGAGATATTTCCCCAGAATGTCAGAGAATTTGGCAGGGAAAACTATTTTTATACGTGACTGCTTGCGTAAGGGAAATTTAATTAGAAGTATCGCATATTTTTGGATTATTACTCATATCTCATGCTTGGCAAAATATACAAATGCAATGCTATATTAGATGTCTTTCTTTCCTAACAAACTGTCTAATCGTTGGATGATGGATTAGATTATGGATCTGCATACATTTATAGTTCGAAACATCGAATACATATTTGCCTTCTCATCTGTGGTTACTGTGGCTTGGTTCGCTTGATTTGCTCACATTCGGTTGGTAAGTGTTCCTTCAGAATTATCTAAATCCAAGATGGAATTTCAATCTATCTAAATTCAATGAATTTTCACATCCTTTACTCTAAAATTTGCTTTAAAAAGTGTTATTAAGAATAATTGTGGACATGTCCTACACAATGAAACTTTATCATTTCGTCTTTCGTTGAAATAACCACTAGAATGTCCGCAATCACCTTTGTATCCTAGGTAGTCCCTATCATTTATTAATGATATAATTTCCATATTTCCTTAATTTGGGTCCAGAAAACTTATTTTTTCTACCTTAAATTGTCCGAAAGTAATAAATCGTATGTCGTCAATTAGATGGTAACGCTGATTTTTCTATTTTCACAGAACCTTTGAAGAAATAAAATTAATTTATGGTAACGATAATGCATTTTCACTTAATATCAAACGATAGATTTCATTGCATACTGTAGTAACGTACATCGGAATAAATATCTGAATTAAAGAAGCATTTCATTAAATATGAATGGAGACAAATTATAAAACAACTGAGAATGCATACTATAATTGCATTAGAACTGAGCGTGACTTTTATAAAAGATTCGTCAAAAGCAATTTCGAAAACTGCAGCATTGATTATTCAATATAAAACAAGTGTGAAGAAAGTGGAATACGAAATCTTTGAAAAATATTTCTTTCAATAGATGCTCTAAGTTTTATGCATATTTACAAACTTTGTGTAATGATTTCATGTAAATTTTCTATGATCCAGCTCAGTGTGTGTTGCATTTGAGATGTTTGGATGCATAAAGACAAATTTACATTTTTTTCGTGTTGACAAAAGTTTTCAAAATTACTGACACATCAACAGTTTTGGAGTAGAAACTACCTGAATCATTCCATTCGTAAAGTTCTGCTTCCATAACACATATGTGTAATAGAAATAATTCTCAGAAACATTTCTCAAAAGGTTTTCCACATCATAATTTTTGAAATGTAGAAGCTCGTGAAAATCTCGGAGGTTTCAGAAAATATGAATATATTCACTTTGTATTTGAACAATTCGAAATAAACTCGTCTCTTGTGCTTTTATATTCCATTATTTATGCCATTAACATTTAAATTAAATGCTTATTGTCTTGTATTTCTCTCATAGTTCTAATGAATGTAGATTTGTCCATATGTGACAATGGAACAGCAGCCCTTTTTTCACAAAGGTTCAGCCATATCTCTCCAGAATGCTCCCTGAAGATCCAATTCTCATTACCATTTAATATGTATGTGTCTTGTGTTTCTCTCATATGTTCTAATTAGTGTGTATTTGACCATATGTGAATTAACATATTAAAATATTTTCTAAGTGTTTTCATAAATTATATGGAATTAAAAGGCTAAACATTATTTAGTGTGAAAAAGAATAAAATTCAAAAGTTTTGTAGATGTGATAATAATTATTTTTTGTAGTTAATATTGATATTTCGGGGGGGGGGGGGCATCAGAGTGTGCTAAAGGGTGTTCTTAAACTTATAAATTTAATTGGGTTAAGCATTTACTTAAGATTTCTTAGAGAATATGTATGAATAATACAAAGGAACAAAAAGACTGATTTGTGAATTTACCTTCAAACGCACTCTTGTTTAATATATTGATGATTCATTTTTACTTTGAAATTAACAATTTTGTTTCAGAATCAAAAAAATAATGAATTCAATACAAGAACAAAAATAGAATTTAATATAAACAATTTATATTTTATAAATCTAAGAATCCATCCTTTTTACAAGAATCGTCACTTAGTATAGTTTGGCTAAAAAAATTGTTCGATTCCAATTTTGAAAGCAAATGTTTGCCATTTATTTACAGCGCTGTATTCAGTTTAAGAAAAGTGTGATTTCTTCTACTCCCTAAATATTCAATATTCTCGACATGTTGGCTTAGTTTTAAAATTTGTACTCGGCATACATTAGTTTAAAAAATTATTGTGTTGAAACAAGTTATTAGGGTATAGGTATATGAAGTGCATGCATCCATATCAAATCCCTGTGTGTCATGTTATTCGTATGGATTAAGGTCGTTAATAATTGGCAAGTGTATTGTGTAAGGATAAAAAGCGAAGAACCAAAATGAAAGGTATTGAAATAGTAAGACAGAAAGGAGACAGGGGCAAACTGATGAGAGGGGGAATAGTGGAAGAACGGCACCTGTCCATATCACTGGCGGATTCTGTTAGCGTTCTACCATTGTTAGACACTGAAAACTTGCTTAGTAAAGCCACTTCCAGAATTTTTTTTGGATATTCCTCGTATATCTTGCTTGGGGTGCTGTATTTTACAATATCTTTGTAACAATCCGTTGACCAACAAAAGAATGTAATTGGTTGTTCTTTATCATACATGACAACCTTAAGCAAAATACTTTTTGCTGTCACTAATTAGTTATCTCTCATCCTTATTAATATGATCAAGAAACACATTCCTTTAATATTCTCAATCGAGACCAGGGTAAATTGGCGACCTCTTCTTCCAGCCCCAAATGTGTTCCTTTCTTTCCAATTTTATGGAGTTTCTTTGGCCATCAACTTGGTCGATTCGTCCAACACTGTGTACAATTCCGTAAAACATACAAACCTACAGATAATATTTAAGATGATAAAATGTAATTAATATAATATTTAAGATAATATAATGAAATTAATATAATATTTAAGATAATATAATGAAATTAATATAATATTTACAGATAAAATAATGTAATTAAGATAATGTTTACAGATAATATAATGTAATTAAAACATAAAAAAGCTCGAAAACACTAATGTTCTCGCTATGCTATTCTTTCTGGCTTGATATAAAATAATTATCAGAAAAAAAACGATAAATTATTAGCATTATTTGAAAGTTGCAATTAATTAAAACTAAGAAACGGAACGATAAATTAATATGGACATCTAAAGGTGACGCCGCTTCATAGAAATACCGAACATGATTACTAATAGGTCAGCGCAGTAGAAAGGATGTTGATACAATAATATTTTATGACAGCAAACCAATGAAAAGTCTT
This sequence comes from Argiope aurantia, assembly GCA_026543865.1. Lineage (NCBI taxonomy): Eukaryota > Metazoa > Arthropoda > Arachnida > Araneae > Araneidae > Argiope > Argiope aurantia. Next base: position 18,876 of record JAPMOR010036334.1, read on the forward strand.
TTTTTTTCTCAAGAGGATTATTAGAATGATTTCGATTTAAAATGTCATATTGAAAAAAATGCAAGTGCTGCGTATTCATTAACCACAGCAATATATTTAAAGAATGTGCCAATCACTGATGAACTATTTTAAGCTATTATATTAACCTGGATTTTATTAACTGTAATTTTGTTTTTATTTGGTTGAGATAAACATTTTTCTAAATCAAATTTCTTCTGTAGTTAAAAAAATAAATCAAACTCATTCTCTTGATAAAGCTTTCAGTATAAATCCGACCGAAAAATAAATACAACTTGGCATCTTCTTCAACTATAAATCTATTCCATTTCACGTTCAAAGTTCTATATTTGTAATAGTAGTTGTGTTGGTTCCGACAAGGAAGGTGAAAATAGTTTTCTTTTCTGAATCCCTGGCACTCTTTTCGAAAATCCCCTTTCACATAAAATGGTGGTCCCTCGAAGCTGTCTCCTTTCAGATATATAATCGAATTGCTTCCGTCTGCGAAACAAGGGATTCTCCCGCAACCGCCGAGAACTATAACATATTTCATTTGTCCAGACAAGCTGTAAGGAGAAGACATCCACTAAATCTATAAACTGTCCCTCTCTTTCTTACTTTTTGGCTTTTTTCTGGTTCACTCTTTTACTGAAATACTTCTGGCCCTAGTTTTTAAAATATTTCAACAGAAATATTCGTAGAGATTTAAGATGTAGCCCTTAGGAATTGAAGAGTTTTATCTTTCTGCCATTTTGTGATCATTGAAGGGAGTTTATTTTTTCTCGGGTCTGTAATTTATAAATGGAATTTATTTATTTTGAGTGAAAATAATTTCTTCCATAATGCAAGAAGTATATTTTTAATAGATTTTTATCATATGAATGAGCATATTTGCTGCATTGCTTTGGAGATCAGATCATTTTGGAAAAATTAAGGTAATAGTTTTTGGGGAAAAGCAAATATTTTTTAATAAATTAATACTGCTGATGTTTCTTTTTTGACATACTCTGTAATATTCTTGACTGTGGGTATTTTGCTAATCAATATCATTTGCATAAGCATATTTCCTGCTACACCAATGTTAACTTAATACCTTTTACGAAGAAAAGGGTAGAAGTTTGCAATTTATTCTTTATTTCGCGTTATTTTAAGGCGATAAGAATTATCGTGTAGTAAAGAAGCGAATGTTTGGAATTTTCTTCTTCATTTTGCGTTAATTCACAAAGGGATAAGATTCTTCATGTCATAAAGAAGATATAATAAGAAATTTAGGATTTATTTCCCGTCTCTCGTTATTTTACTGCGAATAGATTCCTATATGTCACTCTTTTCACCTGAAATTGAGAATAATTTATAAAATGTATTCTGAAGTACTATGGTTCAACTTAATGTAATTTAAATAAAATAACATTTTCAATAAATGCATTGTTTAAAATATATAAAAGAATTTTTAATGCATTCATTGATGATATATAATTACTTTATAATATATACTATGTAACCGATATTATATAATTTAGCTAGATATACAAATAAAGGACATAACCTAAAGAGCCATTATTCCTTATAATTCCACAAGAAGAACTTAAATGCATGGATCAAAAATATTTTAGTCTTACAAAAGATTGAAATAATGCTTTTCTCAAACAGGCGCCGCTTCCTTCACCGCCAAATCCTATTCGTTCTCTGAGTCTACCAAAGAATGAGAAACTGAGCGCATGTAGTCCTACTGAACTGTAATGCCTTTCAAAATCTACTAAAAAAAGAGCAAAACGTTAGAATATTCTTTGTAATATAACCGTTTTTAAAATATAGAAGGGACTAAGAACAGATCGGATATACTTCAAAAGTAAATAAGATAAGATGATTTCTCTTATATATTCTTTAAAATAAGAGGAATGGTTGCAGTGACTGTTCTTTAGAGGGTATTTGATAGCACTCTTTAAAACACACCATATGATCTGACTTAAAAGTTTTGCTCTAAGTTCTTTTTTAAAAGTTCTCCACAAAAATGATTTTTAAAAATATTTCGTTTTAACTTTTCAATTTCATTTATACACAAAGAAATTTAATTTAATATCCAAATCTATTATTGCATTTTAAATGAATTCGTTTTATTTTTTCGCTTACTTAGCATGAGAAAATAAGTATTCCCATATGTCTGTAATTTATAATGGCAAATAATTGTCTTATATTACTATGATTTCGCCATTCTAGTTTCGGATATTTTAACGCTCATTTTTAGCATCGATACCAGAATGATTCAAAGATTTTATTTTCCAAAATATTGCTCGTTTTATTTTATTAAAATATTTTAAATTATAAAATTAAACCCTATTTTTAAGATATTAAATATTTACATAATGTTTTTAAATGTAACTAAAAATTATTATTATGATAATAAAATGATTTTATAGAAACAGCATATTCAGAAAACAGTATTAATAAAAAAATATATAATCAAATAAATTGTTATTAAAAGTTAAAAAAAACAAAAACAACTTCCCATTTTTAAAATACCATAATGATGAGCACAAATTATAATATAGAATATAAATACATACTTTATTTATAAAAGAGATGAAATTATTTCCTGTCTAAGCAAATTTCTCAGATAATATATGATTATTCGGTATACTGGCTAAACCATCACTCGTTCTTGAAGTGTTAGAAAGAAAAGAGATACATTTTCAGGCTCACTCAAAATTTTAGCCTTACACACTATTTCATAAATTTAATCATGATTATTTAATATTTATCAGCTAGTTATTCGAAATAATTTTAACTCTTCTGGTTTTTTAAGCTCCTTCTGCTTATGTAATAACAGCGACAGAAAACAATAATTTCACTTATTAAAAGAACGTCGTATACTATGACTTTAAAAAGTTTTCAGAGAAAAAAATTTAAAAAGACACGATTTGGGAGGGGAAAATGGATAATTCCAATTTTTATTAAAATAATAAATATATGGTAGCGAATAAAAGGTAGGAAAAAATTATTTAGCAAAACAATTCAAAATATTTTTTAAAGTAAAAGAGAACAAAATGAAAGGTTTACAATACCGCTTTTAGATCAAGATTAAATATTAAAATCAGAAGAATGAATGCACTTGTAGCGCAACAAACGAAATGAAATCCTTCGCAGTCGGAGCGATTTTACAATAAACTACCGAGATGACACAATCGTTGCAGACGATTGCTTCACAATGGATGGCACAATGGATTGAAAGTTCTCCACCACATTTATACTAGAAAATATCACTTTAAATGAAAAGAAATATTTCTTTTGGGGAGCTTATTCTCGAAAAAGCGTGAAATTTCTCGTAATACTGTTGACCAGTAGTATAAAATAACTGAATGCAAGATCGAAACCTCGGTCTATAAACAATATTGATTATGCTGCTTTGCTTCTGGTAATTATTATAAATAGTATATAAACTATGCGAATGTTTGAAAGCTTATTGTGCTCAAAAATGGTTGTCTATTGTGATTTAATATGTTAATGTGTAAATGCCATAAAAGTGCATTACCAATATACAAAATATCATCCTAACCCTGTCCTTCTTTTATGAATAAAAGGTAAGAAAAGAAAATCCATTTTATATTTGGAATTGTCTAGGCAGAAAATGAAAGCGATATTTATGTTGCTGCAATATGGTAATGGCTTTTAAAATTCTTGTTTTTTCCAAAAGTATATCGATAAAAAAACAAATAAAGATAATATGTGATGACCTTCGAAAGTGGCCATTATCGGTACATGGTGGGAATTTTGAAGTTTTTCATTTAACTATACATTAAAATTTATAATACTTCTATTTTAATGACTATAAATGAAAAAAAAGACATCCTCTGTCATTTGTTTTCTTTCAGTTGGATCACATTCTAAGTGAGACTATAACAGCTCTCTTTTTTTTTCAAATAAAATATATATGAAATTTATTTCGTATACATAAATCTATGTAATAATTGTAACAGATTTTATTCTATATTAACCAGCATGAATGTACTCAATCATCTCAATTTTTAAGTTAAATACTATGCAATATTTTCTCTATTTAAACAAATTTTCTCATCAAGTTTTGTTTTATGTTTTATGTTCTATCTGAAGTATATGCATTTTTTAAATTTCCCGCGTTTTGCGTTTTTTTTTTTACCAACTTTATATTCTTTCCATTCAAGCTACTGTATTTCAGTGTTTTAAAACAAATTTTAGTTTTTTTTCCCCAAAATGTAGATCGATAGATGTCTAACAGTATTTCTTTTGAAGTTAAGAAAGAAGAACGGAGAATCGAAAAGCGATAACACTTGTCTTTCAGGTGAAGAAAAAAGTAGTAATGGATGAAGCGACTTTTATTTTGCTTTCTCTGTTTATTCGACAAGGTAAGTAACATTTAGAGGAGGGAGCAAAATAAAACAATGATAGAAATAAAAAAAATGGATAAAAGATGTTAAGGAAAGAAATGTCAATTTAAATGCTGCATGTCTTTCAATGCAAGTGAAAGAAAGTCGTAAATTCACTTTAAAACTTTCCACAAAACATGTAAACTATTTTCTTTTAAATAAATGTTAAACCATGAGTTTAACTTTTTTTCTCCTACGCTCTTCATATATGACTTTTAAATTAAGAGCAGATAATAAAAAGCGATAATAAAAATATTTTCTGACACCGCAGCGTATAGTGAAATAACTGTGTTGCCTTAAAGGTTTTTTTAAAATTGTGAAATTTTTTATAAATAATTATGATTGTTATAAGAGTGAATTGCAAAGAAAGGAAACGCTGGAATATTAATATTTCATATTTATATTTCTAACTGCCAACTATTGTGTGTGTATTTGTACTGCATTCGCTTTATAATCGATTGAATAAGAAAAGGAAGTCAGTTAAAAGAATTTACAAATTCATATAGCAGAACTATTCTGCGGAAAATGCTTTAAAACTGTTAAAAAGGCTTTATTAAAAATAAATAACCATGATTAATATAAGAGTAAATTACAAAGGAAAATATCTCGGCTGTATATCCAAACTTATTACTTATATATCTATCAATTGATATATGCTTATTTATACTGTATTCGCATCACAACAGATTGATTCCGTAAATATTGTCAGTGAAAGGTAATATACAATTTATTAAGTGAATTCTGTCTTCGACAGTTTATATTTGCGCATGTTTTGTATTCAAATATATTTTGATGAATGAAAATTGTTTCACTCGCTTAAAAATGCATTATTGCAAAGTTAA
>JAPMOR010036338.1:0-15205 GCA_026543865.1 Argiope aurantia
AAAACTTTCAAGTCAATGTATATAGTATTCTTTTGAAAAATTCGACTTTGTTGAAAATAATACAGCCGTCTGAAAGTGGCTATGAGTACTTTTCTATCAATCAAAATTCGAAATCGCAAAAAATCCTATTCTACAAGTGTTATTTTGCGATTTGAAATGGGAATATAATACACGATTAAAAAAACCCAATATAAAATGAAATCTGGTTTTGACATTTTGTCTTAATTCTTCAACTTGAATTCATTTTCACTGGCTTACGTTCACAGATTTTTTTAAAAAAATCATTCATTATGATATGATTTGAAATCGTAAAATAATAGGATAGGAGTTTTATTTCATTAAGCAGATTCTGAATTGTAGGAAAATACTTATAGAAATTTTTCTGTAACCCTTTTCTTTCAATAAAGGTGAATTTTCAAAAAAAAAATGATGAAGGTATTGATTTGATTCAATTCCCAATTATTTCCTTCTATATATCACGTACTCAATTGTTTCTGTAAAATTTTAATAAAATTCTTATATAATAAACTTGTTTCCTAGAACAAGTACTTAAATTTTATGGTATTATGCATAATTTCACCCAAATGATTACCATTCTTCAGTTATTAGAAAATATATGAAATCTCAGAAAGCAGAGAAATGGGATTTATGATGGAGAATAGCACGGTAAAAGTAGGGAATGTGCGCTAGGAGTTGTTGAAGAGAATATGTTCGAGTAATTTATAATAATGAAATTCAAAAGGGGCAGAAATAATTTTAAATATATTCAAACACTTCATTCATTTCATGCAAATAAAAGAGTTGGAATCTGACTATTTGACTGCAAACACTTGTTTAATTTAGACTATCTAAAGACTATCTTTAGACTATCATTTTAAATTTAAACTATCTACAGGACTGTAATTATATCTACAGGGCATTTATAATTTAGATTATATACAAGACTGTAATTATATTTAAAGGACATTTTTATTTAAGATTATTTACAAGACTGTATTTTCAATAGGAGGTATTGATTTTTTTTATAAAGAAATTTTATATTGCTCATTATTTTGAAAGATTCAGTTGGGCTCCTGGGATGTTCGACACTTTGATTTCATTAAAATATCGAATTTCTATTGAAAATGGACAAATAAAACCTTGAAATAATTCAATCTATCATCAGAAAATTGTAATAATCTAATGGACTAGTGCATCAAAAAATGAATAAAATATTTTAGATATTTATACTGTTTTTTTCTTCCAGAAACGTATTGAATTACTGTACAGACCGAGAGCTTGTTCCAGCTTTGAGACCACCTATTTTTATAGGAACGTTCTCTTTAGAGTTATTTTGTCTATAAAGAGACGAATGGAAAATGGCGTCGAGTTCCTTATAAAATACAAAATCTTTTTTGCCTTACTGAAGTGCATCGAAATGAATAAAATCGATTCTGAACTTGTATGGAAAGCATTTCATTTAGCTGCTTGCCTTATGTATGACAGCATCCCTAACAACACACTCGTTTTGAAAAACATGGCGGAACTCTATGTCGAAGCCAAAGGTTTGGATTTCTCACTCAAAACTTTCAGCTGCTTCAAGAACAATTCTGAAATAAAAAATGCCGCTTTTCTACCAGTCCAGGCTTGTTGCATTGAATGCTGCCAAGGAAGACTGTGGTTGAAAGAAAATTTTTGCAGAATTCGGAAACATGTAAATGAATTCAAGAATAATTTACCAACTCTCAAATTATGGCATCAAGAGGAATTCGGTAAGGCTAAAGTGGTTTATGACCATTTTGAAATGATAATCAAAAGTATAACAACCGAAAAAGAAGACTTAATTATTCACCAAACTTTGCCAGCGACATACAATGATTCTCTGGACAGTTTTGATAGTTCTTTAGAAAGTGGATCTGTTGCGGACAGTTTTGAGAGCGCACCGATCCCTACGGAGGTTAAGCCTCTCAGAGTAGCCGGTTCTGCACCTTTACCGTCTGCCAGCGCCCAAGTGAAGAAAAGAGCTGAGATTTCTCGGAAAGTGAAAAACATTAAATTCCACACAAAATTTGAGAAAAAGAGCAAAACAAGCACTGCCTCACAAAAGATTAATGTGAATTTCCCAATCGAAGTTTTCCAAAACTCTTCCAAGAGGTTGAATCTTCCAGCATTAAACTCCCAAACTGGTTACGCAGATGCCCTGAAAAGGAATCTGAATCATAAAACTGAGAGTGAAATGAAAGCTGAGCACCTAGAGGAAAAGGTAAGTGGAAGTTTGCTTGGAAAGGTAGATATATTTATAGCTTTAATTGAATTTGTTATATGTTCTGTAAGATATTCATGTTAATATTTGGAAGACCGAACTTCGATCGGCAGTTTGTATGTGTGTGTAAAATCGTGGGGTTTTTTTTGTTTTTTTTACCTACATATGAACTGGTCATTTAAATAAAAAAAATGAATGCACTTAGTTTAACATGTTACTCGAAATCTGCAATATTACGATAATCATTTTACAGTTTATGATTACTTATATGTTTGAACTTGCACTCAGTATTACCATGGTGAAATCTGGTCCGAGATGGCGCTATATGACATTGTCAGCATGAGAGCAGATAGAAAAAGGCTCTAATAGTTATAAAAAATATTATTTTTTTGTGTGTGTGTTTGCGTAAAAGCGCGTTTTTTCAGGAAAGTTATCTATATAGATAAACTTAAAAAGCAAAAATACTAAATATAAATACATAAGTAAAAAATAAAACAAAAAGAGCGATCGAACCGAGGACCCGCCACATGCGCGTTATTTCTGTTGTTCCGACCACCACTATACTGCACCGCCCACACTTCAAAGCTGAAGTTGAATATATTTATTCTAATAGTTAGTTATAAAAATCTTTTTTAAGCGTAAAATTGCGTTTTTCAGGATAGACACCTATATAGATAAAATTAAAAACCTAAACCTTATCTAAATATAAAATTTGATCCAAATAGTTAAAGCCGTTTCCGAGATGCACGAAATATATATATATATATATATATATATATATATATATATATATATATATATATATATATATATATGCAAGAATTGCTCGTTATGAGATATAAGAAGTGAAAAGATGTAAAGGAATAAAGGAATCTACAATTACATTTAAAGAAATTTTAATAACAATAATTATAATTTATGTGGAATAGTACAATTATGAATAATTGCCATTGGCATTGAAATTCTGATTCCAACCCGTAGCATGGGAAGGGATGGCTTCATTGTAAAACCTCTTGAGTTGCTAACAGTTCCAGATGCTTGGGCATACACTGTAAACAAACATTTCCAAAATCAAACTTTTAGTAGATTATATGATGCACAGGTTCTTTGCTTATTGACAATTCAATGTAGTTTTATGTGTAGTAATCGGAGCCTCGGTATGATTTCTCTGCAGCCGAAATGGGCTGAAGAGGAACGTCCTGGGCAGGTCACAACATGCTCCTTCCCAGGACGTGACGAGTCCTTGATGTTCAAGCTCCCCTTCATATTGCGGACACTACCGGAATATAGTATACTGTGCGAGACACTACTCCCCTTAAATCTCTTTCAAAAATTCGTGAAGCATGCTTCCCTTCTGTTCAAAGAAATTGGATAACTGTTATTTGTTTTGATTTAAAGGAATTCATCATGCGGTAAATTGAGAAAAAAACTATCCAGAAATGAGGATAGTGATATGAAGCCATTAGTTATACATGTGCAACTAGGAATTCCATCATGCCATCTATCGGCTAACACATTAACTCACTGCAATTTTATAGAATGCAGCTAAGGTTTTCTTTTTATTTGGACACATCTTATACTTGAAATGCATTCTGTAAATTTTAGTTTGCATTCATTATGATGCGATTAGAACACTGATAATTCTGTCTCTTAGAAATTTCTCTCTTTAGACTTAATTTGAACAGAATAAGTGAAAAATTTGCCAGGAGCGATTCTTACTTAATTTGAAATTATTATTACAATTATAATTTTTTTTTTTACAAATTTAACTTATTATTGTCAAACATGCAAAAGAGAATAAATCTGATACTTTATTCAAAGCAAAAAAGTTATTTCTTTGTGCAGAAAGATATATTATTTTAGTATTAATTAGATAATTAATTTAAAATGTCCTAAATTCGTTTTTGTATTATGATTTAGACAATATGACTTATTAATCCATATGACTTACCTTCAGAGGTTCATTCGAATAAAATAATTCAATTATTATGTCATTCATTCATTCAGAATACAAAAAGACAGAATTTCCGAAACCAGTACTCTTAACTTAATGTTTATCTTTTTGAACTGGGTTATGTTTACAGTTTGAAGACAGAAATGTAAGTGATGTTTTTGTATATATGTTGGGTTAATCGAAAAATATTATGTATATAAGCACACAGTTTTAATTTGATCCTTAATTGCAGAATAAATCTTACTCTAGCAATGTCACCTGATCCAAGTTTATCGTCGCCCTTTCAGTAATAACCCTCTCATCTTTTCTAAGACATAGGCATGACCCAGGCAAATAAATCACTAAATAAAGTAAACATTATATAGATATGAAATTAATTTCATTATAAAGGTAATTTCTTGATTTTTAAGATAATGCAATAACCATTTTTGTGAGAAAATAGTTTTGGAAGATATGGTAATCAGTTTCCACAGGAAATTCATAGCAATTACTCCTCTGGCAACAGTTAAGCTTATTTTCACACTCGATTAAGCTTTGTTTCATGTCTATTTGTTAAATTTTTATACATTTTCTCTGAGATCATAATGGATTATGTTATTATTCAGAGCACTTTTTATAATATTTTGTAGTTTCATTAATTAGTGAAGCGTTGAATTACGTGCAACTGCAAAAGCGTTCATTGAAGCAGACTGAAACCCTTGTATAGCGATTTGTTTACATCTGACTGTTGCCATTCGACAATATGTAATAAGAGAGATTTCTTTGCCTGGGTTAAACCAAAAGTCTTACACTTCAAATTAAAGATCTTTGTTATACGGATAGCAATCAAATGTAGAAAAATGTGTTTTTCAGAGACATATTTTATAAGCTTTTGGCTATTAAGAGGATAAATCTCAAAATATTTATTTTAAAAATATATTTATTTTGAATTGCTACTGTTACCACAAAGATTTCCCACAATTTTTAAACTTTATATGTTTTAGATAAATACAGAAAAGGACTCTTCAATGAAACAAAACATTCCAAGCGTTATTAAACAAGTGAATAAAACTGAGCATATGAAACAAAAGACTCATTTAAGTGCCGAAAACGATATCAATGAAAACATGGTGAGTGAATCGAAATCATATGCTTCTGTAGTGAGTAAAAACAGTGAAACCAAATCTATGAATACATTGAAAAATGCGAAAAGTGATCCGATCACAGAAGAAAAAAGTGGTACGCTAAATGAAATTAGCAATATCTGGAACAAAGTAAAAGAACCATATAAATTGTTTTCTTTCATCACGAAATTATATCCATCCTCAAATAATACATCAGATGACCAGAAAGCTATATCTCATGCGATTTACGAAGATGAAAGACAATTTCCTATGCTATTGAACAGTCCTCTGGACCAAGAAGAAATAGGCAATAAAATAACCTGTTCTTATAATAAAGAGGTTGATTTCAAAGAAAACGATATTTCAAAAGACACTAGCACGGAAAAGAAAGAGTATTCAGAGAGCAACACAAGGCTCAATCCCTTACATGGCATAAAAGATTATTCTTTGGATTTTCAATCCAAAGAGAAACACGTAGAAGTGGAAGCTGAAAATCTCTTTTGTTTATTTGAAAGCCTTAACCTTACAGAAAAGAATTCTGAAAATATAGCTGTAAATTATTCTGGAGGCGACATGGATTTTGAAAGATTTGACGACGAAGAGCAATTTGGGAATCATACTCTGAAATTGATCAAGGATGATAATGCTCTTAAACAGAATCACGAAACCGGCGATAATCTGCAATTCGAAATCCCACAGGTGGGCTCAAAACGGTTTAATAAAAATGGGCGCATTGATGAAAGATATAGAAAAGCTTCACACAGAACTTATTGTGAAGTGGCTAGAACGAGCATAAATAAAAGAGCCGAAATCATCGACATTCCACCAAAAGAAGGAGGGAACGAACATAAACAGAAATTTGGGGAGGCAGAACAAGACGATATGAGTTTGAACAGCAGTCATGAAAGTTTAGAATTCATGAATTTTTGCAAAACAATGGATGTGGAGTTGAATTCTGAAAAACCATGTTCCGATAATGAGAACCACGGTGAAAAATTGGAGACTGGAGAGACTGATTTCAATATGAGTCTAGAAGATACGAGTGATTTTGAGTCAGAAGACATTTCACAAGTACAAGTTAACAATCCAGATTTGCCGATTTGTAAAAATTCTGAATCTGAACCTGTTGATTCTCAAAAGAATTTAGTTCAGTTAAAAATTGGTAATCAAGAATATGAAACGCCTGCTTCAAATTTTAATCAGTTTCCAATTGCATTGGATGATTTGGATGAAAGTAACACCATAAATACGAAAGTGATGAAAAATTCTGATTCTTCTTTTAATAAAGATTATGGAATTGAGAATTTAAATAATAATTACATACCAAAATATTTCGAATCAATCAAACAATCAATCGTAACCATTGAAGATCTTAACATATCTCCAGTAGCGTCCCAGATCAAATTATTGAGATTACAAAAGTATTTGACACTTTATCAACGTATGTTTCTTTATAGTCTGTATAATCGAGGTATACAAAACGGGCCTGATCACTTAAGAATAGATACCAAGAAGTTTGTCAACAACTCCGAGCCTCCATATGTGAAACCGATTAAAAAGAAAATCACCGTGTTTACAGACAATCGTCAATACCCAAACATTGTCATCAAAATAGGGAAGAAGAGTGCGGTAGGTGTTGGAGCTCATAATTCGGAAGAATCTAACTATATTAAATTCTGTAATAAGCTGTCAAAAATGGCCACGGCAAAAATTCATAAACATTGCAGAGATTTTTCACAACTTAGGACAAAGAGGCTTACACCACTGAACGATACTGAAATCAAAAGAAAGGCAGCTCGAGAAGAAACCTTGATAAAAAGAAGAGCTTCCTTTATGTCAGGAAATTATATCGACAGCGGTGCTAGTAAGAACCGTTATAATCTTGATTCTGGCTTCATGCCGCATTTTATAAATTGCGAAAGCAGCAGTAAGTGGTACCACGCGTTGAAAGGTCTCCAGTCTTGCTTACCACTTGGTCTGTTTCTTGCCAATTCTTTTCCTCCAGAAGAAATGATAGATGCAAATGTGCGTCGTCTTGATTCAGCAATTGGAAAAATTGTGTTCGGTACTAAACTGGAATGCACGTTGAGAGAAGGGTAAGAATTTCAGTTCTCTAAAATTGATTCTAGATTTGTTGAGCCGTTATGAATTAATATAAAAACAATAACATTTTACGAAATTCCGTAAAACGATAATTTCTAATACTATTAGCATTAGTGTCAAAATGGTAATTATAACTGTCAAAGACTATAAATTCATCATATTAACCCTTTTTAAGGCGGTGGTAAATATCTTACCAACGCCTTAAAATATCTTGTAAACATTGTAGCATTATAAATAACCAGAAACGGACATCATGTAATGTTCCATCGTGTGCACGGACGTGTGCATAATGGAATGGTCTGATAAAAATAATTACGTCCTTTCTACTCAAAAAACAAAATGCATTCATTTTTGTTGAGTTCGTGGCTTGCACACCTACCCAGAAATCCAGCTAAAAGGCAGAGCCATTCCCGTTGTGTCTGTCGTTAAATTTTTAGGCCTCTTATTTGATTCTAAACTGACATTCCGTTTTCATATTCTTCATCTAAAGAAAAAAATGTATCCAGTCTTTAAATATTCTTTACGTTTTGTCAAACACAACGTGGGGTTGCAATACTTAAACTCTATTAAAAATTTACAAAAGTGTGATTTCATCAAAACTATACTAGGGTATCGTGATTTACGACTCAGCAGCAAAGTCTATTCTGCAGTAGTTTGACGCAATACATCATTAGGTGCTTTTACAATACATCACTAGGGACTTGCATCAGGCAATACATCAGACGCAATACATCATTAGGGACTTGCATCAGGGGCTTTTAGAACTTCACTTGTTCAAAGCTTATACACAATAACTAAAGAACCAGGTTTACAATTACGGCGCCAGAGATTTTCTCTCAAATACTTTTTAAAAATAAATCACATCTTTTATATGACAGAATCGTAAATCCGATTTATGGACAGTTATATGAGAAAAAAATTTCATTTATTCCATCATTTAGTTTTAGAATCCGCCCTCTTTTAGATAGTTTTAACCTAAAGAACATTGACATTTTAACTAAAGAAGACGAAGTTCTCCTTTGGACATGCAAAAGCATTCCTACTATCATTGATTTTAATAAGTTTCCAAAATATACTGTGCCATCTGCTTACATACAATTTTTTTGTGATCATAGGCAATCGTTTGAAAAACACGGCACTGCTTTTACAGATGGTTCCAAAATCGGTAACCATATTGGCTCAGTTGTTATATTTGACCACATTGTACTTTCTAGGAAGCTATACAAACATTTTCTGTTTTTACCTCGGAGATTTTTGCCATTTACACTGCTTTAAGAATGATAAGATTATTATCAAAGAAAGACTGGATCATATATACCGATTCGAAAAGTTCAATTGAAGCAATTTTGAACTCATCCAGACAAAACCATCCTTTGGTACACAGTGCAGTAAATTTATATTTTAAATTGATGGATCTTAACTTTAATATTCTATTTTGTTGGATTCCTGGACACGTTGGTATCCCTGGGAGCAATCAAGCTGATGTTGCCGCAAAAACAGCTAGCTCAAATGAAGAAACATTTGTTCCGTTTCAAGACTTAGATCAAATTTTAAAGCAATGTTCGCTTCGTACAGCCACAACAACAAAATTTAAAAAAATGCTTTGAGATTAGCTTCTTTTCTCTAATTATAGCGTAAAATGTAAATTTTGAAACAAAAGGGCTTGTGACCATTAAAGGGTTAAAAGTATTTAAATTTAATTTTACATCTGATAAATTAATTATACATCTCCCGATCAATTAAGAGACTAATATCTCTTAGGTTGATTAGATGGAAATCAGCCATTGCAATTATTAGGCATGAAAAATACTTCCTATATTGTATCCAATTTTGTTTACAAATTGTTATATCAATTTGTAGGGCAATTGCTTTATATTTACTTTGTTATTTCCTTTTTGATCTCTTTCTCATTATTCAAGAACGGTGGCTTTAGGATTCAACCTATATTTCTCGCCAATGCTGGTCATTCAGATTCATATGTGGCCTTCGGGCAGGTCGAGTGGCTGTCTTTAATTTTCATTATAAAATATCTCTACATTATTTTCATTTTATAATTTAAATTATCTCTTTTAATTAGCAAAAATCTTTGAAAACAAACGATGTAAGATCTGAATCATTAATCAAAACATCTTTGAATTTCAGCTCTTTTGGAACATACACAGGTTTGATCGTCAACACCGGAACTCCAGTTCGTATCCGTCAGTTTGGAATCAATTCTTTCATTACCGACAGAGCGGCTTTGTCTTTGTCTAAAACTAGACTTCTGAAGTACGAAAAGTTGGCTGCTTTTCATGTGAGAAATTTTATGAATATGTTTTAAATATATGTTACAGAAGTTATAAGTTAATGCTAATGTAATATAAGAAAATTTTGAACATATGCGGTATATAATTTAAGTCAAGTAATAGAAAGAAATCGAAAACCAGCAAGGTTTGTGAAATTTAAATTAGAAATCTTTTAAAATAATATGGAAACTGATTATTGAGCATTTAATTTTAACTTCTAGGAAGAATCATTTGTTAATGTTTCATCATCTAATTTTAATTAATTGTTTTTATTCTCTGATGTATTCAGTACATCAAAGTGCTCGACATAAAATATAAATCGATGTCTGAACACAATTTAATTTTCAGATATTTGAAGACTGAATAAACTACAGAATTTAAAATTCAATTCAGTTTGATTTCCAGTATAATTGAATAAAAACAGAAGTTATTATTTGATTTATTGATCTTGATGTTGTTTTGTAAACCAAATTCTATTCAATTAGGATATAATTATTGAAACAAAGGCAAATATCTTTGTTTCTGAGTCACACAAGAGTTTTGAGTGTCATACTTCCAAATCATTCATTTAGTTGTGAAACAAAAAATATTATTATCATATTTAATTAAGCATAGAGTTTTGAGAAAAAGTATGAATTAAAGATTGCTAGCATTTGAGTATTAATTCTTGATGATGGCCCATTCTAAAACTGCTTTTATGATGAGATAGTCACTGCTGCAACAGAAAAACAGCATTAGTCACATTAATATGTCTAGAAAGGGAGTTGACATGCCTAGAACGTGAGAAAGAAGAGACACTAAACTGCCATTGGTCAATATACAGCTCAGAATTCCATTATTTAAAGAATTTCTCATGCCTGTATATTTGATGTTATATTGTTGACTAATAAATAGATGTTGTTTTCTTGAGACCAGTGCCTGCTACAATTTAAGTGAAATTTCATATTGATTTCCTACACACTGAACCTTCATTGAACCAGCGACAGTGGTCTTCCCAGAACTTTCTCTCATATTCTCTAATAAACTTGCCAGGCCAAAGAACGCTTTACATGGCACTGGCGAACGATAGTTACGAAATTTTGGCTTGAATTTAGCACTTTTATTGAATATATCGCGTCATCCTTGGTGAAGTATTTGGCGGTTAATCCCTGGCATGCGGTTAGTAATATCCGAAAATCAAATTTTGGGTTTCAAACACGTTTTTCTTAATCAATTGGAACAAAATTGTCACATAAATCAGCACTTGTAGTCAAAAAATTTCTATACCAAATATTATTAGCCATTGCGTGTCTGAACTATCGCGTTTACATTTTTCTGAAAGTACAGACCGACAGACAATCACCCACAGTCGGATTTGGCTCACAATTTGACAATGCCTTTACTATAGATGTTAAATCTGTGTACCGAATTATTCAAATCTATCTCTCTTCCTTTTGTAATTATCTCGTGAACTTATATTTGAAGAGCCGGATTTCTTTTGAACATATTTTGATCAAAATGTGATAGAAATCTGAAAATTTGATGTAAAGACCGTACACCAAATTTCAACGGTCTAGCTCAAAGCATTTTTCAGTTATTGTTGTCACAGACGGACATTTTCTAAAAATGTGTTTGTCGAACTCATGGAGTCCTAAAACGTGGGGATTCGTTAAAATTTCGAGTTAGAATTTTTTGACAATTATTATACTTTTCATATATTACGTATAAGAGAAAGTAAAAATCTATATAAACATAGTGCTATCGTAAATTTTGAGGTAAAATTTAAATAGTATTTAAGAATTTTAAAACAAAAATTACAATTTGTGATTTCTTTTTTGTTTCTACAAAAAAAAAAAAAAATCATTTACGTCTGTAAATGTAATCAATAAATGTTTACTGTAAATTTTACATTGATGTTTTATGAACAGTTACTAAAAATAAATCTAAGTCACTAACAAGCTCAAGTCCATTCCTTTAAATTTGAAATGATATATCTTAATTTCTATAGGACGCAATAATAAATCCGAAGGACCTTAAAATGTACCTAATTTCTGAACTTTGCGAGTATTCACTGCAACAGTATTTCAAAATGGCGAAGATATGTCATTCTCAATCAAGAGTCCCGGCTTACTTTTTCAGAAAACTCTTCGTCATCGATCTCGTGGACGGCATTAGATATTTGCATCGGATGGGAATTGTGCATGGCCATCTCAAAGTAGGTTAGCCACTTCTTTTCTCTAAAATGAATTATCTTTAAGATAAATCTAGCCACCTTTAACAACCAGCCGAATCACCAATTATAATGCTTGTTAAAATTTTCAATTAAGTGTTTTATGTAATTTGTATTTTAATAGCTTCTTCATCAAAATATTTTAAGCTACAAATTTTGATAGTTATATAATTCACTCCTACTATTATAAAATCCTTACACTATAATGTACTATGTATCTCTCTAATTTTCTGTCAATTCCCGTAAAATTTCACCTTTAAATTAAAGGTGAAATAATTAAACTGCTATCAATTAAAAAACATTTTTTACTGATACCAAGCATTTTTTAAAAATATGAATACTGAGAACAGAGTCGTTCAGAGTTTAAGTCTTATGTGTACTAACTACAGAATAATTTCCATGATTTATGTAACATTTCAAGAATTATTTAGCAAAAATTTCTCATATTCGTCATAAAATACATTTTTTAGTTTTATTTTCAAAAGGATTTAAATGACGCGAATAATGATATTTTATTTTGTTTCGGTCTATAAAGATACATAAAAAAATTATGAAGTCTAAATTTTATACAGTCCTTTGGTCCTAAGGAATAATATTCTGCGAAATATTCTTAACACTCCAGCTTGTAAATAAATCAATGAACTTTTCTATCTTATTCTATCAAAACTGATCCATTTTTTTTGAAGTTTTGAATAGAATAGTTTAGAACAATCAACATTTTCATAATCTTAAGCCAATCAGTTTTCAAAAACCCTGGGCACTGATTGGGGTATTATCTTTGAGACGGTCGTTGAAGTGGTCTAAAATCGGCAGTATTTATTGAATAGTGTTATTCAAATTTTCATAAATCAGTTAGTTTCAGTGACTTATTTAGTTGATTGGAGTGCAACTTTTTTTTTTTAATTATTGGTGTCTCAAGAATATTTTATTAAATATGATTCAAAGAGCAGAGCATCTAAATAAAAACTAAACATTCCTAATTTATTATAGAATTTATTAAATCTAGTTAAATATAATATGATTATTTACTTCATTTGGACCATTTTAACACACGTATTTCTATTATTAAAGGTTTGTAAATTAGCCGTTGGTCCCTGAATTGAAAAAATATATACATTAAACTATGTTTTTGTTTTAAATAAATTTACTGAATTAATTATGTAGATGTTTTAAGAGATCATAGAAAACATGGTCTCTTTGCAAATTCGATTTTCGGATACTATTAATTGCATGCCAGGGTTTAATTCCCAAAAACTCGCGAAAGAGGACACGATAGATTCAGTAAAAATGCCAAATTTACGCCAAAAAAATAATATTTTGTAACTATTGTACGCCAATGTAATGTAAGACGTTGTCTGGACAAATTTAGTTGGCGAGAAGGTTTTGGCGAGGCGAATTCCACTGGTTTTTAAGTTCGCTGATTTTAATATTCTATTCATAATAAGCTTTATTAATAAAGTGAAATGAGAAGATAATAATAATAATTTTTAAAATACAATTAAACTTATTTACTATATTTCAGATCTCGTGCTTCAGAGCATTGGGAAAAAAATAATTTATTGCTATTGAAAAGCAGTCGAAATTTGTATCGCTTTATAGTTTTTTTTCATTCATGATTATGCTTTATTTTATTCTCTAAATTAACACATAATTGGAATTTTCCAGATTATATTAAAATTAGTTAATATTTTCTTTTTTGAATTTTTGATGTTATGAATTAAAATGATAATCCCTCTGCGAAGTGAAATATAATGCCAAATTTAAGTGAGGAGTTTTTTATGTCATTACTAAAAATGATTTTTTTTTATTTAGCCATCAAATATCATGGTGACCAGCGACTACAAGCTGAAACTAGCTGATTATTACTTGCTCGACATCGCTTCATTGAGCTGGGGTATTAGAATATTGGATCCGAAAATTCGACGTAAGTATCAAATGATGATGTAAATTAATGTATTTATATGTTTAAATACTGCTTTAGCAAGATTTTCATGAATTATAAAAATATTTATTACATCAAAATATAGAAATTACCAAATTTTCATATCCAGAATGAAAATGGAAGAAAATATGTATGAAAATAAGGAAAAAAATATCACACTGTTCCTCCATTTATGTAAATTGATTATCTGTTTATTTTAGAGGATTTCGATAAAATTTAAAATGAAATTTCTAAAACATTTAAAGCGCTTTTAACAGTGTTTTGAATATTTATAGTAGTTCATTCAATAAGAGGGTTTAAAATTTTTACACAATCAATTCTCCTCAGGTATGATATTCCTATTCCTTGTTGTAATAACTAACCAACAGAGTGGTCTTCCCAAACTTTTTCACACACACTCTCTAATAAATTTATCATGCCAGAGAACGCCTTACATGGTATATAATAGTTAAGAAATATTAACCTTTGGCGTGAAGTTAGATTTTTACTGAATGTATCGATTGATTTTGGGCGAGTTTTTATACGATTAATTCCTAACATGCGGTTAATGATACCCAAAAATCGAATCTGTGATATATAGAGACGGTTTTATCAACCAATTGAAGCAAAAATTGACAAAAAACTGCATCAAAATGTTGTGGAGAATGCTGACGAAATTTGTATTGCTTCGGTACCAAAATAATACTTTCGTAATTGCAATGGTTGTTCATATATCAGATCCATCTCGTCTTATAAATGTTCTCCTGTCATAAATCTTTAGCTTTTTAATGATCCAGTTTAATTCAGTTACATTAACGTCCCGCTTTAAAACAACACTAAGGATATTTTGGAACGGACCTCGTAATTGTGAACAGTTAGATGACGAGGACGATACATTAGCTGGAACCATCTCTCCAAAGTTCCGCACCACACCGCATCAACGAGAGGACATTTGGCCCTGATGGATTTAGTGTGCCCCAGATCAGCTTACACGACGGTTCTTTGATGGAATCGGGCCTCGAATTTACTGCCATCCAGTTCTAAACACAAGACCTTACCACCAGACTACCGAGGACCAGGTGTTTAATCCACGCAGGCATATGATTGATTATAGGTAGAACACTCTACAATTTTTTAATAGATAGAAGAATCTAGTATATTAATTATTGAGAAATCAAAATTGAAAATCAATTTAAAAACTGTAGTGTAAATGGATTTTATAGTGATTTTTTTTTCATATGTTCATTTTTCCCTTTTCAGCTATAGGATCATCGATTTCGAAATTCTGCTGGAGACCGACGGAACTCATCTTGGCTGAAAACGAAACCGATGCCAGGGCTTGCATCACTGCGACTTCGGACATTCAGGTGATAAAATACTTTCACTTC
>JAPMOR010036338.1:20205-47167 GCA_026543865.1 Argiope aurantia
TCCAGAGTGCTAACCATTACACCATGGAACCACCTGCTGCTTGGTTGCTGCTTTTTGATGCCTTAACATAACTATGCACAAGAAGAATAAATGAGCCGTTCGAGAATGAGATCGGCTGTTTACACTATCATCAGAATAACAATTCCATGTTCGTTATCATGTTCAAGCCAGAGAACATTGATATTCCTCTCTCACCATTACTTGCAATATATCCAGATTGAATCGTGCAGAAACGTATCAGGTTTTTTTTCCAGCTCTTCTCCACTTTCTTTCACATGAAATATGCAAAATGAAATCACTGCGATTGCCATTAGACGAAAAGAAAAGATTTTTTTTTGAATATTTTATTTAATTTGATCTGTTTTTTGTCTATAAAGACGAAATTTTGTAATCGATTTTTCATTCACTTTCTCACAGGTTACAAGCTAAAATTTTATACACGAGTCTATTCTAGATGAAAATATTTTTCAGAATATAATTGCATTTTAATCCTTAACTAAAATAAATTCTGATTCCGTATGTGTAGTTCCATCTGGTAGTGAATTTGAGAAGCATTAGATCTGAAAATGCAGAATTAGAAAATAATCAAATATCTACTATTTAGTACACGTATAAATGTTTATTTTTAAAAGTTTTTTTAAACTCTTATTAGAACTGTCTAACTTAATTAAGACTGTATAAGAGCATGAGAAATCAAATATTCAATATGCTAAATTTATGAAATTTCGAATACAAATTCAGAATTTTTCTCATAAAAATCTTAGATCTTTTAAATTAAATTTTGTACTAACACATTTATGAAGAATTTGTCTAACGACCAGTAGCCCGTCTATACACGTGCATTAACACAATAGTAAACAAACTGACACAAAGAAAACTCAAGAAGAAAACAATGAGTTAAATGAGATGAGATTTGACATAATCTTCTATTACTAGCACTGCAGCTTTGGTTCATAATCTTTGGACCAGATTGTGGATGTGTGCTCTGTTTTTGAAATAATATCATGAATGGATAGACTGTCTGTCTATGTATATGTGGATACGATTACTAAAGATAAAACAAAGAAGGTAAACTATATTTTCCCATATTATCCTGACGCCAAAAATGTAAATACATACTTGTAAAAAATTTGGTCACGATTAGAAGAAAGAGTTCAAAATACATACTTGCTTTTCTTTATTAATACGAAGAGACATGAAATACCTTGTTGCGCAAGTATACGAGGAAGTAGAGAGGTTGTCGCTAGTTGTTAGTGTTTATAAATAAAGTTTTTTAAAATTCGACGGTCAATCCCTCGTTGGATTTAGATCAGAATTTGACAAATATCTAGACTAAAGAAGTGAAATCTGTGTACCGAATATTACCTATCTAGCTCTCTTCTTTTTGTAGTTATAGTGCTAAATTATATTCGAATAGCCGGACAGACAGACTCTTTCAGAGAATTTTCCTCAAAATTTGATAGAAATCTACGAATTTCGTCTAAAGACCGTATACCAAATTTCATCTGTCTGGATCAAAGTTTTTTTTTTTTCACAGACAGGCAGACATTTTCCAAATTAAATGTGACATTGATAAATGACAATTTTTCGAATTAAATGTGATCTGAAATGTGGAGACGTCAAAATCTCGAGTTTGAATTTCTTGACTATTACGATATCTTCTCTATACTACGTATACGGGAAACTGAGAATGAACGCAACATTTATTCTGAAAAAACTTATTAAAGACGAATTTTCTATACAATATCAGATTATAAGACATTTTCCTAATATTTTTGAAGTGAAATTTTAAGTTTATCTGTATCTAGTGATGCGTCCTATCTGTCTCTAGTTGTTGTCTTTCATTTAAAATAAATATTTCAAATCTGATCCTTCTTTTTGAATGACATATATAAAAAAAATTATTATACTATACATAAAATAAGCAAACAAGAAACACATTTCAATTTAAGTTGAATATCTACTTAAATTTAAAGTTCTGCTAAAATTCTCAGATAATGAAATTTTTATTTCAAATAACGTTTATTAAATAAATAATCTAAATAACGTTTATTAAATAATCAAATAATGTTTAGCACAAAAACATTTTCTTTTGTAAAGTTTGGAATATTTAGCATTTTTCTACTCTGTATTAATTATTGATTTCCTTGATTTGAATGAAAGAAGAAAAAAAAATTAGGTTCCACCGAGATTTGAACTCGGATCGCTGGATTCAAAGTCCAGAGTGCTAACCATTACACCATGGAACCACGCTGTTCGTTTGATCATATCTGGATATCAAATGCTTCTAAAAAAATATTTTGTGCCTGAACAAAATTTTCCACGAATTTCTATGTCTGTTGATTACACAGCCGCGGAACATTTAGCAGTTGCAAATTGTTTATTTGAGAATCGCATGTGAACTACGAAAGAATATCAGAGGAAATCTCGCTCACGCGATAATAGCAAAAAATTATCTGATTCCGAACTACAGTATCTGAATGAGTCAACACGTGTGTGTCGTAATTTTATCAAATAACAAGCACTTTGTCATTCAAAAGTATCGTACGCTTCTGAAAAATGAAGAAACAGCGCTGTAGTCTGGAAATGAATTCGAATAGGATGCCCAGTATTTTTTCATATTATCTCCACGCGACTCTTTTCAAATTTCTAGAAAAAAAAACCCAGTTTAATATTATTTAATTTTTGAATGAAAATGTAAATGCAAGAAAGGAAGAGATTAAGCATGTCATATAATGTTTATGCATCGAAAATTTTTTGAATAAATTTGTAAAATTATAGTCTGCCACTTTTTTTTAGTTTTGCGTTTTGGTGACATTTAAAAAAATCGTTTGGTTTTTATCTTAGCCTGTTTACTTGTTTCAATTCTTGCTTTAAAATGTCTCGCAATCGT
Organism: Argiope aurantia; assembly: GCA_026543865.1. Taxonomy (NCBI): domain Eukaryota; kingdom Metazoa; phylum Arthropoda; class Arachnida; order Araneae; family Araneidae; genus Argiope; species Argiope aurantia. Next base: position 23,099 of record JAPMOR010036338.1, read on the forward strand.
AAAGATAATAGTAAGCAACATTCGAAAATTATTTATTTTCATCATATCACTGGTAGATGAATTCGGAATATCATTAAATCATCAAATTCACTCCATTTTACAGTGCAGTTTGTGATAAAACGCTTTAAACAAGAAAATCGAATCGAAAAAAGTAAGAAAAAGTTATCTAGCTAAGTTAACTGAATGTAATGGGCAACATAATTTTAAAAAAAAACTTGAGAAAAATCCATGTTTTATTACCGCAAAGATTTTTACAGAGTTGAAATTAAAGTAAAAAACTAAAATGTTTACTACTTAAATTTTACCTGAAACTGTTCGATGATTCCTCAGATCAGCTGAACTACATGGGCCTTAAGAAGGAGCACGTTAAAAGAAATGGAAAGATTAGGCTTGTCTCCTCGAAATCTATGATAGATCAGATCGGAATGTATTGGAATCGTGTCTTTTCTGTAGATGAAAGAAAATTTAATATTTTTAGTAAAGATAGATGTATCATTGTAAAAAGAAAAAAAGGGAGGAATGTAATTCAGAGTTGAAACAACAAAGCACGGCGTTGGAAATACTTTTGTTTGAGGGTGCATGACGCATCAGGACTAGGTAATTTGGTATTTACTGATGGATTAATGATTCTTGCTCTTCATTAAAATACTTTTTTTTAAATTAAAAGCTATCCGCTAAAAATTTGGATATTGGAAAAAACAATTGTTTTTTTTTAATGTCTGTATAACGATCCTAACCACACAGCTATTAACGTTTGGCGGTGGTATCTTTTGTACAGAAAATCTGAAGGGAAAAAAAACACCTCAGTCGCCAAATTTAAACCTAACAGAAAATATTTGGAAAGAATGTCGGAAACGTAGACATAATATTAATACGAAAACCAAACCAAAATAGTAATGATCGAAAAATGAAGGATGCAGGAATAAAATAGTGTATTCTATTCTATTACGAAATATTCACGCTAAAAGTTAATATTTCATGAATATTGTACGCCAGGATCATATAAAGTGTTCTCTGGCATGACATGTTTATTATAGAATATGCGAGAAGGTTTCGAGGTAACCACTCCAAAAATTTGAAACAGCTGATGTATGCAAAACGGCACTGGAAACAATAAACAATTGGTTCTAAAAAAACAACTTAAAATTCTTTTGTAATCTTTTGTATCGAATTGATAACTCAAAAAATGATACTTCTTTGCCTTTTTAAAAACTATAATCAGTCTGTCCTCTCTTTGACATTTGTGATTTTTTTTAGGGATTTGAAGCTGATAAAATCAGAAAAATGATTTTTTTTAATTGTGAAAAATATTTTTTGTCAAAATATAATTGTTTTTGATATTTTTGCTTGAAAATTGTGTTTAGTCTTTCCCCTTTTCAAGGATTGATTGTTTTTAAGTGAAATAAATATTTATATTACATATAAATAAATTTAAAGGAAATTTGAACTTAAATTTCAACATCATAGATTGATAGTGCTTTAGGTTTGATTCGGCGGTCTGTATCTTAGCTAAATGTATTTAATATCGTTGCAATATGCGTGTGCATAAACGTGATAATTAAAAGAATTGTATTCCGAAAAATGTTGTTGCAAATGTCTAAGAAAATTATTTTAAGAATTAAAATTAGGGAAAAAAAATTGCGGAAATAAAATTGATAAAACTAAAAAGCTAATTTTCGAATTATAAAGTGCTATAAAATATGCTCTATATGCCTATAATTCAACCAGTGCTTCCATCTTCATTCTAGAATCCTCATAGCTTTTGTTTAATAATATAAAGCTAATTTATTTTGGATAAACTATTAAATTTGGAAAAAAGCCTGTGTTGACGAATGCCTACTATTGAAAACTCCTTTTCCTGCCTCAGTTCATAGCTTTAGATCTGGGGCTCTTCCCTGTAGAAAATTTTTATACATTTAACAGTAATTTTTATTCATCTTGTATGTTGCAATTTAAGGATATCTTGTCAGCCTATAAGCATTATAATATTAAAAGAAATCAGGACCAAAATGCGATATAGTCTAAAAATTATTATTAGCACTCAGTTATCTAAGTACTAATATTATCTCCTAAACGATAAAAAGAACAATGCATATGACATTGGGAATTGAAGTAATTTTTATTGCACTTATCATCAAGTTTCTTGAAGTGACGATGATATTTTGAATATAAAACTGAAGTATAAAATTAATTTATTCTTTTATAAGCATACGAATTAGGGAAAATATTAGTTGGAATAAAAAGGGAGTTGCCTACAACAACAAATTTTTATGTGGCAATAGATTATTTTTTTCATGCAAGATAACTTCGCTTCAATGAAATTAATAACAAATCAACAGGAAAATGTACCTGACAGTCAAAGTAACAGAATAAAAGCTATGATATATGATCTTTCATAATGAAATGCACCTATACCCACAACTGTTATTCAGATTGTTTTCAACAGAAATCAGTAAGAGTTGTCTCCCAAAAAGTTTCTCGCACACATTCTAAAAAAAAATAAATCATAAACCTCGTGCGAATGCCACGAATATTCAAATTTTTTATCCCGCACAAGAGACGTGTGTGTCTTGCAGTAAAGAAACCTGTGTATTAATTACATGACTTTGGCGAACAAGTAATGAAATATCAATCTTTGGCGTGAATCTGGCGTTTATATTGAATCTAGAGTACGACCTTTGGCGATTGGTTTTGGATTGATTAATCGCTAGCATGCAGTTTGCAAGCTAGTTTCAGAAAATAGAATATGTATTTTGGACGCCTTTCTCCAATCGACTGAAAAAAAAATCATAAAGTCAAATACTGAATTTTATTCATTTAATTTGTTGCATGTTTGATTTATTAATCTTACATGCAAGCAAATGAACAGATCGAAAGACGGTCGCCCCTAGACATCTTTGGTACCAAATTTGACATAGATTTGCATTTTAGATGTTAATCTTGATTATTAAATTTTATCTATCGAGCTCTTTACGTTTTGTAGTTGCCGTGTCCGCTTGTACTCGGATAGCAGGACAAACAAATTTTCTCAACATAAATTTCGCGCAACATTTGATAGAAATCTGCAAGTTTAGTGTGAAGTCCACATACAAAAGTTCATCCGCCTAGCTCTGAGCGTTTTTGAATTATCGTGTTCACATACAGCCAGACATAATTCCAAAAATTCGTTTTTCAGACTCATAGAGATGTGGAACATAAAAATTCGTCAAAATCTGGTATTCGATTTTTTTTAAAATACTTTCTCTCTGTATCCTTCTTATATGAGAAAATTAAAAGTTGATACAATGTTTTCTTCTTTCTGTAATGTTACCTTCCTGAATTTTGTATGCACACTTAAGCAGCGAAATATTATGGTTATATTTTCATGGTTTCCCATAAACGATAAAAAATAATCCTCAAACCCTCTATGTGAATTTAATATCAATGTTCGCCATTTAAATTTTCAACATGAATGTCATCATGTTATTGTTACATCCACTGACATAAAGGAAACGCGGATTATAGTAATCGGTTCTGGTTACTATGGTTCTTTACATGGTGCGTCCTCTAAATAGGGCAATAAACTAATGAAACTATCTTGAATTTCTTTAATTTCTGTTACAGATGTGTGGTATGCTTATCTTCTACATCTTAACCGGCGGTAAACACCCTTTCGGTTCTTTTGAACGGGAGTGTCAAGAAAACATCAAGCAGGGTCAACCGGTGATGGGCTCCTATCTAGAAGACACCGAAGCTAGGGATCTCGTATGCGAAACCATAAAAGGCGATGCTTCAGCCAGACCAACGATAGATGTCGTTGCAAAGTAAGTTAATTGGCAAAAGCAATTTTGCAGAAAAATTCGGTGTTTCCTGGATACCACCAATTTCTAGGACTTTTATTATTAGGTTGGTGGGATTCTCGAAAGTTCATCGTCTGATTCCCATCAGTTTAAAAGTCCTAGAATATCAATATTTTGAAATGCACTTGTTCTTTTTTCAAATATTACAAAAAACTTTACTCGAAAGTTATAATTACAATCGTATTCTTAGAAGCTGCGGTTAACGAAGATTTTGAATAGTCAATTAGAAGAATAAGTACAAGAAAATGGGACATATCCTTCGGAGTGTTCACTTTAACACATAAAACACGAATCCTGGGTATTCAATTAGTGACATTTAAAGCAAAATGGGGATTGAGCTTATATAGAATATCCGGGTATTTCAGGAGAGAGAGCCATGTTTCTGGAACTGGATTTAGACTGTTCAATATTAAACCAGCTAGAATGGTTTCCCCAAAATTTTCTTACATATTTCCTTTTTTCTACTCTCACATTAAAATGTGGAACTTGGGTAAGGGTGTGAAGCTCTAGTAGCGAGGGCATTTGCGAGCAATAGTTACAAGATATAGATCTTTAGCGCGAATCTAGCGTTTTAATTGAATTTGTCGCAAGATTCTTGGCGATTCTTTTGCAATTTATATTTGGCGTGCGGTTAATATTACCCGAAGATCGAATTTGTGATTTAGACATTTTATTCCAATTGATTGAAACCAAAATTTCACACAGAACTAAGCTCATACTAAAAAGCTCATAACCAAAACCTCATACTAAATTTGATACATTTAAGTAATTAGGTTCTTGAGTTATCGCATTTGCAGGTTTCTAAAAGTACAGACTGACAGATGGTCCACCCGTAGTTGGATTTGGCTCAAAATTTGATAAGTGTCTACAGTGTTTTTCGAACTCAAGGAGGTCAAAAGCGTAGAGATTATTCAAAATCTCGAATATGAGTATTTTGATAAATTAGCATTTTGTGATTGTCATTAAAGTAAGGAATGCTCCGAATTTTGATAAATTATGTGAACAGTTAGTAGCAATAATGCTTTATTCTTTGTGGACTATCGCCATGTTGAATAGTTTTTAAATATTTCATTTAAATGAACTGAAATGTAAATTCTGTAAACTATTTCGTGGAACTTATCTCTTGCAGGCATCCATATTTCTGGGATATTAATAAGCGCTTCCAATTTTTACTGCAAGTCGGAAGGAAAATCACATTCTATACTAGGTAAGTTAAAAAAAAAAAGAAGTACTCAAAAATGCAAAAGTAATTGTATTTTCAAACATTTATGTTTAAACGGATACAATAAATAATCAAATGTATTTAATTAAACATTCGTTAGAACATCTAGCAAAAATTTTGAAATTTGAAAACGTTCTGATACTTGTTTATAACAATACATATGAGGTTGAGCACGCTATAATAGAGTAAAACTTTTGAATGAAACATCGATAAAAAAGTTAACTTTACACCTGTTTAAATTTTAATCATTTTTTTTTTGTCGTGTGACTATTTAAGCCAAATTTTGCGCAGTAGCTTCTGAGGGTAAAGACACCTGAGCACCCGAGGGCAGAAGTCTGACTTCTAGCTCAAATGAAGATAGCGCACGCACACTCGCTTGCACAACCCCTTTTTACAGGGGGCGGCTCATTCACGCACCACACAGAAAGAACAAAAGGAAGAGAACAACCATGTCCGAACCAGGACTCGAACCCAGGATGCCTAGATCACGGGAAAGACGCGCTACCCCTAGGCCAGGACGTCGGCATTTTAATCATTGATTAAATCAAATAAAATTTCGGAAATGCATGAATGAACTGTATAAACTATATTACTCACCTTCACCTTGTAGGCATTTTTTTTCTTATATTCTTTTATACTAGCCACCATTGACGACCAGCCTTTTCGCCAAACGTCTTAGCTGTGTTTAATTTTAATCAAATCCTTTATGTATTCTTACGATTCCCTCAACAAGGTATTTTAAGTTTCAAATTATGATAGATATTAAAGTTATATTAGTTTAATAGTCTTACACCCATTCTGTTTATTGCACACATGAACCTTAATAATGGAAACAAGCTCCATAAGTAATTAAAAAATTCAGTTCAATTAAAAAATATAACTCGACCGAGACTCTCATATAGAAAACAGAATTTTTTTTATTTTATTTAGATTCGAACAATGGAAGAAAGGAATGCTATTAAATATTTGCTGAAGCAAGTAAAACGGTTTGAATTTCATTACAATGATGAAATATACTGTTTAAAATTATACAATGAAACTTTAAAAAAAACATATTGCCACAATTCGAATAAGATCACACAGCAATTAAATTAGTATTTTTTAAAAAAGAAATTTGTTTTGTTTTAAAGCAAATAAAAATTATTATACATTAATGACTATTTTGGCTCAATAATAAAATACCGAAACCTTGCTTGGTTTTTATTAAATTCAACTTTCATTTGAGATTTAAAACATCGCCATTTTTGCGCCAAATTTGGTTATTACAGATAAGCTGGTTTGCCCTATTCAGTGTCAACACATACATGCACATATCATTCTTTATTCTGTAGAGAAAGTATTGACTTATTGTGAAAATAAGACGCAGTTAATTTCTGGAGATTTTTTTGAAAAAATATTTGCTTTATGTTAAAAATTTACAGTAATTTCTTTTTTCAATTATTTTAAAATGGTACCATGTAAGGTGAAAAGTGCGAACTCGTTTTTAAAAAAATTATTTTGCTTTGTACATTCGTATGATTAACTGCGAAAATCCAACAGTTTATTGGGTTACCATCAAGTTATAAATAGAGAGATTTCACTGTCGGCAGTGTAGTACGTTTACAATTATGAGTTGCGAGATTTTATTGTTAGCAGTATAGTGGAAATGTAAATAAAACAATTAAAGGTACGATTCTTCATTGAAACTGCGTATGACTGTTTGATACATTTGTTTTTAAGAATAATTATTAAAAAATAATTTTAGTAATAGTAACATGTGTTTCATCACATTACACTTACTTATAAATGCGAAATCTGAAATCATGAAAAATGCTTTAGAATTTAACAAAGAATGTTTAAGAATTTATTAAAATTAAAAATGAAATTGAATGGGAAAAATATTAATATCAGTGAAAGGATAACTTTTAAATTTTAAAATGGAATAAAAACTGCGTTTGTGCGAAATATAATTAAAACGCATAAAAATTTAAATTAATTTTTTTATTTTATTAAAAATCTTATTTTACTTCTGAAAACATTTTCTTGGTGAGCACTTACTACTCAAGGAGTCACTTCCAGTTACATTTGCTTGATCTGATTTTAAAGATTTGCTTTGTTGATAATTTTATGTAACTTTTGCATTATAAGTTGTTCAAAAAGTATATCAGTCTAAAAGCAATATCATGCTAAATAAAGATTAAGTGAAGCATATTCTCACCTTTCCTAACACACCTTCACTCATTCTACAGAATAAAAAAAAACTACATTGTCTTTTTGATGAATTTCAGAATAACAAAATTTTAGGAAGTTAATTTAACAATTTAAATTTTGTGCGGTTTTTTTTAATTTGAATTAGCTACTTGTAACAAACTAAAAAAAAATCCAAAAATTTTTTTAAAAAAATGTAATTATAAAATATTAGGAATATTAAATATCAAATGTAGAGATCATTTAGAAATTCAGTTTGAATAATTTTTTGTGTAAAATTGTTATTTTTAGTCGACCGACTCGGGCTGCTGAAGAATTCAAAGAAAGCTGCATCGAGGCAAGGGACTGGGTAAGTCTTTTTCTCATTGTTCTCGGCAATGAAGCCATTTCATGCTCTCATGATGAACGTTTAATGCATCGCACTTGTTCAATTTTGAAAGCCATTACTCTTTTTACAGAGGAAAAAGTGATGACAGCATAAATTTCCAAACGATTTACTATGTCAACTTCGTTGAATATTCTTCATAGTACCATTATTCGATATTTTATGTAAAAATAAGAAATAGCAACTTTTAATATTTTGATAATCAATCTTTACAAAACTTATTTCTCGAAACAGTTCTTATTTCTACACAATTTTCTAAGGTGCCTATTTATTTTTTCTTTCCATTTCCTCAAGTACATATATTTTAAATTTCATTATTTATTCAACCATTATTAAGATTATTTTTATTTCTCGTTAAATTTGAAACCGTTATTATTTAAAACACTCTAAACCCTATAATACACATTATGATGTCAAATCATAATATATTAAATAAAACTGTGCCAATATGTTAAATAAAACTGTTGACAACATTTCGGAAGCATATTTTGGCATTTTCCCATAAGCGCGGCATCAGCGTTAAGACTCCAGAATGTCTCATTCCCATATTTGGCTTCCACATTTGGCTACTATTTATAATATTTGCCGCCTGTATTGGCCACAGCGCACCGCTTGGAGATCAGTATTTTTTGCTTGGAATTAGCATTACATCGCCAATGTTTAATGCTAATATTTTGCTACTATCTATACTAACCTCTCTTCAATGCTTGGCGACAACTACCACAAACAACCTAGCTTGGCGATAACTGTTGTCAGGTTAATGAAAAAACTCATATTTTTCCAGATGGAAATTAATTCAGAAAATAAAAGTAAACTATAATTATATATTCTTTATTTCGTAGAAACTCCTCAATAGCTAGCTATTTTATGCGAATTAATTGGCCCTCTTCTCGGCAATCATTTAGACATCTTTACTTTATAAATTCCAACTACAATATGAAGATGAATTAATCTTTGTAGGTGTAAGGAGCGAAAATGTTACTCCTTTCCTCTTATTCTTTAAGGCTAAGAGGTATAAGGTTTAAAGAAGATACAACTAAAGATAACTTTCCAACGAGCATGTTCAAGATATGACAATTCTTTCTGCTCGTCGCATTTTATGCGAATAACCAATATCATTTATTAAGAGCAAAATAATTTTTCGGAGTTGCTTATCTAATCTGAGAGAGCTGATAAGCGAATCTCATACCAATGTTTCTCATTTGGTCGTGACAATTCTCATATTAGATTCATGCGTAGAATTAAATTTCTTATTATTTACGGTTCTCTTTTGCTTTTGGTATTTCTATGCTGTTCTTTTATATCAATAATGTATTAAGATTTATTCTTAAGCTTAACATGCGTTTGTCATGCTAATATAAAGTACTGGTCTTTGTGTCATAAAGACACAATTCATCAATCCATCATCGAGGTTGCACAAGTATAAATTAAAAAAAATAGAAGTTACAAGTTTAAATTACCTTTTAAGCCTCTGGAAATCAAAGCAACTGCAGCTTTCGAAAACTTGCTACAGCACTTATTGATAAGGACAAGGGGATAATTCTCTTGACTGGAATCTTCAGCGTGTGGAAATGAAAATTTTAAATCCTTCATTTCCATGCCCTTTGAGTTGATCATCCCACTACGCTGTCGACACGGTCACTCATATTGCAACGTATTTCTGTTTCTGTAGTTCTGTACAGGTTTTAATATTGGTCCTTATGATTTATGTTCAAATTTATAAGCTAAAAAAATAAAAACCAAGGGAAGTGGTCCTCTCGGAACTTTCTCGCATACCATCTAAAAAATGCAACCTGTTGATCAATAGTTATGGAAGAACTTATTAGCATGCGATCTTTGATGATTAATCACTGGGTTACGATTAATGCACAAATAACGGAAAATCGAATATATATTTCGGACGTCTTTTGTCTGACTGATTGTAGCCAAAATTTGACATAGTACTACAATTGTAATTTCTAAATCGCATTAAATTTCAAATATATACTGTCTTCATTTCTCGCAGCCTTCTTTTGATAATTTTATTATAACTTCCTGAATTTTGTTATCACAAACTGTATGTTTATATAGAACAGCATAATTTTTCAGCTTCTCTGATAGTTTGTTCACAAATCCACTGCCATTCCTCATTTAAATCTCAACCAGCTCATTACTTTTGAATTTTAGTTATGTTCAAATCCCCTTACCAAATTTTAGTCAATAAATGTGACGTCGAACAATTTGGGCGATAGTCACAGCGATGGATAGTACAGAAGAATCCTCCGATGTCTCTCCCCTTTATGCTCCTTACACTGTTTAAATAACCAATAGGTTATAGTTGCAGAGGCTTGAAGCGGTGTTATGTCTTTGAATTACCAGTTAATGCTTAACCATCTGTTCATTTGTTCGAAGGATTTGACTGCAAATTTGAAACTTTAGATATTAAATCTAGATATTAAGTCTTTTCTTTGTTCTGAAGTTATTGTGTCAACTAATATTCGGACAGCCTGACGGACTACTTTTGTTTTGTTCAAAATTTGACAAAATCTGTAAGTTTGGACCTATAAATAAGACCTAATAATAGACTACATACTTATAAACAAGACCATATACTAAATTTCATCCATTTAGCTTAGAAACGTTGATCTATCTTGTTCGCAAACAGGTTTTATTCTCGAAAAGAAGTTTTCGGACTCAGATATCCGGAATGTGAAGATTCCTTAAAATTTCGAGTTACTATTTACTAATGATTGCAATACTTTTTCTAAACTTTGTATATACAAAGAAAGTAAGAACCAACAAAATGAAACAAACTACAAAAGTTACAAGTAATTGCCTGTTTGATTTAATCTAGTGAATATTCATAGGAAACAAATTATGAGAAAAATTGGGAAAAATTCTTTAAAAGTGCGTTTAACAATCATTCTTTTAACTTGTATTTAAAAATTACTTCTACAGAAAAATTTGTCATATTGCAAAATAAATATAAAATTAATACACAATATTCCTAGTTCGTAAAGATTTGAAAATAAGACATAATTACCGTATATTACAACTCAAAATGTTAGCTGAAACTAGGACTTATTTAATTTATATCATACATTCTTTTGTCTTTCGCCTCTAAATTGCATCTTCACATTACTACTGGCTTTTTTTCAGAGTTAGTCTCTTCAGGAATTAAAGGAAATAACTTTTAATTAAAATTTATTTCTAATTATTTTTACGCAAACACCGACTATAATAGTTGTTGCAATGGCGATTGATATGATTAAGAAACATTTTGCTTCTTTCAGTAATGATACGATTTCAGTATGCATAGAAATTTTGAAATTCAAATTAAGTTACTTTAACATCCGACTACCAAGCGACTAGACTGCTAGTCATAGCTACTAATTACGATTACTCCTTCTTTATTACAGTTAAAAGATAGGAAAGAAGGCTCATCTAATTAGACGATGCAAATCATAGTCAAATCACGACAGTGAACATGTTATTGTTAGTATAGAAGTAGCTATATTTTATCATATTTTGAAACTTGAAAGACCTTCAGTTAACTCTCCGTTCTAGGTAGTTTTACGATGCGTATATTTGGAACTACTGTGGACATAAAGTTAAAATCATAGGAATAATGAGGATAGATTAGTTAAACTGAAAAGACCAGACTTCTTTATTTAAATTGCCTTTTGACGCTAAAGTAGAAATTCGTTAGCAAGCTATATTTAACCCCTTGCACTCGGATGGTGATTCACACGCCATGCAAGACGGTGCATCATTTTCACGTTTTATTTAATTTTCATTGTTTCCTGCAGAGTAGCAAGAAAATGCAACTTGAAACAACTCAATATACTGATTTTTCGGAGTAATAAGCAAGTTTTTATGTTAGTGAACAATTATGCAATTATTTTTCGAGTGCAAAGGATTAATATTAAAATCTAGATTTAATTCGATTAAAACCCCGTTTTGAAGCAACACGACGGTTACTTTGCGATTGAACTGGCAATTTTGAATATAAGTGACAAGTAAGACATTCGATTAGCATCTTTTATTTCAATCGACACCAATCATACGTGCATAATGGATCTCAGCTGGAATCGAGTCTCGCGTTGAGATCGTGCCATTCTAAAACTGAGACGACCGTAAACACTTAAGGGCCTGACGATTGCTAGATCAGCAATCCAATTTGTAGCATTAAGCTAAAAACTTCCGGCCTTACAATTATAACAGAAAATGGAAATCGGCTATTTCAGTATTTTTTGGCCAATCTATTCACTAGGTTGAAGCGTTTATTTGTCGATATACAGAATTCTCTAATCTTATTTTTATCAATTTGATATTTTGTTTGACTAGTCTTAACAGCCATAGCAACTTTCGATTTATATTTTCTTTACCCAATATTCCTAGGAAAGATTCAATTAAAATGTTTTGTCTAAGGATTCTATGCAATTTTTTATTATTTGCACTCTTATACATTGTTAAATTTCCCATATGTGCAAAATTGCCATGTTTTAATGATATTGTTCTTGAACTTATTTTAAATTAACAATGAAGAAAACGCGCATCAGTCTAAATATTAGGTTGGAGGGGGCAAAATTGAAATTTGATTAAAATGAGTTGCACAGATCTCATTTATCGACTCGAAAGAATTCAAAACCCAAGTTAAGACACGCTTCTTTGCAAGTGTTTACGTAAGATGTGATCAAAAGCTGATGGCTATACATTAAGCAAGAGATTGTGCATCTTGCAAAGTCAAGAAATATTTCCCCCATGCCATCTTGCGAAGCTCTCCAGAAAAATCGAAAGCAAGAAGTCATTTCAGCTTCCTCCATACTCGAGGTTAAGTATGTTAAACATGTCTGCAGACAGTTTCAACACAAGCTTTATGTGCAGTTCCAAATTTAGAGAATAATGAAAGACGATTCCTTTATCTACCATTTAAAGTCATTTACTAGGATAATGCATTTCAAAGGAACTACGGAAATACAGGGCGAGTCTCAGCTTACAAGGCTACAAAAGGAAAATTACAGCTTTGTTGTTTATCCGAGATCAAAGATATTTGAAAACTTGGTTTAATACGAGTAAGTGTTTATTTTACCACTTACAAACGGTTAGACCACTTCAAGCGCTCACATAGGCAGCCTTTCAAAGTATAACACTAAAACTGGTTAAAAATTGTGATGAATTATGGTACATTGATATTCTACACGTTTCTGGGGAGAGGGGCATATTATAAATATTCGAACTTATTAATTGTAAATCAAATGGCATTTATATCAAGGCTGTATTTTGTTTGAATAGAAATGCAAAGTTAAGATATTCTACTGCGTAGAAAATTAACAAGTTGGCCGTTAATAAAATCGGTAAAGTTAAGCATTGACTTCCGGCCTGCAGCATCTCTGTAAATTCTGCACAGTTGATCAGCGTCTACCTCCTGTTTAATAAGCGCGATATACATATAAAGATCAAATAATTTAAGAGTCGTTTGGATAAGCTTAAATCGCAAGAAGTTCTTACTCCTCTCATGAACAGAAAAAACAGTGTCCTAAAAAGCTGCATTGTACTCCGAGACAAGATACATCTATGGAATTGACTATCAATAATATAATTCGATACGTTACACAATCACTGAAATAGACTTCAAGTTATGAAAAGTTAAAAATACCTTTTATTTACTGTCCATACAAATTCGATGTTCAACATCGTTACGAGTAATAGCAGCACTGAAAGACAGTTTAGTATGCAATAAAATATATTTGAGGCAATTCAGAGAAGATTGCCATGTCACAAAATGCGTTCACAGAGGCATTGAGCGAGCATTCACAATACTCTAGTGTTACTTGGAAAGCTTGCGAGTACAATCATGGAGTAAGAAACTCTTACCAGTCAATTTTCAGAAGTCTTGTTAAAAGCCTCTGGAGATTTGCGCTGCGACGAACTCCGGGTAGTCTATGAAACCGTCCATGTTCCTATCATCCGAAGAAAGGATGGGGTCAATCATGAAGGCTAGTTCTTCGTGCCCGAAGATCCTGGTCGTGCCGTGGTGCTCGTGATCCAGTCCCATGGCCTTGCACTCTTCGACGTGCCAGTGGAGGAGAGACTTGATCAGCTCGCACCCGTCCAGCTTGTTGTTATTATCACTGTCGTGCATCTTAAAGTAAAGGAACCTCAGTTCGTCTTCGGCCATCTGGTTGACATCCACCTCGCCATCCATATGTTGCCCGATGTGTTGGCGCTCGTCTACGTGCGAACGGGCCGTCATCAGCTGCGGTTCGTGATGAGCATGGCTATGGTGGTGGTGAGTGGTCTCATGAGAACACACATAACCCAAAAATGCCATAAAAGCAACGACAGATATACAAATGTTGGCGTACATAATTGAAAGTTAAAATTGAAGCAGTTACCCAAAACACGCTAAAATGAAACAAATACTGTTAAAAGAGCACGTCAAGAGATAACTCGTTGCATATACGCTTGAGATTTTATACTAATGCTTTGATGACGTATCTTTCGGTTTTAAATTTAGTTTCAAACGTATAACTTGAATAATATTTATTAATTTTTTTTTTAAAAATTAAAGAAATGTTTCTCTATTTTATTGAAACAATTATAGCTAAAGAAAAATTCAATTAAGATTTATATTTTATCTAATTAAATTTGCATATTTAAGAATTTTGACCCGATGCCAAAAAGTAGCAGCAAATGAGAATTTCAAGCAACAAATGTTTAAACTATTACAGTGAGCTCGTTTTTTATCTCACCCCCAGCATGGTGCGTTGGATATCTGCTTCGCATTCAGATGGTTTTTGGTTCGTATCTGAATCAACGGCAGGCAGCAAGAACGATGATTTCGGTTGAGGGGAAAGTAACCAATTTAGTTTTCTATTTAAAAAATAATGCTGCTTAAATATCTTCCCTGTTAAGTTTTTGAATCTTAAAGAAATACGCTGAGATTTAAATCAAAACAGCAGCATAGAGAATACCAGGAAGAATTTAAAAGCCGATGCTTCATTCATAACTCTTGACTCATTCTACATTGAAATCGTATTTCCCTCATTCCATACAGTTTCATCGATGATGTTATTAGAGTAATCTGTTGAAAACTCCATTTATTTCTTTGCAAAAGCATTTTTATTTGATCTCAAGTGTTGTTTTAAAATAATAATTAAAAACAACTTGCGATTTCAGAACATTATAAAAAAATCGCATAATGTTAGTGGTTTATATTCATGGACTATTGATATTTGGCATAATATAGTTTATAAATTATGGTAAATAATAGATTTCATAAAAATATTATAAAATAAGGTTTTCATATACTTTTATTTAGCTTGACTTATTTCAAGTACATAAAGATTGAATTTTATAATATACTTCTCACTATCCTCGTGATATTCAAGAGAATTAAAATTCTATATTGTGTATTTTAGATGACAAAACATTATTTTCATATTTTCGAAACTTAATCATATTAATCACTAGCCGCCTTTGGCGACCAGCCGGTTCGCCAATATTACCGCTCAATACAATTTTCAATTAAATATTTTAAGTAACTGGTCTCTTAAAGGATTCTCAAACAAAACATTTTTAATCTTCCAATTTCGATAGTCATACCAAACTTATACTGTTTAGATCGTTTCGTTCAATTTTTACTATATATATTTTGCTAATTTGTCGCCATTTCCGGTAAAACTTCAACTTTAATTTAAAGTGGAAATGACGAAATTGCAATTAATATTAAGATATTTTTTAATAAAACCAAGAGTTTTATTTTATTAATCATCTTTATTGTTATTAATTAATTATTATTATTATTGAATATGAGTATTGCAAACAGAATCGCTCGGTATTTAAGTCTTATGTTAACTACAAAATATTTTTCATAGTTTATGTAATATCTCAAACAATAATTCAACAAAAATTTCTGAGATTCAGTATAAAATTCAGTTTTTAGTTTTGCTTTCAAAAGGATTGAAATGAAATCAATAATAATATTTTGTTCCTGCTTATAAATATATTTCAAAAATTTTGAAGTCTAAATTTAATGCAGTAAGGTATCATATTCTGATAAATATTCTGGACACACCAAATTTTAAATAAATGAATGAATGTTTCTATTTTCCACGATCAACTAAGACTTATTTATGAAGTTTTAAATGTTAAAAATTTAGAAAAACTCACCATTTTCATAATCTTAGGCCAATTAATCTTTAGGAACCTGCGCGCTTGTTGGCGTATTTTCTTTGAAACGATTGATGAAAAATCTGAAATTATCCTTTTTTTATTGAATAGTGATATTCAAATCTTCATAAATCAGTCAGTTTAAGTGATTTGAAATTAACTCTTAAAAGTCAGTGATTTAGTTGATTGGAAATTAACTCTATGACCACCATAAAATTTGTGCTTACAAAAATACTACATAGAAAACACATCAAAAGTAAACATAACATTTCAATAGTTGCCAAAAACAAAAGAGAGAAAAATGCAATTAATAAGCAGACGATATTTAGAAAAGTACAGATATTTAGACTGGAAAATGAAATTATCTGAAATTAAAAACACGCGCAGACGATATTTACAAAAGTAAAAATATTCAAACCTGAAAAGGAAAATATATGATTTATTCCATCAATAAATGCCATAAGTTTGTTTACATCTTCATTATTTTATGAGTCATTAAATATCAAAATGGATCCGGGACTGAATAACCAAGCTGTGTAGAGAGTGTAAAAGATCATAAAATAATTGTTATTGAATTTATTTTTTAGAAAAAATAATATTTCATATTTGTTTCATTTCTTACAGACACTTGCCGAAAATTATAATTTTGCAGATTTCATTTCTAAAAAGATTTAATTTATTTTTAATTTGAGCTTTAATCAATGTGATGGCAACACTTTGAAAAAATCTATTTTTTTCTCATGAATGCGAAACGTGCTTAATCCTCATTTTTATTTTTGACGAAAAAAATTATTGAAAAACATAGTTAAAATATTTATTTAAAAATTCATTAAAAATAGAAATTTAATTTTAAGATTAAAACAGTAGTATCATTTAAAAGATAAATTTTTTATCTTTAACTTCATGTAAAAATCTTTTTTGTGCGGTAATATTTTCGGCAGTTATAGCAGAAACACGTCAAAATTTCGCTTAATTTTTAAATAAATAAAATTCTAGTTAAAAATTCGAAAAAATAACCCCCAGGTGCACATTCCCGGCCTCCAAGGTATACAGTGCCAAATTTGGTAGCTGTAGGTTGAATGGTCTGGTCTGTAGAGCGCCAACACACACACACACACACACACATTGAGCTTTATTATTATAGATATAGATTAATTAGACAAAATTTTGATTATGTATCGGTGGCATCACCTTGGAGTGGGTTTAAGATTTAAAATTAGATAACAATTAAAATAAAAAAAAATCGGCTGCTGAATTCATTGATAAAAATATATTTTTTAAAATGCCTTTTTTTTTCAGTAAATTTGTTGGAAAATATATATTTATACAGTATAAGATGATTAAAGAATACAGAAATTACAAATGAATCTTAGGGAATTGATTTCCTATTATTTTGAATTAAGAAAAAAGTAGTTGAATAGCAAATATAAGTCTCAAAGTACACATTCTAATCTTCTGTCATAAAATAAACGATTAAATTTTTGGCCTTTTTTGGAGGAAAATTATTAAGCTAGTTAGGAAATGAAAAAAATAAGGTTTTAAATAAATAGAAAACTGACTTTAAAAAGAAGAGAAATTTAAATATGCTGTGCAATATTTTTGATACTTGTTTTAGAGTAATATCGTAAAATTATATGTCTCGCCAAAAATAGTTTTACCAAATATATGATACAATAAAGTTTGTTTCTGTTATGGATATTCCGCCAAAAGTTATAGGAGAATAATTCAAAGTTTCAATTATATTTACATCTTGGTTTGGAACAACAGAAGAATTATTCTGAAATAGATCTAATAATGTTGAACTGCGATTAGATAGTGATATCTGAAGTCCATCATACACCAATAAAAAGATTTTAGATTAATTTAGATTTTGGAAACTAAGTAATCTCGTATCATTTTTTTCCCATCATTTCTCTCTTCCATCTTATTTGGAAGTAACGAAAGACCTATTTTGGGACAGATCTCGCATATTTGAACCGCGGTCATGTGATGAGGATGATAACTGTGCTGGAATCGCCTTTCCAAACTTCATTTAGAAATCCACTGATTTGATATAGTTTTATATGAAATTGCAAATCATTTCAGGAAATGTCAATTAGAGAGAAAACTAAACTATTCGTACAATAGAAATTAACTATGTTATAAATGATAAAGTAGGCAACCGCACTGTACTTCCTAATATCTAATGAAGTAAGTTCAGTTTTATTGTTATAAACTGAAATGCACATTTTTCTATTCTATAAATTTATGTAATATAAACTTTTACATCAATTTAATAAATACTTTCAATAGTGTTAGATAAAATACGAAGTATTTGTACGTGTTTTATGGCATTAATTTAAATATTAACTGCCTTATTTTATTTTAATTTTAAATAGATATGTGTAGTTGATTAAAATTACTTCTGTGCTTGATTAGAGGAAAAGAAAGTTAACTTACTAAGCCCCACTTTGAAACTGTGTCAGTTTTCAAAATATTATTAGAGAATTTTTTATTATTTAGAATAGTGTTACTAGAGATTTTTTTTTTTTGCTTTGATCCTCAGTTATTTTATCAGATAGGTATTTTCGTTGGACCATAGGCGAATATGATTCTAATCAGGTCTTAATTTAATTGAACATTGATGGAATCAATGAAAGAATGTTATAAGAACCCTAGAACAACGATCACTTAAATGAAATCTTTTTTCTTGTTTTCAGAAACCTGTTTAAATTGGAGAAATGTCCTCGAGGAAATTCGATGCAATGTAAAATGCCAGGTCACAGTTAGCCAATTAACGCAAAAGGAAAAACATCCTTTATAAACAGAAAGTATAAAATAAAAAAACGCTAAACAAGAAAGAACTTCTGAATATAAAAAGGTTGCTGAACTTAGCAAATATCTCTGACATTGTGATTTGAGGAAAGCTGCAACTAATGACTTCTGTAACTGTGGATCATAAATTTTATCAGTGATGCAACATGGGAGAAAATGTGGATGCTCCGGATGCCAATCTTTTAGAACATCGCAAAGATTTCTTTAAAAAATGCGTTTATGGAATCAAATATAAACCAACAGGAGTGGCATCCTGAGATTTCTTGCATAATCTCTAACATACTTGTGCATTATTGCAAACCAATTGCGGACAATAGTTACGAAAGAGCTTTCCGATTTTTGGCGATCAATTGCTAGGATACAGTTAATATACAAATATCAGAAAACTGATGTGCATTTTGGATGTCGTTTTTTGATAGGCTGAAAGTAAATTTGGTCATAGAACTACAATTGTAGGTATAAAATCTTATACGAATTTTCATATATTTAAGTCATTTCGTTTTTTAACTATCTCGTTTACAAACTTGTGAGGGTACAGAATTATTGACGGTGAAGTCCCAGAGGGATTTGGTTTCAAAGTTGACACATATCTAAACTTTAGATATTAAATCTGTGTAAGAAATTTTATTCATCTATATCTCTTAATTTTGTAGTTATCGTGTTAATTTAAATTTGAACAGCCGAGCAGCTGAGCTTTCTTTGAATGGATTTCGTGCAAAATTTAATAGAAATCTAAAAATTTGGAGTAAAGGTCATATACCAAATTTCATCTTTCTACCTCAATTTGAGTTATAGTGCTCACAGACAGATAAACATAATTTTTTTAAAATGTGCTTTTTGGCCTCAGGAAAGTCTGAAACTGGGGAATTCGTCAAAATATCGTGATAGAATTTTTTGACGATTACAATATTTTTTCTTGGTGTTCTTCGTAAATGGGAAGTTAAATAGGAGCCGCAGTGTTGCATATTCTCACCACCCAATGATTGTTCATTCAAAATATTTATAAACAAAAAGAATTACAAAGATCATTTTTACTTGCTCGTATATGCAAAATAGAGAAAATTAAGTACACATCAAAAAATTAAAAACAAGTATTAACGACAAGTATAAAACAAGTATAAAAACGAGATTTTAAGTCAATTCCTACTAAGTAGACATTTTTTTATTTTAGTTACTTTTTATTAAATAATTGCAATTAATATAAATATGTATATACATATGACAGAATTACAATATTAAGTGGCAAAATTTGTTTAATTGAATTCCTACTTATTTTCTTATATTATTTATATATATCTTATATTATTTATGATCGGGTGTCGTGTCAGTAATCTCAGAGCGTAGCGACAAACTTCGCAAATATAACGACGGATTTGGCGACTTTGACGACTAAATATAAATTACTGGACAAATTTAATTAATTAATTAATATTTGGAAAAATACTTAATTAACATCGAGTGTCATTCACTGCAAGTTTTAAAAAATGTATTTGAATTTGAGCGGATGAATAAAAAGTATTTTATATTGATTAAAAATTTGAATATTTAAATAAATATATATAGGGGGAATGTGAACTAATAGTAGGAACTGAAAAAGATAATAATAAAAAGAGAGAAAAATAAATAATGCCCAGGTTCCACCGAGATTTGAACTCGGATCGCTGGATTCAAAGTCCAGAGTGCTAACCATTACACCATGGAACCACCTGCTGCTTGGTTGTTTCTTTATGTAATCTTATCACGCTGTATCAATTCACTGCCATGAGAAGAACCACTATAGATTGGGGTCAGCTGTTGAATCTACTGAAAGAAAACTAGTGGATATTTTTTCTCAATGTAGCTATGCGCATAATTATCTTAAGACGAAACCTCAGAACGTGAATTTATTTATCGTAAATTGAAGATTACAGCAATCTTTTATTTTCCATTTTTTAAACATTTTTCCCAACTTGTTTCATGATTGGAAAAATGGAATTTCTTAACCGTGTTTAGCTGTGTTATTGATAAGTTAGAGGTTTTAAAAGTTGTACATTTGTGTATTGTCGGAATTTTAATATTTTCTGAACTTATTGATCAGTGAATCGATTCATTTAATTGAATTTTTAATCCATAAAAATTGCTCTTCTTAGTAGTGAATTGGGAAAAAATGGGGGATTTCGGGTACTATAATATTTATAATAATGTACAATGAAGGAAAAAAAAAGAAATTTATTAAAATTTAAAAAATACTCTTTGTGCATCAGTACAAATGTATTCATAAAATTAGTTTTTGATTCCTTAATTTAATAATATTTAATTGATTTCAACAAAAAAAAATTGAAAACAGGACAAATCTAATGGCTGAATAATGGTTCTTTCAGAATTTTAACCGGAATGGCAGAAATCAATGGACTTAACAGCAATATTAAACTATGAAAATGTTTTAATCCTTCTTTAAAGATAATTTAAATAATTAAATGTGATAAAATGCTTATAATAAATGTTGAAAATCATATATAAATGTTGATTTAACCCTTTGGGTGCACATTTATTTGAACAATTCTTTTAACACTTGGATCATATTTAATTTTGTGGGCAAGTAAGAGCAGTAGATTTTAAGACGCATCAAAACGTCATGCGCGTCTTTGCTCAAATAAATGCATGACGCACTGATACGTCAAATGTACAAGATATATAAACATATATAGGGAGAGTGTGAACTAATAGTAGGAATTGAATGAATAATAATAATAAATTCGAACTTGAGATTTTGACGAACCTCCATGTTTTTGACTTCCCTGAGTTCTAAAAACACATTTTTGGAAAATGTTTGTCTAACCATCTGAAAGTCTGTCTGTCTGTCTATGGCAAAGATAATTCAAAGGTATGCTCTAGGCGGATGAAATTTGGCATAGAATTTTCACACCAAGTTTGCATATTTCTATCAAATTTTCAGCAAAATCTATTTTGAGAAAGCTTGTCTATCTGGATATTTGTATATTATTTCACACAATAGCAACAAAACGGAAAAAGCTAGATGGATAAAATTTGATACACAGGTTTAACATCTATATTGTAGACACCTAAAAAATATTGTGCCAAATTCAGAAAGGGTTGATGGTCTGTATTTTCAGATACAAATAAAAGCTAAAACTTAAGAACGCAATGACTTAAATGAATTAAATTTGGCATGGAATTTGGTAACTACAGTTGTAGTTCTATGTCACATTTTTATTTCAGTCGGTTGGGTAAAACCTGTCTGATATACAAATTCGATTTTCGGATGCTTTTAAACGGCATGCCAGGGATTAATCACCAAATAACTCGCCAAGCATGACACGATTCATTCAGTAAAAATTCTTAATTCCCGACAAAAGTTAATATTTCGTACCTATTGCCCACCAATTCCATGTAAGGCGTTGTCTGGAATAACACTTTACTGGGAAGTGTGCACTTTTATTTCGGGGTGACCACTCCCGCTGGTTCAGTTTTATAATTATCTCACTCCCAATCTTTTTAATCAATATTTTGCCATTTTCTTTTTTTTTTCTTCTTTTCTTTACTCTATTTTTTTAAAAAACAACTTAACTCTTCATTTTTGGTGATCACATATTAACAAACTATTAACCATGTTAAAACTATTAACAATTGATCACATCGGGGAATTTTGATGAAGTAAATTTTATCACAAAGAAGAAAACATTATTTTAAACTAACAATCTTCGATATCCTGTTTTTCGACTTGCCGAGATTAAAAGTGGCAAAAACTTTTAATTTACTTTTTTGTGTAATTATATTTTAATGACGTCTTCGTCAAAATAAACCTCAAGTTTCAATAGATATACAACTAAATTTAGGAACCTTACGTGGTTCTTTTAATATGCTATGAACTTCCCTAACTTTCTATCCATATCTGAATAAATCTAATTATATTATAGAAAAGAACAGCAGTGTTTAACAATGAAATTAAATTTGAAAAATTTACCATTGCTTTATTTTGAAGTTAAGCCTCAATTGAAAATACAAAAAAAAATTATTAAGGACATGTCTTGTATTGAAACTTACTTAATTGTATTGGAAAAATAAATCAGATCTTCGTATCTTGATAATTAATAATGGAAAAAAGCTAAGAGAAAGCATTGGTAGCAATAGGAGAAAAATATTTGAATTTCACTTCAACAATGAAATATATTGTTGTAAGATGCGCTTAAGGTTAAAAAAAAATTGATTGAAAAAAATTATACGACAGAACAATTCGTATCATTGAAAAGATAGCTTTTTAAAATTTTAAGCAGCTGTAAAAATAATCTTTTGCACTGTAATGTTACCGAGGTACTACGAGGAAACTTTGCAAGTTCACTTAATTTATAATTAATTAAAATTTCAAAACCAAAATCACTTCAAAAATTTTTCCACATTCGCATCCATCAAAGTATGTATACTAAGTTTATAAATTTAAGTCGAATAGTCTGGTTTGTAGAGCGCCAACACACACACACACACACATACACACACTTTTATTATTATTTGAATTTATACACACATAATAAATTTAGAGAATTCTAAATGTCTAGCTATGATTCTAAAGTGGTGAAATTAAACTGGTGAAATGAATCTAATTGTTGGAGAGGGTTCTATCGGTTTTTTTAAGAACTATTTTTTAAAAAAAGCGCTTGAAGATAGAAGACAACGGAGGTGATGAAGGCCATTCATTACATATTCTGTTCTGAGATTTCACATAAAATAAAAATTAGCAAAATTGGTTGAGGCTGGTTTGAGCTATGTCGTAGTTTGTTTTCCCTATAGATAATTTCACAGTAGTGTTTTTGAAATTTCTTTTATAGATGATCGGCAGGGAACATGCAATCTCGATGACATACTAGGAGCCATGAGATTTCGTATGAAATGAAAAATGGAGAAATCGTAATCAATATTTGGGTTTAGGAGACTGATTCTTTATTTTTTCCAATTATTTGAAATATATAGATGTTTTTTTAAATATCATTCTTATGGAAATCAAATCTCGAAATTTTTTGTCCATTCATAAATGAATTGCAAAAAGAAGGAAATTTCAAAGTTTCTCAGTCCACCCATGATTAAAAATATATGCCCTTATTATTTTACTAGATTTCATTAATAATTTAAGTTCCTTTACGATGAAAATTAACATAATTTGATGATAATTTTGATTTTAACACCCAAGCGGAAAAATAATTCAGCACCTTTTATTTTCTCGTATATGAGGGATATAGAATGAAAGAATTATAATCATAAAAATATGCCCTCGAAGTTTTAATGAAACTGTCTATTTCAAACTGCTTTGAATCGGAAAAAAAATCATTTTTTATATTTAGTTCTGTTCATCTGCAAATACTATCGGTAAAAAGTACAGTTGTATAATGGAATATGTGGATTTTTTCAGTAAAATTGCAGATTTATATTAAATTTTGTACCAATTCCGGCAGCAGCATGTCTATTTGTTTATCTGT
>JAPMOR010036353.1:0-24626 GCA_026543865.1 Argiope aurantia
TTTTGTCAAAAAATAAATAAATAAAACATTAGAATCAATTTGTAAAAAGTAAAAAGAGAAAAAAGTTTGTATGGGAGGTTTAGAAAATCTATCTTCCTATTGATGAGGATTTTAGTGATAAGTTATTGAATAACTGGGCAGTCTGCCCGAGTTCTTTACATCTTTTTTTACATTTTATTTATTTATTGTTTTTATCGATTCCTGCCTGCAGAAGTTTGCAGTTCTGTGCTTAGGAATTCTTCAGGCTCTAATCCAATATTTGAAGGCTTAATCAAAATGTCATTTTTTTTATACAGCAAGGTTTTATTAATCATATGAGGCTTAAAACTGTTTCTAAATGAAAAATATGGTTAGAAATTCTAGAAAATTGACTCATCTTACTACTCCCAAAAAGCTAAATTGAACAGAGAACAAACAAACTTGGTAGGTCAAAAAGATACAAAACTGTGAAATAGCCTGCCAGTGTGCATATTGTCTAAAGTATGATATGGATGATTAACATATATGGAAGAAGGGTGGTTAAGGGATTAATCCTTTAATTAAAAAAAATACAACTCCTCTCCATTATGCTTCAAACCGACTTTATTCAAAATATTGTAGATTGAAGAATGTTGAGAAATGTATTTCTCAATATGGTGTCGCTAGCTATGTGAAGTTTCAAGTTTTTTCCCATATAAGGCAAATGTAGACCAGTTATCCTTTCAAAGAATAAAAGCTAAATATCCCATATATTGTAGCCTAGTCAGAATCAGAAATCTACTGCTATACAGATGCTTTAGTAAATAAAACATTTCAATTTTCTCTTGAGTCTCTGATTTCCTAACATGGCTAGATTTTAAACAAAGTGGGATCGATTAGAAGCTCTACTTTTTACTTTCTCGTATACGTAGTGTAGGAAAAGCATAGTAATCTTCAAAAAATTCAAACTCGAGATTTGAACGAATCGCCATGTTTCAAACCTCCCTAAGTTCGAAAACCATATGTTTAGAAACAAAATGTGATAAAGATAAATCAAAAATGTTTTCAGCTATACAGTTGAAATTTGGTTTACGGTCTTTAAAATAAATTTGCAGATTTCTATTAAATTATGAATAAAATCTGTTCAGAGGAAATCCGGCTGTTCGAATATAACACGATAATTACAAAACGAAGAGAGCTAGGTCAATAAGATTTGGTGTATAGATTTAACATCTATAGTGTAGACATCTGTCAAATTTTGATCCAAATCAAACTACGGGTTTGACTCTCCGTCAGTATGCTCTTTCAGAAGCATGTAAATGCGACAATTCAAAAGCGCAATGACTTAACTATATCCAATTTGATATGCAAATTTATGATTACAGTGCAGTATTTTGCCAAATCTTTGTTTCAATCGATTGAGAAAAACGTGTCTGAAATACAAATTCGACATGGTACAATAGATTCAGTAAAAGTGCTAAATTCACTGCAAAAATTAATATTTCTTAACTATTGTACACCAGTTTCATGTAAGGCGTTCTCCGGCTTGGCAGGTTTGTTAGAAAGCTTTTTGGAGACCACTCTCGCTGGTTTAATCTGAGTAACATTAATGGCCATCTAATGTATTTCAAAAGAATTGTGCTTTTTATTTCTTTAATAAAATTGTTCTAAAAAACTGGACGTCTGTATTTTTAATTATTAGAAATTGTGTTAGATTTTTACATCATGGTAATTTACAGAATTTTGGACGACCTTTGAAATGTATCAATAAGATATCTTTAAATGTCGGAATTCATTTCCAAGAACGAAAAATATTCAACCGATAAAAACTACTCACTTATGCTTCCGAAAAAAGATATGAATTAAAGATAAGTTTCGAAAATAAGTGTTTTATCTCCAGTACACTTCTTTTATAAGATTAAATTTTTCTATTCTGCTGGAAATTAACAAAATAACGTTTGTAACACGTACACTAAAGAAGCGAAATTGATAAAGAAATGTAAACTTTTTGCTTTAACTTAAAAGTAAAAGAAATATTTCATTCATATTCATTGACTATAAAAATTAAAGAAACAACTAAAAAGCCCATATGACTTGAATTATTTTCTCTTAAGAATCTGAGAAACAAGTAATATATAAAACAAATTTTTTTAGGTCAATTCCTACTTAGGTCAACAAATTTTTTTTTATTTTAGTTACTTTTTATTAAATAATTACAAACTTGGCGACGGATTTGTCGACTAAATCCAAATTACTGGACAAATTTAATTAATTAATTAATATTTGAAAAAAACTGTATTAACATCAAGTGTCATCCACTACAAGTTTTAAAAAATGTATTTGAACTTGAATGGATGAATAAAAAGTATTTTATTAACGATTGAAAATTTGAACAATTATATATATAGAGAGAGTGTGAGCTAATAGTAAGAATTCAAAAGTAATTTTCCTTTCCTCTCCTAAACCAGAATTTTAGGGTTGCACTCAAAAAAATTGGTTTGCCACATTTGACCATTATAGTTAATGAAAAATTTTATTTGGGCGTCGATACCGTATATTTGGGGTTAAACTGCAGTGTCGGGGCCGGACATTAGAAGGTGAATCACCCTATATGTGGCAATTTTGATTATTCACAGTTCCATCTAAAGAAAAGTGCGCCTCGTCTAACCATAGAATTTCCCAAGGCCACGCGTCATCAACTTCCATTCTGGCCACAAATCGACAAGACAATTTTTAGCGTGTTTGGAGGTCTTGAGGTTGAAGCATTTGCATCACGTGGATCTCAAACGGATACCATTTTAAAATGGATTGCAGAATTTTTCGTACTGCCGACCACGGAATCGCCAACTCACTTTGCACCGATCGAGCACTTGAAGCTAGAACTGGAGGCTCTTTCAACCACAGCAGTAGCGACATCTTCGACAGTTTCATTCGCAACCCGTGTAGCCTCTTCCTGGCAGCACATCCAAATCTCCAGTCTCTTCAAATTTCACAATCATCTTCTTCAAAGCATTCTTCGACATGAGCCCTTTCTGCAATTCCTTTAAGAAACGATATTCATGCAGGACAGCTGTTATTGCTGGCTTTTAATAAAATAGTTTTACCAATAAAACTCAATCTTTCTTCTGTAAGGGCATGATTAAAACTAGATTTACCAGACCAGTCATTTTGACTGGTCGTGCAACTTCAATTCAAAATTCCTGCTACATTAAACATTTGCTTTCCAAAATGATGTTATGACTTTTGTAGCTATAAATAGAGAATACATTTTATGAACTTAATTTTACTTTATATATGTTAGAAACAAATATATTTTTTGTTATAACTATTTATACCAGTACCAGTCAAAATGACTGGTGAATGTTTCTATGAAGGAATCATGAGACCGTGGAAATACAAATAGTGCCCATACGTCTTTTGTTCAATACTTTATCGTTATCGAGCCGATTTAGGTGATTACGGTGTCTTTTTTTACGAGTACTTAGTCCAAGTGATCTCCAAACGTAATCATTCATCTTTACTCATACAGGTAAGAAGGTAAGAAACATTTATGTGTATTTGAATATATTCAAAAATATATTCTTCGGCAAGTAGCCTGCCTGCATATCGTCAGCCCCTGAAAATGTCAAAACGAATAAAAGTTTCTACATATACATGATATACCAACTACAGGTGGCACGGTTTCTGTACGCAAATGGTGTCAAATAGGATACTGCAATAACAACAAGACTACAAATATTTGCAATAAATGCAAAAAAAGTCTATGCGGAAAGTGTACAAGTAACAAAATCTTCATATGTAGAAATTGTGAGCCTATAAAAAATGAAATGTTTTGTTATTTGAAGATGTCCATTAATCCATTTTTGTATAAAAATTAATATTGTTAAACCCTTTTCACCATTTTTTAAGAATGAATAAAGACTGGAAATCACGATGAGCATTTTTTCTTATACACCAGTCATATTGACTGGTTATGGTAGAAATAGATATATTTAAATGGCTGGTAAATCTAGTGTTAACAATGACAAAGGCAAGCAGAATGATTTTCAGGCTTTGATTCCATGTCTGTTTATAGGTTTGACTAATTGCATAGGGAATTTTTAAAAAGTGCCATCTGGTAGTCAGAATTTTAACTTTAACTTTTTCATAGTAGAACTCTGTTTCCCATTATTCATATAACGTATAGCCACGTTTCTTCAAAATCCGAAAGGTAGAACGGGTTCTATGGAAGTCTGAGTAGGGTCACTTTAATTATAACCACTTCGAATTATTTAGAATCTAACTTAGCATAGGAATATCAATTGTAAGGCTGAGGCAAAAGTGAAGACATTTTAGCTGAATGTACAATATTAAGGACTCATTAAATTAAAAGAATTCTTACTAACTTTTGAAAATATTTTACAATTTCCAATAATTATTTTTTGATACAGATAAATTTGAACATACTACTGAAGGGAGTTTCGTCGGAACTCCCGACAAAGGATCACAATATCCGATACCTCGTCGTTAATTAAAGGAAACCTTTTTGATGACAATTTAACCTTGTGATCATAGATATTGTTACGAAATTTTTACCGGGGTTCGTTTGGATAGGGGAAGTTATATGGTGTGGAGAACGCTCAATCATCAGTAGAAAAAGGAACAACGACGTTTATTTACACGAAGACACACAGAACAGCACAAAAGCGACAGCTATATACAGCACAGAGACGACTATCTTCAGCCGAGACGTGTAGCATACAACCAGAATCTACTGCAGACTGTAGCTCACAGCTCAGTTCAGCACGAGCATGACTCCGTCGCTTCCGACTACTCTGTCTTCGACTTCTCCGACTCGGACTACTACTGACTTGACTTCCTCTGTCTTCGCCTTCCTCTGGCTGCTGCGGCTGCTTCCTTTTATAGTTCTCGGGAGGCGGGGCTAGAAGCCTCTCAACCAATCAGGAACGTTCGACGCGTATCTCGGTTCCTACTAGATGGATCGGAAAAATTCTCGATGTTTCGGGTATTATCTATTTTGGCGCCAAAGTCGTCAAATGGTCGCCAAGCTCTGGGACCTCCGACGCGCCACACGGATTCCGTCCATTCAGATGACTGTAAAACTTTCTTTCTGTTGATGGAACAAACTACGCTGGGAAGCCGAATTGCAGGTTTGTAACAATATTAATATTTATTACTTTCTCTTATACATAATATAGAGAAAGTATAGCAATCGTCAAAAAATTCGAGCTCATTTATAGAAAATGTCCGTTTGTTTGTCTGTCTATGACAAAGATAACTCAAAAACCCTTTGAGCTGGAATGGAATTTGGTATAGACGCTCTTTACACCAATTTTGTAGATTTCTATCAAATTTTTTTCCAAACTCGTTTTGAAGAAGTCTGTCTGTCCAGTTGTTCAAATATAAGTTAAACTATAACTGAAAAATAAAGAGAGCTATATGGATAAAATTCGATACATATATTAACATCTATTGTGTAGACACCTGTCATATTTTGCGCCAAATCGGATGAAGAGTTGGCCATCTGTCGGTCTGTACCTTTAGTAACACGTAAACGCGATAATTCAAAAACGCAATAACTTAAATATATAAAATTTTGTATGGGATTTCGTAACTATGGTTATAGTTCAGTGTCAAATTTTTGTTTCAGTCAGTTGGGAAAAACGCGTTTAACAGATTCCATTTTCTGATGCTATTAATCACATGCCAGTGATTAATCGCCAAATATCTCGCCAAGATTGGCATGATAGATTCAATAAAACTGCTAAATTAAATACGAAAGTTAATATTTTGGTAATTATTGTATGCTAATTCCACGTAAGGCATTTTTTAGGGTAACACCTTTATTAAAAAGTATGCGAGAACGTTTTGCGACCACTGCCACTGGTTTAGATTAGGGAATGTTTAAAAAGAATCGATTAGTAAATAGTTAACATGATATATGCCACTGACACAATCATACATCAACATTCATATACGGTGAAACAAAAATCCATTATTGGATGAATGAATATTATTAATAATTAAATGGATTAAAATAAACCTTTTTAAAAAGTTTTGAGATTTTATAATATAAAGAATTAAGTCTCATTACTTGTTATCATACATAACACCTTTATAAATGTAGCAACTTATACAAAATCTTAAAGGAATTCTCTACAAGCATCAATTAGTAAGGAATAATTATTGGAAAAAAAAAACAATCGGCCGATAAAAAGCATTCCATTTTCCACTTTCATCTTGGATAATTTTATCTTGAGTTTACCTTTACGTCACTCAAAAGCTAACCTGAGACATTTGCACTCGCTAAGGTTGACTTTATTCCTCTTGAAAGCGAGTTGATAAGTGAATTTCTGTGATCGGTTGGTTCTTTTTTAGTGCTCTGTCTTTATTTTAACCAGGTAAGAAAATATTTTCCAATAAAATTTCTTTTAACTGACCCTTTGATTAAAAATAATTATTTTCAGCTAAATCTAAAAATTACACTGATAGCACAAAAAAATGTATAAAGGGAAAATAAACTGGCAACATTGTAATACAGTTGAATCAAAATGTCGTATGTCAAGGTTGCCAAAATATTTAATTGAATAGATAAGGTACATATACTTTCAGATTGTTGTAGGTAAACGCAAAATGATGTAAGTCGCTTGTGGTTCCATCTATTACATTAAAATTCCATTTATTTGGTTGTGTACAGTTTTTAGCATACGACATTATTTATTCTTGATCTTTATTTTAACCAGGTAAGAAAATATTTTTCTTTGCCATACAATGAAATTTCTCTTAAATGACCCTTTGATTAAAAATAATCATTTTCAGCTAAATCTGAAAATTACACTGATGGTACAAAAAATATATATATAAAGGACAAATAAACCGGCAATATTGTCATATAGTTACTGTTGAACCAAAATGTCGTATGTCAAGGCTGCCAAAAACATTTAATTGAAGAAATAAGGTACATCTACTCTCAGATTGTCGTATATAATCACAAAATGCCTTAAGTCGCTTGTGGTTCCATCTGTTACAGTAAAATTTCGTTTGTTTGGCCGTGTATGGTTTTTGGCATACGACATTTTGATATAACCTTGACATTATGTAAACCGAATTGCATGCTCACGAATATGAACAATATATTAAAATATGAATAATAAAATATTCCGAAATATGAACAATATATTAAAATACTTTTATTATTTTGAAATATAAAGCTACATATTTTAATTTTAAATAATATGTACGATTTTTGATGTTATTTATTCAATAACTAATCGCCTTTGGCGACCAAAGATATTGGCTATCTTTAACTTCAGTTAAATCGTTTAGATATAGTTTCATATCCATGATACCTTGAAATTGCTAGACATTAAAGATTGATTTACATATGCTCCTCTCATTGTGCTCATGGAAATTTCTAAAAATGAATGGGGGGTTTATCCATCTTATAAATTTCGTAGTATTCTAACTTATACTTCTTCTAAACTACATAGATAATAACCAGAATTTTCTCCTTTAACTTACAATAGAAGAAAGTCACGCTATCAGATAATTGATGAAACAATAAAAACAACTTGAACAGTTTGAACTTCAAGGCAACAATATTATCTATTGCTGGAAATAAAACAAAAGAAATATTTTTTTAAAAAAATTGCCGATTATTAAATTGGTATCATTAAAAAAGGGATTTTTTTAAAAAAAAATTTTAACATTTATTTTTGTGAAAAAATATTTTTTGGGTGTTATCTTGTATAAACACCAACATTAAGCTCAATTTTTAATTAATTGAATTTTTTTAAATTTTTTTAATTGCTCTCGTTACACATTCCCATTATCCAAGGTAAACATATATGTGCAAAGTTGGTTAATTGTATGTCAAACGATCTGGCCTATAAAATACTAACACAAGCATTAATATACAAACATTCATCTTTATTAGTAGTAGAAATGACCTACATAATGGAGGGAAATCCAGCATACAACAACGGAGAGACAATTCAGAAACTTACATTGATATGTACAAGAAACATCAGAAAAGGGGAATAATTAGTCTTAGAAAACATATTCAATTATCCGGGAAAATATCTTTACATAAATAAACGAGTATCTGTTGCTGTCAGTTAACAGGGATTCTAAAATAATGCAATATAACGCTCTTAATTTGTACATAGATTTTGTCACAATAATGTACAATAGGCGGAATGAGAGCAAGTGGGTGGCAAATTCGATACTAATCTATAATTCCGGTTTCAACATCACACACCATTGAATTTTTTTACACAAAAATTATAATTATTTTAATTTAATAGATATTTATATCACATCTGTTTTCAATACTAATATACAATTTATACTTCTGTTAAGTACAAAATTAAATAAATTACTAACTACTTTCGGCTATCAGCTGTTACATCCACAAATTTAAAATAATTGACGAAATCGAAGAACCTATCTATCGATTGCGCCAATTTTCATTCCATATGAAAGTAAAGCCAGTGATCAGATGAAGGTCTTATAAATTTCACTTTTCTTGCAACCACCGTTTGTTTGAAAGATATTTCTAAAGCACTACTTCATTGTGCATTCTATAGGAAGAGAAACCTTGACAGAGTTAACGAATTATTACTTAAGAAATATCTAATGTATTGATTTTACCAATTTTTATTTCGTATAAAAGCTAAAAGCCCCTAGATATGTCATCAAGCCAAAATGACCGTGGACCAATTTTGCCGAAATTTCTTAAAGCAATTTTTTTTCTCCCAACTCCTAAGTAAATCTTATTCCATGCTCAGATAATAGGTTTAAACCTTTTAAGCACTTGCTAAGCTTAAGCAGTCACTTGCTAAGAAGTACCACTGTCGCGTAAATACTCTTATCATTTGCTATGCCAGAAGTCTAAGAACTTCATATTCATGTATTCCTAGACCCACCCCCGCAAATCGACAAATCTTCCATCTATTTTGCTTGCCTACTCGGTTTAGTGTTTTTGATTTTGCCATTGCTTAGACAAAGAAATCTTAACAAAAACCAAAAATTGAGCTATATTCATAAAAAAAAATAATGAATTTTTTTCATATCTCGAATTACTTTGATAATCTGCACATTACTACTAGGCACTCGTTAAAATGAAAATATGATCTTTGCTGGAACAAAAGCAACATTTCTGTAAGCTTAAATTAAATGCTGTTTATTTATTTTATGATATCTAAAGAATCAAGGTAATACAATCAAACAATCACATCAAGATGATAGAATCAATCAATTGTAAAACTTCATTACAAAGAATCAAAAGGTTTGAACTATCATTGCAGTCAACGAAATGAATTTGCGAACCTATAATAAAATTATGCTTACTTATTAGAGCAATCTGAAGATTGGTGGCACTTTGAATTACATAACAACTGATTTTTGCGACAAGCACTCTTATTTGTGGTACATTTAGATTTGCAGTCGCATTTTTCGAAACTTTGCTTGGTGCCAAGGGATTTTTTTATTGCTGCTTGACGTAAAGATATTTCTACAACAAGAACATCTTTTTTTGTTAAAAAATCTCTGTTTCCAAACACTGAATTCGGGAGAAGGAATAGGGAAAGGAAATGAGAAAAACGAACTTTTGAACTTTAAAGATACGGAAGCCGCTAATATGCACATTACCTAGAAAACTCTTGATTCACTACGGAGGAAATCAATTAATCTGCAGATTAGCTAGATAAGCTGCACATTAACGGCTTTCGTGATTTTACGGTATTATACAGATAATCAAATTGATTTATCTTTTCAGATCCAAGATGTGTCTGTGCAGGTTAATGTTTTCCATCATGTGGTTCTTCATCTTGATTTTCATCGGTTACCCCGTTGGTTACTTCTTCTGCGGGTGGTACGTACTGCTGTGCCCTCTAGATGCGTGCTGTCCGGCGTTTTCGGGAGTGACGAACTTTCTTCTCAAAGCTACGCAGTTTCCCTTGATATGTACCAGAAATATGCTCGAAGGGAAAGGACTCTGCGGTTAGAGTTGCCAAAAAAATTATGTAAAAGAGTAGAGCAGGGTCCACACGAGACCAGCTGTTGTCTCATATGTACAATCATTTGCCATTGTCCCATTGCGATCACGGGATCCTCCTGAGGTAGGCGTGGTCTTCCCTTGCGCGCAATAGTTGGCCTCGTGTGAACGCTGCTTAATGATTTAGACACAATGAATGAACAATTCAACTTCTTTTCCTCAATTATTCGCCGTCTTGTTAATCATTGGAATGTACTGCTGCATTTTAATGAATGAAAAATATGTCTTTTTCGTATTTCTTTATTCCATTTGCTTTTAAATGCTTGCTTGTTGCTGCATAAGGAAAGGATTCCTTTCTCATCAATATATAGGTTATTGAGGGCTCTAAAGAAAATAATGATTCTGCTGATCAGAAGGCTCTGCTTAAACAGGCTTTTATAATGTGTTCGTGCGTCAACAAAAATAAAATGCAGACAAACTTACTATAAAATTAAATCTTATTACATTATAGATAATATTATCAAATTTACATCAACTTATTTTCATTCAAAATTCTAGCATCGTTTTTAAACAACAAATTAAAAGTTCTAAAAATATCACTGTTGCCAATCTGAATTTCACAACTATTTACAAAATAAAATTTATAATTATTAAAATAATCGTTAGCTACTTTTAAATAAAATATTTACGATTTATGTTGCAACAATAATATCCTAATTAACATTTTTTCCAGTTATTTTAAATATCTGTAATTGTTCTTAAATGGTTCAAAGGTGGAACGAAAGCATTGTTATTAATACTGCCACGTAGAAATAAACTTTCAAAAAGATGCAATTTTATAAACAGATTTATTTTGCCGTAGTGCTTTACACGGATAGCACTACAACTGAAGACTTATTCAACGGTAGTGTTTTTACATACCCGGATGAATTTACATTTATTAAATTTACATCAATAATAATTTGCATATAAATTACATAAGGGAAATAAATGCAAACAATTGTTCTTGAATTTGAGCCCGGGTCCTTGGCGTAGTAGAGTAGTGTTCTAACCGTTAGGCTACCAAGTCTTCAACTAGAATTCGACAATGTCATTAGAAATTGAATTAAATAATATTTTTTTTATGATTAAAATTCCAGTCACAACAAATATAAAAATACAATAGAGCTCTAATTATCAGAGGTCCCCTAATCCGCACTTCTATGTATTTGAATCGTTGGGATAGAAAAAAAAATGTTAAAATTGGGAAGATATTTGAGAGAGCGCTATCAATTGTTTTTAAGATTCTTTCCTCGAGCAAAGGTCCTCCTACTGGTGTGGTCTGGAAGTTTGGAGAGTTGGTTTCCAGCTCAGTGTCATCCTCGTCATCTGACCGTGGTAAAAAATTGCGAGGTCCATTATAATGAACTTTTATATGTAATTTAAATACGTATTAATTTATACGCAATAATTTAAACGTATTAATTTAATACGTTTAAATTACGTATACGTATTAATTATTACGTTACGTATATGCATTAATTTAAATACGCAAAACGTTATGATTATTTTATTTTTACAACTTAATGTACATTCATTTATAGAAAACTTTCAAGTGAGATAAGCATTCGTGTTATGGCATTTTTAAAAGAAAACAAAGAATACGAAGCCTAGCTTTTACACAGTCCATCGGTTATGATAAACCTCAATGAACGGAACACTGTGACAGTATTGGCGGGAATTTTGGTTGTATCCTGAGGGTCATCACCGGCCATGTTGCAATACCTCCCGTAGGAGGCATGTCCCGTCATCGGTAGGAGGTAAAAGACCCCATACTATTTCTGTACCCAGCAGAATGGCGAGTGCCAGCTATCAGATCGAAAGTTTCTCATCCAATTTTTGAGGTATTCCCCCTCCCTCGGATTGAGAAGGTACCGAGTAAGTTAAAGAGGATTTCAAATGATCAACAAAGCTATGATAGGAATTATAAAAATTAGATTCGCAGGTATTCTAGTCACAGTAGCTGCAATCCTTGGGAGTCAACTCAAATGTTACGATGAAATAAACCTGCAATTTTTGTCCTACAGATTAAACTTTTTGTATTATATTTTTTAAAAACAATAAACCTTTATTACATATAACTATAGAAAACGAGGGATTGCATAAAAAGTTAAATTTCCTTTTATATTTTTTTCAAAAATAATAAAACATGAATACTTAATTTATTTGTAAGAATTTTGTAATTGAAATTAATTCGGAACCTTTAATTAGAATATTTGAAAAATTGTTTAAAATTTTCATTTTTGTCTTTTTTTTTTAGTTATAATTTTGCTTCGCATAATGTAATTTTAATAATATGTTTCTCAAAGGTGATGTCGATTTTAGAAATTTTTTTTTACTGAAATTTCAAATGTAAATACATTTTGTTAAAAATTATAAATTTTGTTCTTGTATGATATGTTTATTTGTTATTATTATAATTTATATTTTTCAGTATTAAAAAAATGAAAAATAAATAATTAATTACATGCCATTTATTTCTAAAATAATTATCTCCTAAAGAAGGTTTTTTGTTTATGCATTTTACACAAATCAATAGTCCTGTATAAAATATTATATCAATATATGTAATAAGTAACTATTGTAACGAAAAATAAAAATTATTTCCATAAATTTTACTTTGATTTTTTTCTATTTCAAAATAGCTTTGAAAAAAAAAGAAGGAATTAATTTCATAAACAGTTTTTAAAATATCTCTGAAAAGAAACACCAAAAAATAATAATAGCTTTATTCATTAAAATAAATTAAAATCATTTGCTCTTTTCAAAAAGAAGATATGAAACGTAAAAAGCAATTGAACTTGTTTTGAATTAAAGATGCTTCATTTTCGTTATAAAACATTATTATAAATTATACTATTACTCAATAAATCCAAGAAAAAAGTGTTTTAAAAATATCACTTTACACGAAAATTGGACTTTTAGGCTAGATTGTTTATGTGTTAATTAGAAATTAATTTTGCATGTGGAATGTTTTTCAAAAAAAAAATTATTGTCTTAACATACTATTATTGACATAATTATAAGTAATTACTTATTGAATTAACTTAATATGCCTTGTATGTGATGCATCAGTACATCATATTTCTGTAATATTCTGGTAAATCAAGTTTTAAAGATTCTTAACAATGATTACTTTATAAATTTTTGGAATCCTCTTGTTGTTGTTTTTTCGTCATTTTTTTGAAAAATTTATTGTTATTATACGAAAGTTTTTATTCTCAATAACATCAAACAAAATTTAAAATATACTGTTAAAATACAAAAAAAAAATGCCTAATATTTATAATATTTAACAATACTTTTTTTAAAGTAATCAGCAAACAAATTATATTTAAATGATTTGAAACTTTTTCATATGGTCTTTTGTTCTTGTTATTGTCTTTTCTCAACATTTGCAAACATTATTCTCTAGTATAATGGTGAATACGTACAGTGTCTCACAAAAGTGATGGGACACTTGTGCTTTACAAAAGGAAACCGTAATAAAATAAATAAATAAACATGTAAAAAAATTTTTAGGGAGTGTTTCATATTTAAAGTTAGTAATAATTATTACATAACATAAATTTTGTCAAAATATTAAAATATTAATTTAATAAAAATATAATTGTTTAGAATGGATCCAAAAATGGCTCACATAAGTGATGGGACACTTACTTTTCCATCAAATATTTATCCAAAAATTTTACTTTTTAAATAATTTTATATTTTGTTTTAATATTTTGTTGGATTTCCTTTTACTTTTAAAACATGATTTAATCTTCTTGGGATGGATTCGACTAATTTTTTTGTGATTTCTAGCGTGATTTTACCTCACTCTTCTTGAAGCACCGATTTTAATTGTTGTTTTGAAGAAATGGTGTGTTTGCGAATTCTTGATTCTAATTCTTGCCAAATATTCTCTATGGGATGTAAGTCTAAATATTGCGGTGGTGTTTTTATTATTTCAGGACAGTTATACAACAGCCAACTTTCAAAGCAGTGAGCTTGGGGTCATTGTCCTGGTGGAATTTAAAATCGTTATGAAGGTTCAATTTTCGTGCTGAAGATTTCAAATTTTGTTTTAAAATGTCAATATACTTGTACTGATCCATTATACTGTCAATAAAAACAAGATTACCAACTCCAGCGGACGACATACACCCCCATACCATAACTCCTCCTCCCCCATGTTTTACTGTTGGCGCCAAGTTCTGTTTGCGAAATTCTTCCCTGGGTTTTCTCCACACCAAGATTCTACCACCAGAACCAAATATATTAAATTTACTCTCATCAGCAAATATAACTTTATTCCAGTAATCAGAATTCTTATTTATGTTGGATTTTGCGAAAGATAGTCTGAATTTTCTATTCTTTTCACTTAAGAAGAATTTTTTCCTGGTTACTCTGCCGTGATATCCAGCAGATCGAATTACCTTTCTAATAGTCACAGGATTAACAATTATTCCATATAATGCTTGTAAATCAGCAGCAACTTTAGGAGCATTCTTTCTTAAATTTTTTTTTAAATATTTCGAACGATAATTCGCTTTATTCCATTGGATAGCTTTGATGGTCGGCCAGGTCTTCTTTTATCCTGAATAATATGATTCTTTTTATATCGTTTAATGATATTGAAAACTGTTGAATGATTCAAGTTAACTGTTTCAGCAGTTTTTCTAATAGATTTTCCATGTTCAATATGCAAATTAATAACTAATTTTCGAATTTCAGGCGAAGTTTCTTTTCGTTTAGCATTCATGGCTGCACAGAGCTAAAAAACACAAAAATTCCAAAACAAACTGGAGAGAAATACTGCAGACGATTTTATAAATTATTGCCAATTGCTTTTGAGTAAAAATAAAACCATCAAAAATATTTTTATTGCTTATTTCAGACAATCTTTGTTGCATATCTAATGGTGTCCCATGACTTATGTGAGCTATTTTTTGCTCCGTTCTGAACAATTGTATTTTTATTAAATTAATATTTTAATATTTTGACAAAATGTATGTTATGTAATAATTGCTACTAAATTTAAGTATGAAACACACCCACAAAAAATTTGTACATGTTTTTTAATTTATTTTATTACAGTTTCCTTTTGTAAAGCACAAATATCCCATCACTTTTGTGAGACACTGTATGTGTTTGTTCTCTATAAGAGAGACCTTTTGAATTCTAACCAAATTTCGCAGATATATACTTAAGAGGATAAAAATTAATACATCGGAGATTTTTGGAAATTTTACTTAGAATTGTAATTAATTAAAAATTAAGGGTGATTTTAGTAAGTTCACGATAACATTCAAAAATATTATTGTATAAAATTTATTTTTAATCGCTTTAAAATCTAACAATTTTTAATTGATTTCAAATATAATTGTTTTACAAATTTCTCCTGAATTTCTTAATCTTTTGAAATATGTATTTTGCCTAATTTTCTGGAATAAATTTTCAATATTTTATCAAGTATATAATCCCCTGATTTTCTTTCATTTTTGAAATCTCAAGCTGAAACATTCTGAGGAATATCTAAGCAGTTTCTGAAGATATAAAAATTTTTTTAAAAAATTCAGTACCGCTGAAGTTTGAAGATAGATGAATTGGACAATTGCGTATTTAGTACCACACTGATGTCATAAGATTGGACTCCATTAGGATAGTTCATTCAAACAATGGCCATACCGACAAAAAAAATTCTGCCTATTAGAATAATTTGGCTTTAATTCTATTTTCATAGATAATTGATGCTTATAATTAGCTTGTCTATGAAATTATGAACACGAAATATGCATAAGAAATCAAATTAATATTGAATATAACTAATATTACTGGCGATCCAGCTAGTCGCCAAAGACGGCCACTAATTACTAAAAATAATATTGACTTAAAGTATTTCATTGAAATTTTTTAAATAATTATTTCTAATTGAATTTCTTTTAATTTATAGTGCATCAATACTTAATTTCTTATTGGATTTTCTAACATTGGAGACTTTGCAGATTTATTTTATTTTATTTTATTTTATTTATTTATTAACTTATTTTTGTAGTAAACAAGGTCGCTCACTTGTTTCCACCAAAAATAAGCGTAAGCGGAAAAGACAGAAACCGAAAACACAAAGAAGAAATAATCGTTTCATAATAAGTTGCTTCCTCTTAACAATTGTGGCTT
Organism: Argiope aurantia; assembly: GCA_026543865.1. Classification (NCBI taxonomy): domain Eukaryota; kingdom Metazoa; phylum Arthropoda; class Arachnida; order Araneae; family Araneidae; genus Argiope; species Argiope aurantia. Next base: position 16,154 of record JAPMOR010036353.1, read on the forward strand.
TTGCCCAATTAAACGGCATTGTCTTTAAGGTCGTAACCATTGTCACGTTAAGGAAATATAGAAACTTTTATATTAAAGATGTGCCATTTATTACATCTTATTAAGAAATATTAACAAGATCAACTACTCTGGGCCAGAAAACTCATCCACAAGAAGGCCAAACGGATAGAAATTATATGTCACAAATGCGTTAGTGGAGGTCTTGGTGATGCCAACCATTTCGTAATTTTCTGTTGCCAAACCAGTGACTATAACTATGTCAAACTAATGTTAATAAGAAAGAAATTTGATTATGTAATGTGCTCAGTAATAAGTTATCTTAAAAATGTTTCTCTTTTCTCCTCTTTCCTTAAAATTTTTCCTTCTTTGTTTTTATCTTCTGAGGTTTCTATATCCTTCGGTATATATTTTGAGTATTTTACTCAGGAATGGATGTATTAGAAAGTAATGCTTATGGATATGAATTATTCTATTATGTAAATCTCAACTAATCTCTATTTTGGATCAACCAAGAATATTTAACTCAAATTCAAGAAACTTTTCTAATATTTAAAAGAGAGTTTTAAAAAAAATACCGTAGCTGTACGGGATAATACAAACCAAAAGTTGAAATCATTTTACCAACTGAAATCACTTTCAGCCTTATAGCTATAAAAAAACTAATTAATTTTTGCATTATTTTGAATTTAAATTTAGCTGATGTATCGAGCGTTGTTCGAAATAAAATTTTAATGCTGACTTTTAATAAAAAGTTTACTGTTTGATTAGTTATTAAAGATTAAAATCGTAGTATAGCAAATTAGATGCTGAAAGCTACATGATACAAACGCTATATGTGAGAAAGTAAAAATGTATTCAATATTGACACAGATGTATTCCAAATGCACCTGTGAACATACGGTTTTGAAATAACTTGTTTTCAGTGCAAAAGATTATTTTATACAAAATGTTATAATAGACAAAAATTTCTTATCGTCTGCAACTTTATCTTCAGTTACAACTAAAATCTCTATTGTATTAAAGAGTTTATATTATCTCTTAATTTCAGAAAAAATTACGAATTGTTCCAACGATTTTTAAAAATTACCTAAAGATAATTTTTCTTCATAAGTTATTAATAATTTTTAGATAGTGAAACAAAAGTTTGTTAAATAATGTATGGTCACTTAAATAAAGATTTATAGCTTGGAATTGGAATGCAGCCATTCTCAACAACGAATTTCAACTTCTACCGGTCAGAATTAATTTTTCAATCCTTTAAAAACATTGAAGTTTTTAATCACTTTTTAAGTAATAGAAAATTTCAAAACTATTCCCAAGTTAAATAAACATTTTTCGGTATCAATAAAGTCAAATAAATTTTATTCAAATATCTATTTCCAATGTTTTGGCTATTTTAAATTTCAATGACAAAACAAATTTTGGTGGTCACCATATTGTTGTCACCGTAATACTGCGCATGCGTAAGAGAAATATAATTTTTTCAATTAATAAAAAATAATTATTTAATTAATTTTTATTAAATCATAGCTGATACCTTCTTCATGCTTCGCAACATTTACAAGAAAAATGTGAAAAAAATTTAATCAGTAATTTGGATTTTTATAGGAAACAAACAAATATATATATTAATAGATGCGTGGCCAAATAGAAGAAATTTTTGAAATTTTAAAACTTTGATTTATTTCACCACGGGAGGCATAATTTACGTACAAAGAGTAAGTGGCAAGAAATACGTCAGTCTACATCGCGACACAAGAGCAGAAGAGATCAAAATGTTCCCTTCATTGATTTTACTTTAAGACTGATAGGAATTTCTTTGAGACGTGATTTCCATAGAAAAGGAAAACGTTACGTAACTTTAAAAGAATGTTATAAGCATTATGGACTTTAATCCCTTCACTCGGAGAGAGAGAACCTGTTGAATTCAGCAGTTTTATAGAGCGCGTGTATAATTAATTAAATAAAAAGTGGGAATTGCATCAGGAAATAAGAGACTATTTTAGAATGAAGTTAATATGAGCTTAATTAAGATGAAAATTTGGAAATTAATTAAGACTTAAATTAGATTAAGAGATATCACGACATACATATAAATAAATAAGATGAGCTTTCTAGTATTTGTTTATCTATATCAAAGTTTTATTCCAATATTTTAAAAATAGTTTTTACTTAAATATTTTTCGATACTTGCTCTATATTTATAAGTAAAATTCAAAATAAATCCGGGTTAATTTTTAATTTGAAAAAAAAATCTAATATTCGGGATTGTTCCTGTAAATGCGGGATGCCTGGTGACTTTAAACGAAACTGAACATTGACTCATTAAGCAAGGCGAGTCACAAGATTAATTGCTAAGAACGCGGAAATACGTTTTCGCAATTCTTTGCTTTCGTGCGGAAGCTATGACTTCATCTCTCATCAATGTTCTTTTAATAGGCGGGGATCGAGATGCATTATACTTTAAAAAAGTGAAATATACCGCTGCTTTATCTGGAGTAACAATGGCCATCTGCAAGAGCACGTCATTTCAATCCTACTGATAAAATGCGGCGTTTGTTATCTGTAGTCGGAGGCTTTGTGACTGTTAAGATAATGAAGATTAATCTACAGGTGAATTCGAGAAACTTGATTTCCGTAGCTGAAATGACGAGGAATGAAATATTTTTTGTAATTTATCTCACGATAAATTTCAGTGAACTCAAAATCTATGCAAGTGTATTCTTTTAATTCAGGGAAATTTCTTGCTCAAACTGTACTAGCAAAGGATTAAAAAAAATGAAGTGATGTCCTAGATAAGACGGGACACGCTCGAATTTCATTTGTTTGCTACGGGTTGATGAAATGTCCCGGATTATTTCCTATATGAATGTTAGATAACAAAATAAATGATATTTGATTTTAATAATTTTTATTACAGAGAATGAATTATCTCATGATAAATTTCAGAGAAATTGTATACATATTATTGATTTGTCTTTAATTCAGGAAAACTGCTCGACGTAACTATACTAGAGAAGGGTAAGAAACTAAAATGATATCCCAGATAATGAAGGTTATTCTTCTGTTTCTTTATTTTGTTTTGTTTTGAGGAAATATCCAACAGGATTATTTTCAATGCAAATATAATACAACAAAATAAATTAAAGCATGATTTCTATATCTACTACTATAGGAAATGAACAACTCATAAATAGCTTTAAAAACTGAAACATACTATTAAATTTTCTTTAATATAAAAGTTTCACTTTAACATTATTTAAATTACCTAACCAAACAGCAATACTTAGGTAGCTTAAAAGTTTAATATAAAACTAATTATTAATTATATAAATATATAATAATATAAAATTGTATAAAAATATATAATTGTATAAATAAACAAAAATTATATAATTAAATATAAATTATATAAATAAAAATATAATTAAAATTTCAATAAAATTTTTAATTATTCTTAAATTAAATGCAGCAAAAAAAAATCTATTTTTTGATTTTATGTTCAATTTCTACCTTCATTTAAAAAGAAAGACTTAGTTAATATCGATTTATACATAAGTTGGAATTCAAAAATTAGTCAGATGACTCATTTTAATTTGTCAATAAAGAGAAGAAAAAAAAACCTGTCTAATGTAGACTGGCTAAGAATAAATTCTAATATATTATTTAAAGCTGCTAAGGGCAGAACATTTCTTTCGCTAATTAGAATTCACATTTGTTTTTGGTAAAACATAACTGTTCTTTAAAACTTAACAATAAGAATTAAAATCCAAAACTGATATGTAATAACTATCTTTGTATCCCTATTCCTTGTGTTTCAAGCTCTTCTAGAGAATTCACAAGATAACTTTTATGTTTACTATTCACGATGCAAGCTGACACTACGTTTTACAATTCTCTTAACCTTCAGCCACTCTCTAATTATTATGATTCCGATCTATTTTCCAACATCTGCTGTTGAAAATTGTATGCACTAACATTCCGCACTTCTGGTATCAGCCAGTCTCTCTGAAAGTCTCGTGATCGATGAATCACATGATCGAATTGAATTACGTAATAACTGTGCAGACGATTTCTATTAATAAAATCTTTTTGCTAGTGCATTACTTAATAACTGTGCAGACGATTTCTATTAATGAAATCTCTTTGCAAAGCGTTGGATAATTGAAAAACATTTAAAATTCAACTGATTCCTTTGAATTTATAAAGGAATAGAAATAAAATCTACCTTTCGATTAGGTTTAGGAATCTCTACTAGTAATAAAGGGAAATGTGTGCGGTTGGGCACGCGGTATGTGTTTGTGTTCTATAGATCAAAACATATGACACTAGCATTTTGGTATAATAAAGTTTGGAGAGTAAAAATGTGAACCTCGGCGTGATTTTTTTTTGAAATTTCAATTAATTAAAAATTAAGTGAATTTTGAAATTTTAATTAATTAAAAATTAAGTGAATTTTGAAATTTTAACTAATTAAAAATTAAGTGAATGTTGAAATTTTCCCGTTAACTTTAACAACTTTTTCTATTTCGTCTCCCATCAGGTGGAGAGGGGGGGGGGCAATTCAGAAATGAGGATGAGAAGCTTCCGGTATGGTGATTGTTTCTCTCTGCCCCAGTAGGTGCAGAAATTGTGAGAGGCGGCTACCTCCTACCGATGACGAGACATGCTTCCCTCAAGAAGGGTTGTACCGTGGCTTGTGATGGCCCATAGGACTCAAACATAGTTCCCGACAGTGTTACTGCTGTGGTGTATTTATCAGTATGCTTTAGTAGCAGGTTGGAGCGGCCCTTTATTATTATTTATTTCTCCAGTTTTATTAGGGGAAGCTCCTTATCATTAGTCACCAATTTGTCCCCTTTTCGAGAAATATCACAAAATAAAATCTTGACAAAGCCAACATTCTTTAAACACTGAACGATTTCGAAAATTAATTTCGAATAACTAATGAATACCAAAGCTTCATATTTACTGTAAAAGTACAATTTAAAATGATACTTTTATTTCTTTTGACATGACGAAGTTCATCAGAGTTGGTTGATTAAGATTAATTTGATACTGTTTTTAGCATTCTTTCCAGAAAACTGTTTATCAAAGAAAAAATCGTTTGCTTTTACATTTTAATAATATTTCAACAAAATAAAAATAGTAGCAGTTATAAAATGTCTGAAAAGGAATCGTCTGCTAACTATCTATTAACAGATTTAGATTATGATATTTACCGAACAACTATTAATACGATAGATTAAGATTAATTTGATACTGTTTTTTTGCATGCTTTCCAAACTGTTTATCAAAGAAAAAATAGCTGGTGGTCGAAAGTGTCTGCTACAGACTTAAAGAAAAGAGTTTTAGCAACTTCTTGTGCTATCCGTGTTCCAAATAGCATTCACGTGTCCATTCATAAACACAGGTTATTTCTATCTTCCGCCACAAATGACTGTTATACTCGGCCATGCGAAATCATTTAATTATCCGCTAGTAAAAGAAAGAGATACAATTGGTTCGCTTAGAGCGTTATTTAATTCTTTGAAATGAAACGTTTCGCAACGACATCGATCATTTTTCTTGCCAGCACGGGAAAAAAAAAGTCTGAACACATTTATGTTTATGGCCGTAAGCTACAAGAGGCTTATTCGGGGCAGAGAAACAAAACCATCAACATGGAACTTCTCTGTTGGAGTCTACCTGCAGGGAGAAAAAAAGAAAAAAAAAAAAGAAAAGACAGTTTTCATCACTTCCGGTGTTTCTCCCACGCTTCCTTTGCCAAGTCTTTTATCTAATCTCAACCAATTAAAAACTTTTGTGCTGCAAGCGCTCGCTGCGTCATCAGAAGGTGTGGTGGTAGTTTGTTGATTGTCAAATCTTTTAAGAAAGAATAGTAGGGCTGATATTTCCACTAACCGCAGTGATCATTTGAAGAAGGATCTACGGTCTTATTTTTATAGGTATGGGATATTCTTTTTTATTGATTCGGTTTTTGCATTGGTGTTTTATTTTAAAAAGTTGTAATTTTCCTAGCGCGGGTTTCAAATAAAGCTCATTAAATAGCGACTGTCAATAGTGAATTTTTATTTTGCAATTTTATAAAAATAAAAGCCTAAAATAAATAATTTTGTGATTTAAAAAAAATTTAATTTCAGACAACTGGTTAATCATAAATTATACAATCAAATTGGTGGTGATTAATAAATAAACATGAAAATGAATGCATTTTTTTTTTGTAAATAATCTTATATCGTGAATTTTAATATATTTAGCAGATATGATAAAGATTTAATTGTTTGTTCTTTGTCTACACAAGCAATGCAAACTTCTATGGTTTTTAATTTTTTTTTTCATAAAAATTCGAATTGATTTTTGAGTCATTTGGTTTTCATGTACATCTGAATTTTTGTGAAATTTTTTTACATCGCGATTTAAAAAAAATATGATAAATGACTGAGATTATATATTAGAAATTCTAATATTATATACTACAAAGACTGAATATAAAATAATTGATTAATATTTCTTGAATTATTATTTTTAACGCGGTTAGCAAAATTAAAGTTAAATGTACTGTATTTCAATTGCTTGCATAAAATAAATCGAAATTTCATCATTTGCAAACTGCTTACCTATTTTTCCTAATATCTTTTAACTTCTTTGTTTCGTTAGTTAATTGCTACTGTTTATTAATTGTTAGTTTAATTTTATTGTTTGTTTCGTTGGTTTATTTTGTTCGTTTTGTTACTTCATTAAACTAATTCAGTAACTTTTATATATGTATGTTGCTTATTAAAGGTATAAATAATGGGTCAACTATAATTCTGTTATGAGACAACATTATTTTAATAATTCCCGATGTATAAGTTTAAGTACATGCCACCAGGTCCATATCGCTTTTATTGGATTCGAAGATATCGACGATAAAACATTTTTGAGAAGTGAATTGTTTGTTAACATACAAACTATTAATAGTTAAGATGTCTTTCTATATTTAGTGACAGCACCGTTCTCTCCGAAACGCGGAAGTTGTTTTTATGAGTTTCTCGTTTTCACAAACAAGTGGGTTTGGAAGACGAACAGACTATTGCACAACTTCAACTTTTGCTTATTTTTGTAAAGATAAAACTGGAGCTCGTCCTAAAAATTTTTTCAATGTGACTGAAAAATTGTGAAGTATTTTATATACATAAATATTTTACGCTAATTTTGATTTCTTTCTAAAAATTTAACTTATTTCAGAATATAGCATGCAATTTTTTTTAAAATTTGGCATTGAATTTTTAGATTTTGTAATCAATTGTAGTTAGTATAATAGAAAGATGTATTACATGGATCAGTCCTGGTTATGAATTTTGCTCCGGATTGTCCCATTTTTGATTAAAAAAATAGATTACGATTGACTATGTATCATTAAAAAGAACATTTGAAGAATTTTTATTCTATCTTTTTACTATACATAGTATGGTCTAGTGGAAAAATCTCGATTCGAACTTTAGGTTCGAAACCCGATTCCACTAGAGATCGACCGGGTATGCAGGACTGATACACACCAAACAATGATTTGAGAGATGGGTCACGGGGTTCTTAACCTCCAAACAGAACATATATTAACAAGGCATCGAAATTGCTTAACAAGTGGTTGTGCCTTAAAAAAGATGATTAGCAATTATATTGAGCAGTAATAATAAAAATATTTCGAGAAAAAAAAAGGGCAGAATTTTACCTCGTGTTTTCGATTAGCCATGTCGGCGTGGTAAAGTTAAACTTGGACTCTTGGACTTCATAAGATAAGGCTACGAGGTCTCTTGATGTTTTTCGGAAGCTTGGAGTCGTATGATCCTTCTTTTTTTATAATAGCGGTATTATCATCTCTATCCAATTGATTAAAGAATCTTGTTGCTAATTTTTTATGGAAATCATTTTGTGTAACAAGACAGAAAATTTTGCTATTAATGTTAATAATTTGCCGAACCATCACCTTCTGTAATATATGCCGGTTGAATCCTAGTTTAATGTGCCCCCGAGTTTATCGCTAATGTGGCCACCCCCTCCCCCAAAAAAATAAGCTGTATAATTTTTCCTAGTAACTTTAATATTTATTTGTGTACTATTCTTTCCACTTGTTGAGTTGTGCATTTACTATAGCAATTTTGAAAAAAAAAAAGGAAAATTAAAAATTTACAAATAAACATCCATTAAAGAATTTACCTAAATTACGCTTCATAATTGAAAGTATTATTAATGTTAATAAAAGATTAGTGTCATTTTTAGAGTGAACAAATAATAGATAATATTTGTCCTTTTGCAGTTCTTACCGAAATATTTTATTCTAATTAAGATCGTCTGTTTCAGAATTTTGTCAAAACAGAAAATAAAAAACTAAGAACTTCTGCTTGAGCTTTTTATTATCGTTTGTCATTATTTCACAGTTTTTCATTTTAATATTATCTTACCATTCTAAAGAAATTTTTTGCGATTTTTT
>JAPMOR010036360.1:0-10809 GCA_026543865.1 Argiope aurantia
TACTGTTAATAAAATTTTAAGGAAAGGGTTTAAATAGTGTTAATAAAATTTAAAAAAAAGGATTAGATTTGTAAAGAAATGATCCTGCTTGTTAATATTATTATCAAGACAGAATTTCTTATTAATATTTTTTTTATTAATAAGAAAAAGTTTCTTGTTAATAAATTTTTTATCAATAAGAGAGAATTTCTTATGAGTAAAAAAAAAAATCAAGTTGCTTCCATTGTAGAATTTTTTGCGTTACAGAGTAATACTGTTTTGTTGAAATGTCGAGTCGTTACAAAGAATAGCAAAATGACGTTTGATTTCAAATAATAATAATGAGCATTGTCTATAAAGTGGTCATGCGCAGTGAATTGAGATTAATCACAAGCCACTTGTATTGAACGGCATTCATTAGAGACACAATTAAATAAATTATATTTGTCAATCCTCATAAATTGTTAGATGTTGTCATTTTTGATATTTGAATTAGAGTTCTAAATCTTTTATTGGCGTTTTAGTTGAATGTTCAACCAATAACAAATCTTTCCTTTCTTAATTAAATTAAATCATTAACATTTCATTGTTAAAGCAATTGGATTATTTATAATCTTTTGAAAATATTTGACTAAGGATAAAACAATATACATGCAATGAATGATAATTACTTCTTATTAAAAAACTGAATATTTTATGTTTTTTGAATATTAAGATTTAAATTAAAAGAATGATTTTCATTCATCGTAAAACGGATTCACCAATTTCAATATTAATTTAAAGAGAATCAATTTTCACCACGTCATACCTCAGCCGTTTTCCTATAAATGTATATTTCGGAAAAATATCAGCCATGTTGATATTTCGATTTACATATATCGACACATAATCAAGATGATTTATATTTGCGACACCGGAATAAAACATGAAGGGTGCAGTATCATTTTATTTCAAAATGAATGGGCACTAAAATTCTGATAAAATGCGCCACGAGCAAGAATCATAAAGTGGTTACATCCGATTTGTCAATAACTCTGAGAGTAAACGACAGATTTATGAGAAATCTCTTGCTTATTCGGATAGATTCTTGCCTTCCGTGAATATCTGATTTCGTCTCTGAAGAGGTCATTTACCTCATCAGTCCACAGGGAAATGAGTTTTCTGTTTAGTCAAGTGGAAGCAAATGATTCGCATGTTTCGTGTGTTTCCTGCTATTCATCGTGGTAAAGAATTGTATCGAAAAGACTAATATAATTAGTGCTTCGAGATCTCCGCAATTAAATATACTAGAACTGTCTCCCAGTATAGCGTGATCAAGAAATTATTGTGATTAAAAGAAACAAATTGCTAAATTAAATAAGATCTCAACCCAGGTGGAAGTCATTGCTAACGAAATGGCGGATCAAGTGTAAAATGAGATACTGTCATTATAATTCACGAATCTTGCTAAAGAAGAATCCCTATCCTGAGTCAAATTTGAACTAAAGAGCAATGTGATGGGGAAATTCCAAAATCGAGGGGGAGGTACACAGAACTTAAGATTGTTGGAAGGAATTTTTTATCACAAATGAATGCTTGATACTCTAAGGAAAATTTTATTTCGCCTAATTGTTAACACGCCATGGATGATTTCCATCTTGTCAGCATTGAATGTGTAATAAATCGGAGGATTGTGACTTTAATACAAGAAGTCATTAATGAATTATCTACGGTTGTTACGATTACAAAACATTCAGAAGGAAATATTTCCTTGAGGTTTTCACAAAATGAAAGTTTTAGACACTGCGCCCATCCAAAGCCAAATTTGGAATTCGTCTGATGAAATCAAGATATTTTTTTAAGGGATTTGGTGAGTTATTCTGGGATTTCGTATTGCATTTTAAAGATTGAAAAATTGAGTACTTTTAATCAGTCCTCATTCTTTATTTAATCCTAAAAATATTTGCCGACTGTGAGTTCTAAATTTAGATGCTGGGATTATCTATCTTATGCCCTGGAGTTTTATTACATATTCGATCTATTTTATTTGGCAGCTATATCCGAATGCTAAAGAAGCATGGGTAACCTTGATTATTTTAGAAGGATCTCGACTACTATTTAACATCGCTAATACCAGATAAAATACCAGAAGACATATACTTTATAAAATATTAATTTCTCCAAATGGTACAAGTAATGTGAAAAGTTAACATTCTTTAAAAATTCTAATACCCTATATTTAATGATTCCATAATAATAATAATATACCGTCCCTTATGAGTGTTAAAAAGAAGCTGAGATAGTTGTTACAAATATCTCCAAATTTTACGGAATAAATAAAATCAGAAAAACCCCATTCAATCAGTTCCATTAACGCTTAAATACATATTGTTGCCAATTATCTACCTCCAGTACCAATTAATTTTATTCAAAAATCGGAGTGTGTCCATTTCCGAACGCACATTGATAACCATAGACGATAAATCAGGTGTAAAAAAAAGTTGGCACTACTTTTGGCGGGTAAGTTATATATGAATGTGGTGATGAAGTTCGATTGTCGAGTACCCTGTGAAGGAGTGAATTTTAAAAAAATAATTTCTCATCTGCTGTCAGATAAACTATCAATGTTTGATTTTGTATTTGAAAATTATATTAGATACAAGATTTTTGGGAAAATTTTGTATGTTGCCAAATGTCTACATACAACTTTTTTCAAAATAAATATACCATATTATTACCTGGTTTTTTTATTTTTTTAAAATAACCTATAACTATTTTCCTATAATAAACATTTTTTTTAAAATTCAAGACGAATAATCATGCATTTAAGGGTTAAAAGACTAGCAAGAGTGAACTTTGCTCTCTATGCCATGAATGCAATGAATGAAATATACATTTTTTTTCAGAATGCCGCTTATAAACCTCGTATTATAATAAACTAGTACTTGTGTATCAACAGCACGACACCTGACGTCCATTGGCTTGAATCTCGCATACGATCTCTGGCAATTATTTTTTCGGTATTAAAATCGTTTAAAACTAAAATTAGAACTTCATTTGTTATTTCAAGATCAATACAAAATTTCATTCATTTAAACCATTACGTTTGTAAGTTATCACATTTCAATGCATGCGAATGTATAGGCCGAAGATAATAAACTCCTTGATATATTTGGTTCAAAATTCGATATGAATCTATATTTTAGGTGCTGAACTTGCATTCTAAACTGCATTTACTTTGCTCTTTACCTTTAAAGGTTATCGGGCTTACTTGTACTCTTACAACGGACAGGAAGACCTTCTTGTAATGATTTGACTTCAAATTTGAAAGAAATCTTTAAATTTAATATATATATAAGTAAGTAAATATGCCAAATTTCTTTTGTAAGTAAGTAAATATTCCAAATTTCTTTCGTCTAGCTCAAAGCGTTTTTTAATTCACATTTGGCACGATTCGTAACTAAGGGAAGGGTCAACCAGGATTTTCTTGAATGCTCTTTGATAAACGCGTGTTATTAACCACATGTCGTGAGTAAGCAGCAGTTACGAAAAAGACTACTAGCGTGCTTTCTTCGACGATAATTTTTTTTAGAGATTAATCACTGGAATGTGTTTATTACACTAGCATAGAACATCGAATTTGAATTTATCGTGTTCACAATCATATTTATAATATACACATGCACACGTACTCACGCACACGCACACACAAACATACACGCACGCATGCACACGCATAGTTATTACTTTTATATGCTTGTGAAAATATAGACCAGCAAAGGGTCAACCATTTATCGGATATGGTACGAAATTTGAAACAAATCTTCATTTTAGATGCTAAATCTATGTTCCAAATTGTATCAGTCTATCTAATATCTTTTTTTAGTTATCGTGTTAATGCATTCGAACAACCGGAGAGTTAGATTTCCCCTCAATGGATTTCTTTCAAACTTTGATAGAAATGCACTGGCAGCAAGTTTTCTAGCCTTGTCATACTTTATGTCCTAAAAGATAAAATAAATAACTTCTATTCACTCTTTATTGAATTGAAAAAAACCGTAAGCGCATATCGGTTTTTGTTATCTTTTAATAATGCTTAAATGTGTATAATTGATTTCCCACCTAAGTGCTTTAGTGTTTACTTTTTAGCAATAGTACTATTCAATTATCGTCTGTATATTTCAACGAGAGTACAGGAACTAAAGCAAAATAAAAACTAGAATTTATCTAAAGTCATTCATCATCTATGCTTTCATTGAAAGAAAGTCAATATTTTGTAACTTTAAATATATTTTCTATGCTATCTAAGGGATATCAATAAAAGGGATTTTTTCTTTCCTGTTTAATTTTTTTTTCATTTCTGACATTTATTATTACTTTCTTATAATAAATTTGAGCGATTTATTAATCACGGAGTCAAAAATAATTAAATTTTAAAGACATTTTACTTTTGATGAACTAGGACAGTTGCACTAGAATGTTACGAATTTTAAAGTAAATTTAGGCTATTTGTAGTGATTTATAATTCGCTTACAAAGAAACATTTCAAGATTCTTTACGTTTACCGCTAGGATTCACCACAAGTACGGGATGAGAAGCTACCACATAAGTATATTTCCTCACCCTTAGTGCGTAAATAAAACCCCATAGTTCAAAATATCTTCAATCTGATGATATAATGTAAAGCTTATACCCTCCTGTAGGAGAGGATAAACCGTCATCGGTGATGGAGATTGGAATTCCAGCTTCAGTTTCCCGGCTTCTACTCGCCCAAAAGTGTCAGTGAAATAATTCCAAATGCCAAAACAGGATGCCATTATGGTATACAAAAGTTTCTGAATTTATCAATGAAAATCAGTCTTTTCTTACTTCTCGAGATTTTGCAATGAAATCACAACAAATATATGCTCCAACAATAAATATTTTTAAATAAAAAAAATGAATATCTTATGTCGATGAAGTTTAGAGTAAATGTTTCTAAGCCTTGATATCTTCAATAATAAATTTTGGAAATCATAGATTTATTTGACAGAGTTAATTAAAGTTAGAATAAAAAAAAATAATTCTTAAGATTTTGTTATTTATACGTTCAAACGATAATGAATTGTTAGTAAGGTTTTTCCGAACATAAAGAAAATCAAATAATTATCTATTTGATGCGATCTCTTTCCATTATTTTTTTCTTATCCGAGATCAGAACATACAGGGTGTGGTAGAAAAACCCGGACAAACAATTTTTAATATAACTAGAATAAAAATAAATAAATTTAAAAAATACAGCAAATACTAATAAGAGTAGACTTTTCCTAATAAATAAATTTAATTTGTTTCAAAGTGGCCGCCTTTTGCAGTGATGCAGAGGCGCAAATGCTTATTGAAATTTTCAGCAATGGGTCGCAAGTCTTCTAACTTTAATTTATCCCAGTCCCTCCGAAGGCATTGCTTTAGAGAGTTCTTGAATCCAAAATGTACCATACACTGTAATCATGAGATTGAGATTCGGAGAGAATTGTGCCCATTCACCAGATGATACCAAGTCAGGAAAATGCTCTTCTGCCTTTTTAGCCTTGTGAGCTAATGTGGATCCTTGTTGAAACTCCCACTTTACATTTCCGAAGTGCGTTTTGGCCCATGGAAATACCACAACTACTAGAATGTCCCGTTGGTACACTTCCTAATTTATTTTAACGCTCTCATCCACAAAATCCATTTTTTTTACCACTTGCACAAATTCCGCATAGACCATGACTGACATTGGATTTTTGCAATGTTCAACAATTGCTGAAATGCTTAGAGCGTCTATAGACTAGATCCTGTAGTTTTAGGAAGTTATGAGCTTTAGGAAGTTAAAGAGCTTCTCATTAGTGCAAAGGAATCTCCCTCAGCGCTGACTTGCGGCCCGTCTCAAAGGTTTTCAGTGTCTTTGGGGCCGCACGAATTTGTTTTCTTTCTTGTTGTGAGAAGCTGAATTTTTTGGAACTTGTAAGGCTGTAAGGAACTCGTTTTTGCCAGTCATTGAACTGACCGGTTCCTTATTCCCAGTTCTCGAGCGATCTTTCTCGTAGTAACCCTCGAATTTTATTGAACTCACTTTTTGATAATATAACAGCTATTGAAAGTGATCACCATATATTTTTGTTCACTTATTGGACTTTCACCATCATTGCCAAGCTCTTTGAAACGATAGATTGCATCAGACACTGTTTGCCAAGACACAGTAAGCAAACGAACGACTTCATACTGTCGTTTTCCTTGCTTAAACAACTCTAAAATAGCATATATTTTGCTTTGCATTGTAAAAAAGCCAAAAAACAATATGTAAACTAAAATATACATTATAAAATATGTTATAATTGAAGTTGTAGATAAAAAGGAACGAAAAACTATTAAAAAGAAATTGATTAACTTCTATTTTATAATGTAATAACTTTGTCCGAGGGTTTTGTTTTTTTTTTTTTTTTTTTTTTTTTTTTTTTTTTTTTTACCGCACCTTGTAATACAATGCTCATTTATAATTAAAGAAATTCATAAAAAAATATTAATCATGTTTATTCCAATTATGGTTAACTGTTATTACTAGTAATCATGTTTAAACGAAAGTGGAGGTAATGCAATGCAATTAAAAATATAACCAACGCCAAAAAATTAATTAAGCTTTTTAACAATTTAAATTAATAATCTTACTAATCAACTTAAAGTACATTCCTCTCTCGATGAAATTAATTCATTTATTTTCATTATTTTTTTTTATATTTTAGAATAATTCAATCTTATATCAGCATGGAAATGCTTCTAGATAAAGAAAATCTAGAAATTTTAAATTAGAAATTTTAAAAAAATAGAAAAAAGAAAAATTAAAAGAAATAAATTCAACTTCGCCATAATTCGATCATAGAAATTTTAGTATGTTGGCATAGTATGTTTTATATAACCTAAATTTAGTATGTTTTATATAACCTAAAAAATGAAATTATCTATATCAATAACTCCATTAATATTAGATGAAACATAAAAAATATATTTGAAACTAAATTTCTCATCAAGATGAATTGGACAAGTTTGATGAGATTTTTAAATGAGCTCTGTGAATTTTGTTCAAATGGAGCTTTTATTCGAACACATTAAGTATCTAAAGTTCTTTGAAACGTCGCGGGAATGTTCCTTTGTTCTAACTTAAACACACAATTCGTTCATCACAAATAAAATAATGCCAAATGTCAAGTAAGTTAATAATTGAATTGTCCCTAAAGCTTCGCCATTTCGAATAGTTAGTATCGATCATTGAAAGGACGTTGAATTGTTATTATCGACCTTTGAAATGAGATTTTTTCTGAAAGATAATACTTTCAACATTTGTATCTGTTTATCATCAACATTGGTTTAGTTGTGTTTGTTTTATGCCTGTGTAAATATAAAGAATGGAAGCATTTATGGTTTTGAATGTATTTCTTTTAATGCATTGCTTACCATATCAACACTACAGTAAGTGTTCTTTAATAGATATGACATCTTTATGGGAAACAATGCTGCAAGTAAACAAACAATTTTTGAATGGAAAAGCAAAATTCAAACTAAATAATCATGATTGGTCTACCAGACAATGCCAATTATCTTTGATGAAATTTAAAAGCAGGTCACATATACTTGACTCACTCAGTAACACTGGGAATTAATAGTCTTGAAAAGTTAAATTTCACTGTTATAAACTGGGCTTTGGTAGTTCCTTTGATGGTTTGACTTCCTAGAAATTATGATTAAATGGATCGCGTTTCGGATTTATTACTTAATTTGAGGATGATTACTCCAAATCTCATGGAGGAATATGAAATTTTAAAAAACTACTCCATTTAAAAGAAATTATAATATTAGAAGATAAATGAATCATCTATGATAATATTAAGCAGAAACATCATGGAGTGACACGAATAAGCAGCTATAAGTCAACTTCAAAACATAATACTAGCTTTTCTAAAATTATGCATTATTGCCGATGGGACTAAAAAGGCCTTTCCAAAATGGTTTTTGTAGTTTATTAAAAAATAATTAATTAAATATAATAACACTTTGGAAAATGTGAAACGAGCCAAAAGGGACTAAAATTGGCCAATCACAATGAAATACGATATCAAAAGGGTGTTTCTCTTTTCCATTATCTTCAGACAGTCATCAGAAAACACTAAAGCTTGTCTCGAACATCTTTCAAGTCATGTGACTTCAGAATACTAACTGTTCCCTTCATTACGAGTGATGAAGTTTCAATTTTCTGGAAGACTATAAAGAGCATCAAAAGCAGTGATTTTTGCAAGGAATCAGAGACGTTATAAGAAAAAGAAGAATGAAATTTACCAAACAATGGCAAATAAATTGTCTTATCATATAAAATAATGAATATGTAATTGAATAAGCTTTATAGTTAGCAGTTATTTTTAGTTATCAAAAATATCATATAAAATTACGAATATATAATTAAATAAGCTTTATTGTGGCAGTTGTTTTCAGTTATCAAAAATTTTATATAAAATAATGAATTCATAATTGAATGAGCTTTATTGTTAGCAATTGTTTCTAGTTATCAAAAGTGTTTTATAAAATAATGAATACATAATTGAAAAAGCTTTATTCTTGGTAGATGTTTCCAGTTATGAAAAATGTCAGCGGAGCCAATTCATGCAATCGTATACATATATGGTGATTATTGTACAGACAAATTATTTTCCTTTCTTGCTGAATGAATGCCTTCATGGTATATGATCATGTTCCAATTTGTTTTCATAAAAATATACCCATCGCTTCGAATCTGCAGTGTCCATAAAAAAATATTTCAGTAGGGAGGTGTCTGGAATATAAATTGAGATATGGAAAACTCATTGTAAATTTTCTTTCTATTTTATTCAATGTAAATTTTAATCAGTGCTGGTTTTAATTCCCAAGAGTTCATTTGAATATAAATTATTTGTTAGATACCTTACTTAACATTTAAGAGCTGTCAGACTTTAAAATAAAACTCAGATAATCTAAAATTTTCTCTGAACTCAGTTCAGCTATCTAGTTTTTGTCAAACTTGTTATATTAATTACTAATCAAATATAATTAGAATTTTAATATTCCAAACACACATTCTTCTTAAGAAAAGAAATTCAATTGAGAATTTAATTCAATAGTTTTGTTGTTACGTTAATGGTAAAAACAATACATACTGATTTAAATAAGCTATTTAAATTAAAATGATCGTCTTGATTTTCTATTCAAATAAAGGGAAAGGCCTTAGAGCGTAATTAATAGGATGTAACTCAGATGATAGAAATGGCTCAGTAGATAGAAAATGGCTCAGTAGATAGAAAATAAAATGAGATAAATTTCAAATCACGGCTAAGTAGACTGAGTAGTGAGAAACTATGAATGAAAAAAAAAGAGTATTGTAAAAGTAAGTATTTGCATTTCTGAATATTCTCTAAGGCATCTGGTCAAACGGATATTGAGAAATTTAGTATGCAAATATTTGAAATAATGGAATAAATCTAAATCTCATTTTACATAATTAATATTTCTGATTCTATCTAAGATCAACAGACATGACTGATTAGTAAAATCAACCAGAAATTAAATAAAATTTTATACTGCATTATCATTTTGTAATTTTTTGAATATTTCATTTAAATCCATTTATTTAATTTTTGTAAAGATGAAATTCCAAAATCGATTTTTCTTCCTTCCTTCCTGCTGCATTAATGTATTCAAACTTTGTTAATGCTACCAATTAATGTAGTAAAAATATAAAAAAAAAATGAGGAACTGGAAACAATGTTGAATTAGTACATTGTCAAATTCAATATTATCCTGTCATGACATTCATAATGACAAAACATAGTACTTATTTACAAGCATTATATAATACACTGTAAGTATTGGGGTGTAATAAATTTTAAATAAATTTCCTACTAGTAACTTAAATATTAATTTTCTCAATAGGGAAATTTTAAGTATCGAAATGTAAAATGTATTAAAGGTTAGATGGAATCCTTAGTAGCCTTATATGCATTCTTTTTATAGTGTACAAATCCTTTCCTACTGCTGTCAAATGAAATAGGCTATATTTGCATGCAAATGTAACTATCTATATTATCTAGTATCTAATTGTATGTTATTTTTAATTGTACATTGAATGTGCATTTTGCATTTGATTTGCATATAATGAATTCGTTTAAAGCATTTTCAATAAAAAGTCATCGTTATGAAATTCAATTTAAAATATTTTTTTCTGAACAAATTAATAAAGGATACATTGTATTTAGAGAGCGAACGCTAATGCTGCTACAACTAAAACACAAATGAACTGAACTAAATTAGAAATAAATATTAAGTTTAGTGCAAAAAGAATCAGAAATAAAGAAAAAGAAGCAATGAATCTGGCCTGAAGACTTTTTCAAGGGTCACCCTCAAAGCAGGGATTCAAATCAGGGATGTTTATCTGTGAGGGCTCTGACTTTAGTCCAAAATATTGACTCCTCGTGACCCAAAATCCCAAGAAATTGAGAGTTTGGAGATAAATTTAGTATCACAAAAATAAAAGACAATAAATTATATAAAAACAAGCAAATTACTAATCTAAGCAAGACCACAGCATTATAAAATAAACACAAATTACAGAAAGACAATTTAATTGTAATACCAAAAAATTTCATTAAAATATGAAAGCAAAGAACCTACCAGTTGAAAGTAAAACTCCAAAAGAACTTGTGAAAAACAAACCTGTATGACCAAACGCACCACGTAAAACAAAATTTAAACCTCCCGCGTTTAAAACTGCATACGCCTACCACGCTTGGTCAAATGCCTCGTCATCATAAGAAA
>JAPMOR010036366.1:0-28641 GCA_026543865.1 Argiope aurantia
TAAAATACTAAATGGCTGGTGAGAAAAAGGATATAAATTACTCTACAAACAGTTTTCAGAGAAAAGGGAATCTTCAGACATCCATAAGTCGAATTTCAGGCACTGAACAGCCGAAAAGGCTTTGTAACAGCTGACAAGGTTTGAAATAAACCTTTATGTTGATAAAATCCACAAATTGGTAAATATGTTTCTGATGCATATTATGAAGGAATACGTAAGCTAAAAAATATAGTTATTATTAAGGAATCGATAACATATTTAGAAATATAAGCTTTTTTCTAAAAAAATTATAACTTGCAATCTTTCCAATTATTAAAAGTGAATTTGGAAATATTACTGCTCTTCCTAATTGTGGCTATTTCTGTATTTATTCTTCTGTATTCTGTATTATAGGAAAATAGAAAAGTAATAATGTTCAAAATTTCGACCAATGATATCTTGCAAGCCAATTTCCTGACAAGCGATTGCTCTCCAAATGAATGCATCATACTTATAATCCTGAAAATTCATTTTAATTAAGTGATAGTGCCTTTTTTTTTGGAAAGAAAACAACATTAGTAAACCACTAATTTCAAATACTTATATTTTTCAAACAAAGCTATGAATTTTATTATTTAGAATCTAATAAATATCTACGCTGTTTTATTAATCTCTAAATCATATATGACCGAAAAATTTCAAATATTATTGGCTTATTTCAGTATATATTTGCGAGTAATACATTTTAATTTTGGAAATCTGGGTGATATTTTCAATTATTTCTGACGTTTCATATATTAAGTTCAAAAGTAGCGATACTTTAAAATAAATATATAAAACGTGCCAATCCAATAATCAGCTACTATATGCCATTGGAAATTAGTTCATGTGTCACGCCGAATGGCGATATATTAATTCGATGATTAATATATTTATTATATCTCTAACGATTTGCTCCATTTTGTTACAAGGCGAAGTAGCTTATTTTCTAATTAGTCTCAGATATTAATGCATTTGGCTCCAATTTTATTTGCTGATTATAAGCGCAATCCAATAGTACTTAAATTACGAATTTTCCAAATCACTATTTCTCATTCGAATAGCGTCTAATAACGTAATTATAATGAGTGTGTCTCGATTGTGGTAATTGATAATTGCAATAATATTTTGAACTTTAAATAGAAACTGAGTGTTTATTGGCAATTACCGTTTTACAGATACCTCTATAGGAAGAGATTTTTTCACTTTCTGATTGTTTTCTTATCAATCAGTCTTAATCGTCCCTTTAAATTTACTACCATTAATTAAGTCAGCCATCTAACTCTCCGACCAGCCAAGAAGGCACACGGATTTAAACCATAAAAACTCAATGACCGGACCACCGCAACAGCAACATTGGTGGGAACTGTGGTTGAGTCACGGTACAACCCTCCCCCAAGAAAGTACGTCCCGTCATCGATGGGAGGAGTCAGATCCCCCACCTATTAGTGTACCCTCCAGGGTGGCGAGATCCAACCACCATGCCGGAAGAATCTCATCCTCATTTAGAGGTGCCCCCGGGGGGACTACCATTAATTAAACTTACTCTTAAATAAAGATAATTAGTCGATTATGTAATTAAATGTTGATTTATTTATTAACTAAAATTTATCTTTTTACAGTTCGCAAATCTTTGTTGCAGGTTTTGTACAAATTACAGTTTGTACAAAACACAGTTTGTACAAATTAGTCCAAATAAAGCAGACTATATCTTAACGGCAAATTATTAAAATCTGCTTTCATTCTGTATCCATGGCAATAAATTCGAAATAAAAAAAATAATTCATTTTCCAAACTATTTAAATAACAGACTGTACGCTTTATTTATTGTTTACAAATATAAATGACCGCAAACTTAAAAAAAAAATAATTCAACATTGAGACTTTGTAAACTCTCTATTCCTGTCCTCCCAAAAAGAAACCATCTTTACCAATATATCTAATTATGATAATAAATGGAGGGGAGGGGAGGTGCTGGATCAATAAAATTTGAATAAATCGTCGAATCAGTTGTTGTAAAATCGCTGAAATCTGTCTAATTTTGAAGAAACTTTGCATGAAATATTGATTCCGTCCTTACTAAGCGGAAAATTGCAACGTAAAATTTAATCCGAACCTGAAAATCAAGGGATTGATGCTTTGGGTGTTTGGTGAAACAGTTCATTTTTCTCAATAACAAATAATGATACACGAAAACAAGAACACATAGTTAAAAAAATCACAGCCGAAGCATGCACAAGAATAGCACTTATAGTAAAGAGCAGTTCAGAAGTTGTAAATCGGCAGTAGACAATCATAACATCACAAAGCGCTCAGCTAGAATTCTATAGAAGAGAGACTTTACTTAACTATTCCCACCTTTCGAACACCTACTATTCTCCTTTGACTGCCCACTTGAGTTCGACTCGACTACCAATTCATTATTGTATCAGACTGTAATACTTGCTACTGTAAAACTGACTGACTGTAAACTTCACTACTGCAATATTGACTGACTTTCATATCGTGACAGGGCAAAGAAGGTTCTAGAAAGACAATTATTGCTCATTGTATTGATATCAGTTGAATAGTTTTGCTTACGAGTGATTTAGATTCATTTAAACAGATATGGATTCGAAACGGGATATCATCTATGGAAGAAGCTATCTGAGATATACATTTCAATGTGCGTTAATTTAATTTTTTTTAAATTTCTCCTTTTTAGTTATTTATGTTTTATCCTTTAATATTCTTAAATTATTTGCAAGAAAAGCCACATAGAAATTTCTAACCTTCATTTCCGTGTACTGAGATCACATAGGATTAATAAATTATTTGATATGTTTGGTCTAAAGTAATATTTGTGAAACAAAATAAGTGTAGACTTTCCAAATGAGGCAATATTGCACTCAGAAAACAAATAATTCAGAATAGTATTGCTACGACCTGAAATAAACCGGATAATTAAATAGCAGTCATTGTTTTCATTGAATAGAATCTGGTAAATCAAAATGCTGAATTATAAAACAAGCGTAACTCCTAAAGGATAAATAAAGATTATTGCTCATTAACTTATTAAATTCAGCAATAATTTATATATCAAAACTTTTCATTTAGGAATGGCGATAAGGCTTTTCAAAGCAATTATAAATATACTAATTTATAATGCTATGTTTGATGAGTACTCTTTTTTAAAGCGATGCAAGAGTTATTAGGGGAATATAAACATTGTCTTTTAAGCCTTAAGAGGATGATCAAAATGCTGCCTATATTGAAAACGTCTTATTAGAATATATGCTAAAGTAATTAAATCATTAAAAAATTATTATTAATAGATTTTGTATAAGTTTATTCTTTTAAACATGCCCAGTAATAAATTTTCAGGTTTTCTTTAAGACGCTTTCTAGCATTTCCTTTTTATTAAATAATTCTTTATTTTATTTCAGTTGATTTCAAGTTTCGAGAATACATGATGCAGAATGATTTTTACACTAAAGAATCCACGTGTGATCAATAAAATTTGAGATTCCGTATTTAGGCTCTGAAAATTACAATCATTATAAATAATCAAACTCCACAGATACTATTTTAAGTATCCATATGATATTTCTTCGTTCAAAAACAATAATGAATTGTTAAGTATTCACTGGTATGATCTGACCTTGAAATATCCTTACATTTGCCACTTTTAGAGAAAAGAGATGCAAACATGTTAATCTAAAAATTTTAAATCATGGTAGATTAAGCAAAAAAAAAAAAAATGATATTCACAATTCTAAAGATTAATACGAAAGAACATGACGAAACCATGCGAAACAGGATCGTTCACAGGCTGGGAAACGCAATAATTACAACAACTTTATTGTCATTTGTAAACTTGAAAAACTACAAGACCGAGATATTCAGAAGCTGAAATAATGTTTTGACTTCCAAGAAAATGGACTTACACGTATAGCATTCGGAAGAATATTGCACATATATTAAAGCGATAGAAATATTAATAGCAGGTACTTAATAGAACAATTAATACAGTACAACAATAATCTAGATAATCACAAATAAAACTTTACCTACCAGTGCATTATGGATTAAGATTTGATCGGAAGAGCAAGTATCTGTTAAATAATGTCTTAGTATATATTCAAGCCTGCATTATTCAAGCACTAGAAAACTAGCATTTCAGAAGCAGAAATAATGATTTGACTTCATAAAAGTGTTAAATCAATTGTTTGCATTCTAATTCTTTTGCATTATTTATTCATTATATATTAATTCCTTGAACATCTTTGATATATTCAGATTTTCCGTTAAATTGAAATGATGTTTTAAGCACTCTAACTTCATAGATGATTAAGTGTAGGAATTTATTTAATACTTTTAAAGAAATGTCTAAAAGCAATTTATTTGAAATAAAACAGATCATTTTAAAGACTTCTCAAACAATAATTGAAATGTGCAACGTAAAAAAGTTTCATATTGATCTTTTAGTACATGGTGTCCACAAGGGTAGAGAATTTCCATTTTGTAGCTATTCAAATAGTCAAAAAGCTTTTGGGGAAATTGTAAATAAAAGCGTTCGGCGGAAAAATTAAGCATTTATGCACACGAGGTACTTTTAATAGAAAAATCTAAATTTTTCTATAATCCGCCTCTGTTCTGTTGGAGATATACATTTCTATTAAAATGCTTCTATGGGAAGCGATGCATGGAGCATGCAGTTTTCATTATTTTTCGATTATAAGAGATTAATAAATGATTCATTTCCCTAATTTATTTAAACCTAAACAATCCAACATATCCGAAAAAAAGATATGTGTCTACACCTACTCAGAACGCCAACGTGAATTTGATTTAAGAAAAAAAAAGAGATTAACTTCAGAATCCCTGCTTTAAAATAAAATGAAACGAGAAAATGCAGTCCAAAAACATTGTTACAACTGATGAAAGCAATTGAATATTCAATATTTTATTTAACAACATTTTCAAGGATTGCTGAGCTTCCAACAGACTATTTATTACATTTCCCCAAACTGGGAATTGTCAAAACACCTGAATAATTAATTTGAAATCAAATTAATCATCCCTTTTCAATGTAAAGAGGAGACATTTAAATTTTTCATGAAACAGGCTATTTTCAAATCCAATGCGTTGAGCTGAAATTCGATTTAATTAGTTCTATTTTGGAATTTTTGAAACTTTAGATTAAACTCTTATTACATTCTTGAAATACTCCATAATTACAGTGCAGCACAAAAGATATCTCGTATAGTTTTTATTAAATCTTTTATTATTTATTATCAAAAACAACTGCATTTTATGAATTTCATATCCTACTTTTTCGAATATAGAAAGTCTGTCAATGATAAATTTCTTATGAATGCATTAATTTTAAACAATTTGAAAATTTCATTTATTTAATGTTGCAAATAGTTTATTTATTACTTTTTTTTTCAAAAGTGAGTTTCTTAACCTATCATACAAAAAACATTTTCAAAAAATATATATAAGAAGTTTTGAATTTTTTAGAGATGATTAAAAAATTAGCAAATTAAAAAAAAGAAATAAAGCTAATTACATTTGATCGCTATGATGGCATTTTTTTCATCTGAGTTGTTTACGATTAAGCTTGTGATTTCTGATTTCCAAAATAAAACTTTAGCCGAATACCAACGATTTCCGACCTATTTCTAATATATAATTAATATTTTAAATATACTAAATTTCTTGTTTTTAACATTGTGGTTCCAAATGTATTTCAAACCATATTAATTAGCCACAAAATTCATTAGTTTATTAAAATTAAATTCTATACTTTATCCTTGGGATTATATAGAGTAAAAAATGTTGAATTAATTCGAAGAAAATATAATTGCCAACAGAAGTTTTAAATAAGTAATAATCTATTTTGAATATATTTTTGATGGAAATATTATTAATACCTTCTGTAAATCCTAAAAAACAAGCAAAAAAACCCATTTAAATAATCTTTTTCTTCATTTTCTTGCATCGCGATGAAAATAGTGCATACTTTTTGTTTTATTTTCACTGTCAGCGAGATGTTTAAAATGTTAAGTACCAGGTCAATCACTATTAATTCACAATATAATTTCTTCTTTCGCCACAGAATATCCCCGAACGTGAAATCTCTAGTATTCCCTATCAGTTGAAAGGATGTACGTGAAAAGATTTATTAAGAGGAAAAAATAAAGTTTACATACTGTGCACTTCATCTATATTGTGTTAATTATTGTTGACCGGCGATATACATGAAAATGTATTAAGAGAATTTAATTTTTAAAATCGGAAATCATAAAATAGCGCAACTAAATACATACAATATTATAGCAATTTGACATCTGATGTCAACATTTAAAAAAAAAAAATCAGATGTAACGGCCTAGAACGTCAAAATAGGCTGTTTTCACTAATGAGAGCTGAATATTTCGTAGTTTAATATAGTTAGCATTATAGTTTATACGACCAGTATTTTTGTATTAAATGCATGCTAATGGTAAATAATAGTTATGATATATCAAATTTTGGCATGAATTGTTCGTACTAAATCTTGATATAGAACTACGATTGTATTAACAAGATTACCTATCAAATTTTATTTATTTTAATCATATTTTGTTTGAATTGAGTTTATTTGCCAAAATGCAGGCAAACCGGCTGTCAAGTCCGTAACAGATTTGTTTCCAAATTCGATACTGATTCGCATTATAGTTGCTAAACATCTGCACCTAATTTTCTTTTTCTAGCCGTTTGTGTTTCATAGTTATAGCATTAAATCTTTCTCAACAGAGAAGTGGACAGTCTTCCTATGAATGGATTTCGTTTAAAATTTGAGAGTAATCTGCAGAAATGAAATAAAAATCACATGCCAAATTTCCTGTGTATAACTAAAAGCGTTTTTCAGCATCTTGTTTCCACAGACAAGCTGACATCATTCCAAAAGTGCGTTTTTCATACTTAGGGAGATCTGAAAGGTGAATATTTGTGAAAATCTTGAATTAAAATTTCTTGACGATTACTACACTTTCTCTTTGTATACAAGAAAATAAAATTATCTTTTCTTCGTAGATGTTTATATTCTACATCGTTAGAAAATAAATTAATGAGTAGACTATATTTTCATATTTAAAATGTCTGTATAAATTATTATAAATATTCTTATTACAAAAATGTAATAATATTAAATGGACTTTTTTCCTACGACTTTACAGTGCTAACATAGTGACATAAAAATATGAAGAGTACGTAAAGTATAATGAAAGAAAATTAATAATGGCATATTAATAATTAGCATAATGGATATATTAAATGCTTATATTATATACATAAAATGTAAATTATTAGTTCAAGGTAAACAATAAATATTTAATTTTTCTTTTTATAATACCAGCTTAAAAGCTTTAATAGAATAAATTATTATTTTGGAAGATAAATATAATGCTAAGTACTTCGTATATCTATCTATATCTATACTTATAATAAAGCTCAATGTGTATGTGTGTGTGTGTGTGTGTGTGTGTGTGTTGGCGCTCTACAGACCAGATCATTCAACCAACAGCTACCAAATTTGGCACGTGTATACCTTTGAGGCCGGGAATGTGCACCTGGGGGTTAATTTTTCGAATTTTTGACGAGAATTTTATTTATTTAAAAATTAAGCGAAATTTTGACGTGCTTCTGCTATAACTGCCGAAAGTATTACCGCACAAAAAAGATTTTTACATGAAGTTAAAGATAAAATATTTATCTTTTAAATGATACTACTGTTTTAATCTTAAAATTAAATTTCTATTTTTAATTAATTTTTAAATAAATATTTTAACTATGTTTTTCAATAATTTTTTTTCGTCAAAAATAAAAATGAGGATTAAGCACGTTTCGCATTCATGAGAAAAAAAATAGCTTTTTTCAAAGTGTTGCCATCACATTGATTAAAGCTCGAACTGAAAATAAATTAAATCTTTTTGGAAATGAAATCTGCAAAAATATAATTTTCGGCAAGTGTCTGTAGGAAATGAAACAAATATGAAATATTATTTTTTCTAAAAAACAAATTCAAGAAAAATTATTTTATGATCTTTTACACTCTCTATACAGGGTGTTTATTCAGTCCCGGATCCATTTTGATATTTAATGACTCATAAAATAATGAAGATGTAAACAAACTTATGGCATTTATTGATGGAATAACTCATATATTTTCCTTTTCAGGTTTGAATATTTTTACTTTTGTAAATATCGTCTGCGCGTGTTTTTAATTTCAGATAATTTCATTTTCCAGTCTAAATATCTGTACTTTTCTAAATATCGTCTGCTTATTAATTGCATTTTTCTCTCTTTTGTTTTTGGCAACTATTGAAATGTTATGTTTACTTTTGATGTGTTAGTTCTATGTAGTACTTTTGTATGTGATGTTTTATTCGATCGGACATTAAGGAGAATGCATACACCACAAGAGAAAGCACAGATTTTATGGTGGTCATAGAGTTAATTCCCAATCAACTAAATCACTGACTTTTAAGAGTTAATTTCAAATCACTTAAACTGACTGATTTATGAAGATTTGAATATCACTATTCAATGAAAAAAGGATCATTTTAGATTTTCCATCGATCGTTTCAAAGAAAATACGCCAATAAGCGAGCAGGTTTCTCAACATTAATTGGCCTAAGATTATGAAAATGGTGAGTTTTTCTAAATTTTTAACATTTAAATCTTCATAAACAAGTCTTAGGTGATCCTGGAAAATAGAAACATTCATTCATTTATTTAAAATTTGGTGTGTCCAGAATATTTCTCAGAATATGATACCTTACTGCATTAAATTTAGACTTCATAATTTTTGAAATATATTTATAAGCAGGAACAAAATATTATTATTGATTTCATTGCAATCCTTTTGAAAGCAAAACTAAAAACTGAATTTTATACTGAATCTCAGAAATTTTTGTTGATTTATTGTTTGAGATATTACATAAACTATGAAAAATATTTTGTAGTTCTCATAAGACTTAAATACCGAGCGATACTGTTTGCAATACTCATATTCAATAATATTAATAATTAATAAATAACAATAAAGATGATAAATAAAATAAAACTTTTGGTTTTATTAAAAAATATCTTAATATTAATTGCAATTTCGTCATTTACATTTTTAATTAAAGTTGAAGTTTTACCGGAAATGGCAACAAATTAGCAAAATATATATAGTAAATTGAACGAAATGATCTAAACAGTATAAGTTTGGTATGACTATCAAAATTTGAAGATTAAAAATGTTTTGTCTGAGAATCCTTTAAGAGACCAGTTACTTAAAATATTTAATTGAAAATTGTAGCGAGCGGTAATACTGGCGAACCGGCTGGTCGCCAAAGGCGGCTAGTTTATTAATAAAATAGTTATCTCTAGCTAGTTAGTTTTCAGATATGACAATAGTTTTTTTTTATTAGAGCCCTTATATACTAATGGAAGTCATCATTATATTTGAGGAAAGTTGAATTTATATAATTTTTAGTTAATGTCTAATTTGAACAATTAAATAAATAAATTTACATAAAATTCAATTTTTAAATAACAACAGATTAACAAATAATGTAGGAAACGATTGTAATTTTTTGAATAGATTTCGTTTGCAACAGATCAAAGCAAAAAATATAATTTTAAAATGTTATTTTTTAAATACATGCAACGTTTTCATGAGAATAAAGGTCTTTTAATAACAGAATTCTAGGTGCTAGCTTTAAAATAAAAATACTAACTGTTTATTGTTTAATATCTATTACGTTCACAGGTGTGTATTTTTTACAATCCGTTTCAAAATGAAATTACACTAGTCTAAACGGGTGATGAATGCAGCCGTGATCAGCCGAGAAGTGAAGCAACTTTCACCATCATTATCGGTGTTTTTGTCACTCGCTGGTTTCACTTTTTAATCCTCCCACCAGGGTGTGTACAGAAATGATAGGGCCTGGCTACCGCCTAAGATGAAGGGACGTGCTTCCTACGGGAAGGGTTGAACAGTGGCCAGTTATTTAACCTTTTACCGGTGACCTATACTTAACCTTAGTTCCTGCTAATGCTGTCGTGACGGTTCGATCAGTCTGATTTAATCCGCATGCCATATTGGCGGGTCAGAGTAGCCAAATTTGTGGTTCCCTTTTTAGTCATAACGCTATCTCAATCCCTCACTGATCTCTTACATGGTGTTTTCTACCTTTTTGAGATTTGGATATGACAACATCATCTTCAAAACCCTTCCCCTATAAGTTATTTAGTCCCAACTTCAGCAAGGTCTACTTGAAATGCTATAGAAAGGTGCAGCCACTGCAAGGTCTACTTGAAATGCTGTAGAAAGGTGCAGTCACTGCAAGGTCTACTTGAAATGCTGTAGAAAGGTGCAGCCACTGCAAGGTCTACTTGAAATGCTGCAGAAAGGTGCAGCCACTGCAAGGTCTACTTGAAATGCTGTAGAAAGGTGCAGCCACTGCAAATAGCAGTAATTTCCAGAATAAAGGACATGACAGCTATAGATACAACATTTTAAAATTTTTTACACATATTTTTAATGCATGGCTAAAAATTGAAAAGAACGTTTAGTTTGATTCTTGGCAAAAATGGCATTGTTTTCATTGTCAAATAAAATAGTATTCTGGTTAATGTAACGTCATCTAGCATTCTTACTTCTTTAAGAGTGCAATGTATGATGAAAATGTGAAAAATTGACTAAAATTGTGATTTTTATAAATCTTTTAAGAAAAGTTAGATTGCGAGATATCTAAAGATTTCTAAAGGAATTATTTTGACATTTTAATCCATTTGCTCAATATTATTTTTTATTGATATTCCAATGCCACTTCCATTTGTTTATATTTAAACAGCTGTATGACAGACACAGTTTCCTTTTCCTTCAAAGGATGGAGTTTTAAAGTACTCCATATTTTTACTTGAAACCCTGAAATTTGTCTGCTATGCTGCATAAACGTATAATAATATAACTTTGCATTAATAGAATATTTATATAATATGAATCTTAGAATTTTTTTTATTGATAACCTATTATTACTACAACAATTTTTTTTTAAAATTTCAAAAATTGTTAAGTATTGAAGTAATTTTGTATTCCAAGTATTGAAGTAAAAATTGTATTTTGAATAACGTTAAGCATGCAAAATATTATGTAAAACTAAAATACAAATCTAAAAAAAAATTTTAATGTATTTATGCTGCATTTTTTTTATGTATATGGAAACTTTTGAAGTATTTTAATATATTTTGGTCATTTTTTACCAAATAATCAGAAAATTATCAATGAAATTTGAAGAAACTATTTGTTACAACCCTTCACAAGATGGTATATTAAAATTGACATAAATATTTCAAAACATTATCTGAGCAAATTATTTTGGTTTCCACCTAAATCATTTTGTTTAATAATAAAAAAAAGAAAACCAAATATGAGAGAAAATCAAATGAATTTTGAATATATTTCTGTCATAAATGAATAAGTAAAATAAAACTCTCAACTAATTGCTCAAATTCTTGCTTGTACTGGTTCAAGGAAGTTAACCTAGCTAATCCAAGCATCTGATGATACTAGTTTATTTCAAGCATGCTAAATTGTACGATTCACATGAAATAATTTTCAATAAAAATTTCTTTGTTTAGTATTTTTATAAGTTTGAAACAACACTTAATGCTTAAATTAAACCACAATATTCGTTGTGGGTCCCAGTAACACATTATGTCAATATTTGTGTTACGCTCAGTTGGATAATTCACATTTTGAAACATGAAGTTATTGAACTGTACTAAATTCTTCAATAATTCGTTAACAATTCCTTGAAGAGATAAGTACATTCGTATAAATATCAATCTGTTCATGGTAAATATTGCCAAAATGTTAAAGAAATTGTCAAAAAGTACTTTCAGTTTTAAGTTAGACAGGTTATCTTAAAAGTTAACAATCAAATCCCTTGTTTAATGAAACTGTTTTATGTTAGAATACCTCTTTAAATGTGAAATTTTTGTTTGTAGTAATTTCCGATTGCATGCAGTTAGGGAAAAGAAGTTTATTTGATTTCATTTGTTCGTTTTCATGAATTGATTTGAGCTTCACAAGCAAAACAATTTTTCACGAAAAATTATTTTTTAATAAAATGCAACAATAATTCAAAATTGGTGAAATTTAAATAATTATATACAACAAATATTTTTTCCCTTCTGAATAGATTTTACCACAATTTTCAAGCTTTAATTTAAAATCTTTTGAAAAATATTATCTTTACGCACATTGAAATGTTCTTTTCAACTAAAGTCCTCATTAGTTTAAATCTCTTTTTCTTCAAATCATTGAATCCCCAAACGATTTCCATGAAACACTATGGAATAAGTAAACTCTTATTTGTATTCTAGTACTTTTGTAAAATTTCAACACCTTTGATCTTACGGATGCGGTTAGAATATGTATGAGTATTTTTTCAGAATCTTTATTCCCTTCTTGTATTCATATATAAAACAATATTTCTGCATAGGAATGCTTTCACGATTATGGTTTTAAACAAAAAGGAACGCTTGGAAATCAATATAATTTAGCCCTCTTTTTTAATAAAATTAAAACTTATCGTTTATTTGTAATATATTGAATAAAATCATTTTACATATAATTCCCTTAAAGATTAACTTTAGTTTCTCAGGAGGGTTAAATAATGGCTACCTCCCTCTTTCTTCCGATGACGGATTGCATGAGGGGTCGACGATTATGCTATTTTGCACTGATCAAGTTTCCTATGTTATCATTTGAAGCGGCTAAATCATTCAATTTACTCGAAATACTAAAGCAGGGTGGAGCAATTTTTTATGGTTACAGAATAACCAGCAACAAATAGGTATGTTCGTACCTCAACATTCTTGTATTCTAGTATAAAATCATTTACTAATTTCTATTTTGAATTTTTAATAAATATTTGAGCGCTCTCTATTTTATGTTGTTCAATTAACTTCCTTTTCTTATTGTATTATTTTGAACCTTTTCTTTTAAAGCTTCATAATGTTGGCAAAAATTGCTTTCTTTTTTTTTCTTGAACAGTCAAATTCCAGCTTAAATGACTTTTTTCTATCATTTTCTACTTTTTTAATTCTTAATATGTTTCATACCTTATAAATCTGGCACATTGAAAAAATTAATAGGAAACTTCTATGAAAAAATAATATTTTTTTTTATTTCAAAAATGATTAAACGCGCTGAGACTTTGATTTAATAGCTGAAAGTTAAAAAACGTGGTCAAATGATTGTCGCAACATCGTGTAGAGATTGATCGGAAGTTTCTCGAAGCTTCACGTTTACTTTTGTATTTACTTATTTGATAAACATATTTAATCTTCATCTAAAAGTAACACTGTGAGCATTACTTTTAGTTATTTTTTTTTTTGAAATTTAAAAATAAAAAGAATTATTTTGCTTAATAGCATTTTTTTTAAATTTTCATTTACAACCACAGTATTGTGAAATTTTATAATAAATTGAAATCAACTATTAATGGAGTCAATGGTATGCAGAAGAACACTAATATAAATTCAATTAATTATATGATATTTAGATTCTGATTAATTATTATATGATTCTAGATTAATTATATGATATTTAGATTAGATTCTGAATTAAAATGTTTTAAAGCTTATTTTTACTGTAATTAGCATAAAATATTTTGCTGTTATTTGCTTAAAACATTTTATTAACAATGCCAGAATTCGAGAATGTCAAGACTTGAAAGAAACATTCATTGTAAGTTTTCTTTTTCTCAAGCATAAAAAGCAGTTAACTTTAAAAAATGCATCCATGTATTAAAAAAAAGAAGGTCCAAATAATTAGTTTACAATTTACAACAATTTTTGCAATTTCTATATCGATGTTAATACTTTCTTCGAGGTCCCTGAATGTTAACTTACATTTCTTCTTTTTGGAAGGAGAAGATTTATTTCTTACTGCTGCTTAAACCCACATGTTTCACTTCAGAAACATTTCGCAAAAGCTTTGTGCCAGAAAAATCTGAAAAAAATAAATTGAATTTATTGCTTTGGATTCCTTTTTTGACAATTTCTTTTTGGACTGTCTTTGTTGCATTTATTGCGCCACTATTTGTTTATGCCGTAGTGTTTTCTAACGATAGAAAAGCGACAAGTCTGGATACGTAAAGAAATTAGATTGTAAAAAAAAATATGAGAATTGCAATAATGTCACTCGCCATAAAAACTCTCCCAGTGGCCATTATGGTGGGTAGAAGGCATTAAAAGCATACTTGGATTTTAAGTTGAGCATGTGATTTAATATTCACTGAGTTCACAAAACGAGTGCCAACTTGGATTTCAACTCAATGAAAATTCTTAAATAAGACTTGGAAGTGTATTCTTTCAATTTGTAATTTAAATCTGACATGCAATGTTACGTCACTTTCTCTTTTGAGAAAAAGATTCTTAAGTTTACAAATAGATGCATTGAAACGTAATTGGACATTTAATTTTTTTTAGATTAGATTTGAGATAAATTTAATCCGTATTTCAATAGGAATTGCATTGAAAAATACTTTATATATATATTTTTTGCGTTTTTATAATTTTAAAGAAAATTTTCAGGGGGGAAATTCTACACAGCCTTATATTTCTAGTACATAATAGACATTTTATCTGCATTTTCCGAAGATTGAAGACGGACGAATTTATTGAATACTAGCCGCCTTTGGCGACCAGCCGGTTGGCCAGTATTACCGCTCGCTACAATTTTCAATTAAATATTTTAAGTAACTGGTCACTTAAAGGATTCTCAAACAAAACATTTTTAATCTTCAAATTTTGATAGCCATACCAAACTTATACTGTTTAGATCGTTTTGTTCAATTTACTATATATATTTTACTAATTTGTTGTCATTTCCGGTAAAACTTCAACTTTAATTTAAAATGTAAATGATGAAATTGCAATTAATATTAAGATATTTTTTAATAAAACCGAGCGTTTTATTTTATTTATCATCTTTATTGTTATTTATTAATTATTATTATTATTGAATGTGAGTATTGCGATCAGAATCGCTCGGTATTTAAGTATTTTGTTAACTAAAAAATATTTTTCATCGTTTATGTAATATCTCAAACAATAATTCAACAAAAATTTCTGAGATTCAGCATAAAATTCAGTTTTTAGTTTTGCTTTCAAAAGGATTGAAATGAAATCAGTAATAATATTTTGTTCCGGCCTATAAATATATTTCAAAAATTATGAAGTCTAAATTTAATGCAGAAAGGTATCATATTCTGAGAAATATTCTGGACACACCAAATTTTACATAAATGAATGAATGTTTCTATTTTCCACGATCAATTAAGACTTATTTATGAAGTTTTAAATGTTAAAAATTTAGAAAAACTCACCATTTTCATAATCTTAGGCCAATTAATCTTGAGAAACCTGCGTGCTGATTGGCGTATTTTCTTTGAAGCGATCGATGGAAAATCTAAAATTATCTTTTTTTTTATTGAATAGTGATATTCAAATTTTCATAAATCAGCCAATTTAAGTTATTGGAAATTGTATCTTAAAAGTCAGTGATTTAGTTGATTGGAAATTAACTCTATGACCACCATAAAATCTGTGCTTTCTCTTGTGGTGTATGCATTCTCCTTAATATCCGCTCGAATAAAACATCACATACAAAAGTACTACATCAAACACATCAAAAGTAAACATAACATTTCAATAGTTGCCAAAAACAAAAGAGAGAAAAATGCAATTAATAAGCAGACGATATTAAGAAAAGTACAGATATTTAGACTGGAAAATGAAATTATCTGAAATTAAAAACACGCGCAGACGATATTTACAAAAGTAAAAATATTCAAACCTGAAAAGGAAAATATATGAGTTATTCCATCAATAAATGCCATAAGTTTGTTTATGTCTTCATAGATCATAAAATAATTTTTCTTCAATTTATTTTTTAGAAAAAATAATATTTCATATTTGTTTCATTTCCTACAAACACGTGCCGAAAATTATATTTTTGCAGATTTCATTTCCAAAAAGATTTAATTTATTTTTAATTGGAGCTTTAATCAATGTGATGGCAACACTTTGAAAAAAGCTGATTTTTCCCATGAATGCAAAACGTGCTTAATTTCAATTTTTATTTTTTACCAAAAAAAATTATTGAAAAACATAGTTAAAATATTTATTTAAAAATTCATTAAAAATAGAAATTTAATTTTAAGGTTGAAACATTGGTATCATTTAAAGGATAAATTTTTAATCTTTAACTTATAGAATTAAGATTACATGGAAAGAAAATTGCTTGAGGAAAATTGGATGCATTTACAATGTTTTACAATATGTCTATTGTTTATACAGCACTTAAATTCTAACAAAAAATAATTGAACTGAAAAAAATTTAAAGAAAAAATTGGAAGCAAGTAATTTTACAATATTTTTAAAGGATTTTGTTTTATATAGTCAATTGTACATTAAAGTTTGAATTATTTATTCAGAGATTATCAAAATTAGTAAAAAAAATCTGGATTATTTAAACTGAAGTAAAATATTGAATCTTATTTAAAGTTTATAGCAAATGATGTTAAAAGCACTTACTTTCTAAGACATTAAATCCTCCTTTTGATTCATACAAACAGTATTCACTAGAATAATCATGACAGAAAAACGAAGCTACTATTCCTTTTAAATGCAGTGCACTTTTCAGGCTTTAGAAGAATACTTCTTTAGAATTAGAAACACTTATTTAAAGATAAGAAAGGGTGCTTTTTCTTGCAAAGAAAAAAAGAGAATTCATTCGTATAGAATCGTTCACATTAGACTTGAAACACCATAAGAATACGAAACTTAGTTTGAATGGCAGCATTGCTAGAATAAAAGGTATAAATTATTAGAACATCTGACTTTCATTTTCAGAACTTAAAGCAGACGATTTTAAAGATACGAAAAAGATTTTTTTAAAAATATAAAAAAGATAAAACATTACAGATTCTTAATACTCACAAAAGATAAAAGCAAATATACAAAAAATAATAAATCATTAAAAATTTATGTAAAAAAAGAATATTTTTAGACATGCTAATGCGATAAAGAGCATTGTTTTGATTTTCTATATTGAGAAACTTAATGTTATTTTTTAGTCATCTTCTAAAAATATCAGATGCATTACATAAATCATAAGAAGAACAAGTTTGTCTCTTCATGCCAAAAGGTGAATACTTTTATTTTCAGAATTATAAAAAAATGATTTTTAATTTCAGGAGAAATAAATGCACTTCAATATTTATGACAAATTTCTTTTCCGATAAAAATTATTCACATTATTGAATGGAGACTTATCAAATTCAACAACTGAATTACGACACACGAAGGTAAATGCATATCATACTTTTAAGAGAATAATTAATTGCGTCTCAGAAGTATGTATCCGTCTTGCTATTTCTTTTTTGCAATAAAACTGCACTGTATACAATATTTGTAAACACCAATGTCACTTCTATGTTGCTGTTGTTGTTTCCGATGGCACTTGCCATAGGCAAGCCCGCTGATTATGTCACTTCTATAATAAATATGACGTTATAAAATAAATATATTTTAAAAATTGATTACAAATAGAAAAAAAATAAAAGATAAAAGGCATGCATCATTGAACATTTTTTTTTAAATTTATAATAATTTGGCCATTATTTTCCTACTATAAAATTTACTAATTTAATTACTTTAATGTTATGATCAACAGATGATATGATAAGGTGTAGCATTTCTTTTTTTATTTTTTAACTAATCTGGACATAGTAGTAACTTTTTAATTAAATTTCTGCACATTCTTTAAAAATTAAAAGTAATAAAATCCCTATTTAATTCGAATATTTCTGTCCAGTGATGATTTTATTTTAACCTCCATATTCTGCATTAAAATTTATTCCCAGATCTTTTTCAAAACGCAAACAAAAGTATTCTCTTAACAAAATCCTTTAAATTTTTTTTTAATCTTCTCTTTGATTCTCTACTTATCTATAAAACACAATTTATGTTAATATTCTGTATTTTCTTTAGCCAGCACTCATAAAAGTAATGAAAATGGTATTAACATGGAATGTTTTCTGTTTCCCTAGTGTAAATAATACGCGATCATCTGATGTAATCCATCGTTCAAATTATGTCACCTTTGAAACAGAAAAAACGCTTGTCGTTTGTTGTGAAGTAATTATTTAATTAATTGTAGTATGAGAAAGAGATGATCCTATTTTTTTCACTCGAGGATGACAAATGGGAACTCCAATAGTTTCTATCTTTCTCCAGTCGACTATTCAAGTATTAAAGTGATTACTAGAATAAAGATAATCATTTATATCTTTGACTCTATCATTTATGAATTCTAATCTATTGAATGTCTGATTTTTTTTGGTGAAATCGAATAAACAAAATACTTCGGATATCACATTTAAAATATGCAATTTCATTATACTGAGCAATTTCTTCAACTTGAGGAAAACAATATAATAACCGTGACAACAAAACTCATTGTCTCTGTAATCGGAGCATTTAGGGGAATTCCGGATTTTGAAGCGCCTCTAAGAATTGGAAAAGTTCGAAGGAACTTATTTAAAGGTTATTTTACGTTCAAAATAAAATGCTTATAAAAGAGATTTGAATTTGAAAGAGGATGCTAAATTTCTAAGAAACAGTTAACAAGAGATTTCATGTTTCCATTGGATTTTAACATTGTTAGAAATTTGTTTTAGCTTTTAAGCGTTTTCATAGAAAAAAAGCAGTTTTTTTTTAATGTTGATTGTCCCCTTTTCATGTACATAATTTTATCATTTTGAAAATATTTTAAATGATTAAAAATAACAGTTTAAAATAATAATAAAAACAATTCTTGTTCATCGTGTAATAGAAATTAAAAAATATATATATTTGAAGGGAACTTCAAATCCGACTATAACGAATAAAACATTTTTTTATCGAAAGAAAAACTTTCGTTTCAGTCTCTTTGGAGTTATGAGAGATCTGTTTACTAAAAGTAAAGACATTATGATGATTTGAATTAAGTTTCAGAAAAAAATATTTTCAAGCTACATACCTTATTCATTGGAAGATTAAAAAATTATACCTGTCAAGAGAAACATATTTTATACATGTTTTCACATGTTTCCACCATTAAAATTTCCTGTTTTTTTCTAAATTCAATAAGCAAGAGATTTAGAGAGAAAATTTTTAAATGTCCGTCTAAGAGTAAATGTCTTTAGTATCAGTATTAATTAAGTAATTTGCTTAAATATCCCAAGATAATTAAACAATAGTTCTACAAAGAATTAGTCAGTTTAAAAATTTACTCAGGAAAACTATTAATGGAATCCTGTAAGATAAAATAAAACTGATTATAAAATATTTTAAAGTATTTATTACATATAGTTTGCATAAAAGGGAAATTTAACTAATTAGTTAAATAAGTAATTATATAGATATATCTGAAGATATTACAATAACAAATCGTCTGCAAAATATTTTAATGTACTACAATTAATTATTAAAAACGAGTTATTGTTATATGAAAATGACTAAAATATTTCAAACTTTTCCAAACATTTTATAGTTTCAAAAATGCTATTATGGTTTTGCTACATCAACTCTTAAATTATTTTATGGGATGTGCGATTACTGAATGAAACTTCGTATGTCCTCAATGGTACCAGTATTCCATCTGGACTTCAAATGTTTGGCTTTGTTTGGCTTTTGCCATATGTCGTGTTGATATAAAAAATTGAAAAAAATCTTTTAGAATTTTCTTGGCCTAAAATAAGCATCTTTTTATATTAGAGATTCTTATCTTCCAAAGTCTACCTTTTTTTGTTTATTATTCTTGAAATATTCTATTTCTTTATCTTTAAAATTCATAAGGATTATTAAAAATATTAAGTATTCATTTAGCAATTATCCATAATAAATCTTTGTGTTATATCACCAACGAAAAGATTATATCAGAAAGACAATTATTTGGTTTATAGAATTTTTTGTTTATAATTATTTTGAAACACGACTTATCACCACCATATTACAAAAATGGAAACTCAATAGTTTCACCCAAATGAGACAAATTAGCAGTTTATGATAGAAATTTGTGCCAGATAATCCCTCATCTTCCTAAATAGCATCAATCACATAAAGTGGACTTTAAAACAAATATTTTTCCGCCTTATATAAAAATCTGTCTGATAAACCAATTTATTAAAGCTCTGCCAAAAACTTGAATATTTTTCAAATACTTATTGAAGCTGTGTCCAAATTTATCCAGTGCATAAAATAGTGTTTGTGAAAACTGATATTATAAAAGTTAAACTGAAGGAAAAAATAAATGCACCACTTTGTCCACAAAACATAAAGAGAAAAAAAAAGAGAGCGAAAAAGGCAGTATCAAAGAAAATGGCATAATAGCATAATAGCCGATTACTGTTGGATATTCAAAGGCGAAGATCCATATAAAATTCATCAGAAGAATTCAGAAAAAAAAAACATTAGAAAAAAATTAAAATGCTATTATCAGGATTTGTAATTCATCTCGTAAGATAAAGTGTTATTTAAATCAGGATATATTTCAGATAGAAATGTACATATACAATAATGTGATAAAATAAAAATAGAAATAAGAAATAAGAAATCAAAATATTTTATTTCAAATATTTCACCAAAATTTGAAATCACTGAAAAGAAAAAAAATTACGACTTAATGGTAGCAAAAATAAAGGATTTCATTTTCGTAATCATTTCTGAAAATGATATAAATATGAAAAAACTAAATTAAAACTGGCGCAAAAGTATTTTTTTTTTTTTGCAGAAGTTTCTCTTTAAGAAAATGTTAATATAAGTGAACAACAAAAAAATAAAACTCCAAAAAATTAATCTATAACTAAGAAATAAATGATTATCAATTAATAATCAAGAAACCTTATTAAATTAAAATTAACTGATTATAAGTTAAGTCAAAGTGTAATTAATAAGTAAAAAATGGTAAATAGCTGCAATATTATAAAGTATTTATTATCAATTAATAATTCATAAATGATTGTTAATAAAATTAATAAGTTATAGGTTAAATTATCGTGTTATAAATTAGTAAAATCATGGAACAGCAGTATTCATATTAACACAATAAAAGGTAAAATTCTCAAAAATTCATATAATTAATTAATTAATAAAATAACTATTATCAAGTAATAATTAATAATAGTAGAATAATTATATACCTGCTAATTAGAAAGAATTTTTTAATTTGTTTTAAAATACAATTTTGTCACAATCTTTTATTTTTCAGTTACATTACGGTCATAGTTACTGCAATTTTGTCAGAATAATTTTTTCAACAACAATAGTCATCACAATTTTAAAATTATCTTTTTTGGCCAGTTCGATGAAATTGCAATAAAATGAAAAATTTATTTGAGTAGGCAAAAATATATAATAGGTTAAATAATATAAATAACAACCATTTAAAAAATAATCGTCTATTAAAGCAAAAACTAAATAGCAGATTTTTGTGTTTATTGCTAACTGAAACATAAGCTTTAACATGCTTAAAAACATTTTTTTTCTTTTTAAACATTTTAATAAAAAGAAATATCTCTTGTAAATTCAGGTTGGCATCTTTTCGCTTTCATTGATATAAAACCCAGTGTGCATTGAATGCAGAAATGTAATCAAAACCAGAAATAAAACTTAAAATGTCATCACATGACATTGTCCTTTGGTGTACAATTTTGGTAAATCATTCTAATTTTTCAATTTACAATTTATTACTTCTTGAACAACCAGAACATTCATTAACTGTTCATCAATTCTATTG
This sequence comes from Argiope aurantia, assembly GCA_026543865.1. Taxonomy (NCBI): domain Eukaryota; kingdom Metazoa; phylum Arthropoda; class Arachnida; order Araneae; family Araneidae; genus Argiope; species Argiope aurantia. The sequence continues at coordinate 21,893 of JAPMOR010036366.1, forward strand.
AATATATATTCCTCTTCACAGCTATCTGCGCTGTATTTGTATATAAAAAAGAAGAATCATTGAATAATATTGAATGAATCCTCATGCTAAAAATCAGTTTTTACCGTGATGAACTCAATCATTTTTTTATAATATTTCGTTCATTAAAAAAATTATTTCTTGAAAAGTTTTTATTCCTGATAATTAATGAACTAAAATAAGTCAACTCAATTTATTTGATTATTATTAAGTATTTAATACTTTCGTATGATTTTAAATTGATTTTCAAATTATTTCTACGGTAAATTCAAATATTCATATGTGACCGAAAGAAGTAAGCACATCTTTACAAAACAAATTAACATGTATATTTTTCAGAAATATGAAACATTTTCAATTCCCAAATAAAAATTCAAAAACGTTTTGAACTGTTTTTTATTCTGGAGTCCCCAGAAGAAATATCCAATAGTATAAAAAATGCATGAAGAATATAAAGAGAGTGAGTTAATTATAAAATCAGCATTTGTTCTATCAAATCTACTAGATTTTTCCTATAAAAGATATTCCAATAGTAAGTTATTTTATTATTTATTTTAATCATGCTATAAATTAAAATAAAACTCTTCAAGAAAATTCTAGTAATCTACTTATTTTAATGGATTTTGGAAGAATTCATCTTATTATACTACCAAAACCCCTATTTGAATTTCAGTTCTCGAATCATAGTAAATACAGTTATTTAACCAGAGGGAGTGGTTTTCTCTAAACTTTCTCGTCTGCTTTCTAATAAACTTTTCATACCAGAGAACGCCATGCAAGATATAGGCGTACAATAGTTACAGAAATAATTTTTGGTGTGAATGTAGCATTTTTGCTGAATCTATTGTCTTATCCTTGATGAACTATTTGGCGATTCATCCCTGGCATGAGGTTGAAAGGAACCTAAAATCGAATTTCTGTTTTAGGTTTTTTTTTTTTTTTTTTTTTTTTCCAATCGACTGAAACCAAAATTTGATATGTTTCTGTCATCGCGTCTCTGAGTCGACATATCGACAGTATGTCGACTTCAGTCGACATATATCTGAAAGTATAGATTGACAGAAGGTCTATCTATTGGTGGATTTGGCATAAAATTGGCAACATGTTTAAATTATAGATCACCACGGTAATATCTAGATTGTAAAATCGAGCTGTGATGCATTCGTCATGTATAATTATTCTTTTAAAAAATTTACACACATTTAAAAATATTTTCTTGCCCATTAGGACAAATTTTAGCCATTTAAATTTTCGCAATCATTCAAGTGCAGATTGGTTTGAATTTCCTAAATATAATTCAAAATAATTATAATTCTATTTGAGATTCTCGAAATAGAACTAATTCTTCTTCACTTCTGAAAAATTACATGAATATAGTCGGAATAATAACACGATATATAGGAATAGTATATATATAATATAATATGATACATAATATAACATTGATATAATAAATATTTGGAATAATTCCAGTTAAAATGTTATAAAATAATAAATGAATAAAAGAATAATCTGCAGCAAAAACTGCAAAAAAATATATTTCGGTACCTCCGTTCTGTAAAATTATATACAAAAATGCTTGCAAGTCTAATTTTATTTATGACAACGGTCAAAATATTTTTCTTAAAAGCGTATTAAAAATGTAATTTATACAGCAATTTTTTATTACATTGTTTCACTTAATATAAATTAAGCACATACAACTGTCTTAGAATATCATTTCCATTTCCATGATAAAAAAAAAAAAATAGAAGCTGTCTATCTGTATATATTAAACTAAATATATTATACTATCTGTATATATTAAACGTTTATGTGGGCGTAAAATCATGCCAAATTTGTTAAGGGAAAGCAGCTGGACACTCGAACTGCTTGTATATTTGCCTCTCCAAAATGTCGGAGACAAAGGCATTTATTTATTAATTTTGAGTTGGGCATGACGAAGAAAAAGGAATCTGAGTCGAGCAATTGTGAAATTGTATTGAACTGCGATTTGTAAATCGAAATCGGCGGAAGCGATCGAGATGTTATGCAAAAGAAAGTGTGAATAACCATTCACAAAAATATCAAATTGGAATAAACGAAATAGAGATTAAGAGTTTATTTTTTATTTCTTGATTGGCATAAAGAACTAGCTACAGAAGCATCTTCAATTAATTTCATTGATTTGGTTTGGTTTGGTTTGGTTTAGTTATATTAACGTCCCGTTTGAAGCAACACTAGGGCTATTTTGGGACGGACCTCGTAATTTTGAACCGCGGTCAGATGACGAGGACGACACCTGAGCTGGCACCCCCCTCTCCACACCACACCACACCAGCGGGAGGACATTTGGTCAGAACGGATTTAACGTGCAATAGACCCCCTTACACGACGGTTCTTCGGTGGAATCGGGTCTCGAACTTGAAGCCCTCCGGTTCCGAAGCCGAGATCTTACCACCAGGCCACCGCGGCCCCAATTTCATTGATTTGAAGTATATTTGAACACTGACACTGCTCTATCGGTATTCTCAAACATAATTTAAAATAATATGATAAAGAAGCATGGTTTCTTTAAATTATTATGGTCTTTTTCTTTTGGTATGTAATTCATCAAAATTGTGTGACTTAATTAAATTAATCTTATAAGTACACTCTCTTGTCCTATAAACCGTTGCTCCAAATTTTCATTACTCCAAACCATTACCTTACGCATTACACCGAAGTTATTAATATTACGCCATTAATTCCGATTAAACACATTTTCTCAAAACAGAAAAAAAAAGAAGTAAAGCCATTTGCGATTTTTAAAAATCTTAGAATTATATATTTTTGTTACCAATATTTACACACACATAACATACATACAGTCATTATATCTATCTATCTATACATATATAAATATATATGATATTTTATGTTCTGGTATTATGTATGTTAAACACTGCGTTTTATTCGCTTTGTCATTGGTAGCTAGTGAGTCACCTGCCTCGATGATACTTGAGGTTTTTATGCCATATTGTTCGAAATATTTCATGAACTTTTTACTACGTCATAGTGAGTATTTATAAGTGCACTTGTTGGTGATATTGTGGCAAGTAAGGAAAAATAAAGCTTTAATTAGTCCCAAACTAACATCAAATGAGTTCTAAACAATGTTATTTTTTAATTCCACCTATAGATTCAGCGTTTGTGGCAAAACTAATGAATAACCTTTAAGTTTGTTTATCTTTCTCGAGTAGCCGAAAATTTTCATCTCTTGGCTAGTTAGTCGACCGAATAGCTAATGAATACATGTGTTAGCTCTGCATTGTTTTTTTAAAAATATTAATGGGGCATCCAGTGGTAGCAGATGAAGAAGAAAATGCAAAAAAAAGATGACATGGTGTTAAAATTTTTTTTAATATTTAATATGTTAAAAATTCTTTTTATGTTTTATTTCTTTATTCCTATCATAAAAGTCAAAACTATGGTGAGATTTCTTTTGAATTTTAGCTAAATGCTAAATTATCTCTTTTTTTATTTGGAATTGAGTTTTATGGTTTCCGACTTTTTCAAAACAGTTTGTTTGCATTTACTGTTGTCTGGAAGGGGGGAATCAATTCCTCAGGAAAAACCCTCTAACTTGAAGACATGGTGTAAAATACTAAAAGAGATGATTCCCAACTGAATGGCTGCCTCTGTAAAAGGTCAGAGCCTTCGCCGAAGGACTTATTAGCTTCGAAGAAACTAGACACTTCCTTTTGTGTCAATAACACCATTGATTTTGTCGTCTGATGATGTTTCTGCGTCTTCTCTGAACCAAAGTTCAATGGATTTAATCCAAGCGTAGACGCAATGCTTGCAACTTTTATGCTGTTTTTAGCAGGTATACAGTAGTGTGACGAAACTTCTAATACAGAATAATTTTTTTCTTTAAATTGGTTGATAAGCTATTTTCTTTTAACCGCTCTTAAATCATTAACTTGTGGTTTCTTAACAAAGTTCTATTTATAATTAGTATATGAGTATCTTTACAGGACACTAAAAACATAATAAATATATACAAATGTCATTTAAAATGTCGAAAAACTCATTTTTGTGAGCCAAAGACCCTTGAAAAGAGAAAAAAAATTCAAATTTTTTTTCTGGTTTTTCAGCTCTTTGAGGCTAGAAAATGAGATATTTTTTGACATTTTATATGATTTTTGTGAATTTTACTCATTTACTACTTATAATTTAACCTTTGTTAAGAAGACTAGTAAAAACGTTTTTGCAACGAATAATAATAATTAAAAAAAAAAAACTATTTTTTTCTCGTTGCCAAAATTTTTTTATTTCATTCATTGCCTTGTAAAGTTTGAATTCATTTGGAACTAAAGGTTTATAAATTCTTAGATAATTGAACTCATTTCGGTCTCATAAATTCTCAAAAAATCAAAACATTTGTTTTATAAATAGAAGAGAATGAGAATTTTTAATGAAAAAATTTTAGAGGCTTGCTGTGTAGTATATGGAGTCTATTATAAGACACAAATAAACACTATAAATATTCATAAAAATCATATAAAATGTTGAGAAACGCCTCATTTTTTTAAACAAAAAGCATTAAAAACAAGAAAAAAAATTTGAAATTTCTTTCAAAAATTTTTTTTTAGGCTTTGAGGGTTTAAGGCCGTAAAAAACAGGAAAAGATTTTTGTGAATATTAATAGTGTTTTAAATGTCCTATAAGGGTACCCATATACTACTATTATACTTGCCATTGATTAATAGATTATATAAAACATGGAGTCGAGCTTCGCTCATAGGACACTGAGAAGTATTTTGGCTGATTTAATTTTGGATTTCACTAAAATTAAATTGGCCCGAAGCTAATCACATTGAGTCAGAGCATGGTGAAAGATAATGCACAGATAAATTACCAATTGCATTCCATTTAGCATATTGTTTGCTGGAAGGGCAAGGCGTTAGGACGGAATTCATTTTATAATTTGTACGTGATATGGAACAAGTCAAAAGTGTGTGTATACTTTAAATAAAAAGTGGAAGAGGTCTGCCCAAATTTTTTTCGCATGCTCTTTTATAAACTTGTCATTTTAGAGAAAAGAAATCCTTACATGACATTAGAGTGCAATAAATAGGAAATGTTAATTTTTGGCGTCAATTTAGCATTTTTACTGAATCTATTTTACTGAAATAATACTTCTTTAAATTTTATAATAATGTAACCATTATTTTACTACTATAAAATTTACTAATTTAATTATTTTAATGTTATGATCAACAGATGATTTGATAAGGTGGTGCATTTCTTTTTTATTTTATAACGAATCTGGACATAGCAGTAACTTTTTAATTAAATTTCTGCACATTCTTTAAAAATAAAAAGTAATAAAATCCCTATTTAATTGGAATATTTCTGTCCAGTGATGATTTTATTTTAACCTCCATATTCTGCATTAAAATTTATTCCCTGATCTTTTTCAAAACGCAAACAAAAGTATTCTCTTAACAAAATCCTTTAATGTTTTTATCTTCTCTTTGATGCTCTACTTATCTATAAAACACAATTTGTGTTAATATTCTGTATTTTCTTTAACCAGCACTCATAAAAGTAATGAAAATGGTATTAACATGGAATGTTTTCTGTTTCCCTAGTGTAAATTATACACGATCATCTGATGTAATCCATTGTTCAAATTATGTCATCTTTGAAAGAGAAAAAACACTTGTCGTTTGTTGTGAAGTAAATATTTAATTAATTGTAGTATGAGAAAGAGATGATCCTATTTTTCTCACTCGAGGATGATAAATTGGAATTCCAATGTTTACGTCTTTCTCAGTCGACCGATTCAAGGAGTTAAGTGATTGCTAGAATAAAGATAAACATTTATATCTTTGACACTATCACTTATCAATTCTAATATATTGGATGTCTGATTTTTTTTTCGAAATTGAAATTGAATCAGGTAGTAAAATACTTTATATTCGGCATTTAAAATATGAAATATGATTATATTAAAAATTTTCTCCAATATGAGAATAAAAATTTAATAACCTTGAAAACGAACTCGTCACCGCTTTAATTGTAACATCTTGAGGAATTTCAGATTTTGAAGCGTCACTAGGAATTTGAAAAGATGAAAGCCACTGTTTAAACCTTTAATTCATTTATGAAATTCTTTTTTTATATATAAGATGTTAATTTTACAAGACAATTAACTGGTAAATCCATATTTTTATTGGAATATAACATAAATAGCAACAGATTTTGGTTTTGAATCTTTTCTGAAGCAAAAAGTTTAGTTTACCGCGTTGATTGTCACGTTTCGTTTCCAACCTTTTCTCGTTTTTTAAGTATTTGATAAGGAATAACAGTTTTGAAATCATAATAAAATTTCCATTTCGTCTTATAACTGAAATTTTAAAAGAAAGTGTTCAAGAGGCCGTCAAATACGTCTGAAACAAAAAAGAAGCACTTTTTATTCGATAAATAACATTAATTTTAGCATGTATGTGTTTGAGAGATATATTTACAAAAATGATATTTTGATAATATAATAATCTCATAATATCATTTTATGATAATATGATATCATAATCAATATTATGAGATATTATTTCATTTAATAATTCTTTTTCAGCCCATGCATGTTATTTATTCTCTGGAAGATTTAATAATTAAATCTGTCATAAGAAATTTATTTTATGAATGTATACAAATACATCAATCGTTAAAATGTCCTGTTTCATTCTATGTTCAATAAAAGG
>JAPMOR010036373.1:9393-24849 GCA_026543865.1 Argiope aurantia
GGCGATTCAGGCGCTTCCATAAAGAAAGAGTTATATTATGTTAAATTGATTAAATTAATTTATTAAATAATTCACCTCAATTTGCTGTAATAAATAAAATGTTTGCAAATGAATTTGAGAACAATTAATAAAAAATTATAAAAAAAGCATCACATCACATAAATATTATTTCCTTATTAACTCAAGATATTGTACGATATTTTTGTGATGTTTCTAGGTATTTTGAATGCCGGACAATATCTTGAAGATATTGTAACATTGTTGCTGGATCTTTTTTAAAAAATATGGTTGCAAATGAAGAGAATTTTAATAAAATTAAATGAGGAATATCTGATTTTCATATTTGCTAATCTCTACGTATCCAAGTAATGTTTCTTGAAAATTTCTCCAAAATCACTTTGTATTTCTTAAAACATAAAATTCATTTATATAAAAAATTCACCTTATTCACGGACAGAGGTTTTAGTATTAAATTTTATTATTACTTATTTCTGAACAATAAATTTCAATTAGAATAAGAATGAATTTCAATCCAATTACTTGATTTATTTTCCATTTCCTGCTGACTAGCGGACAGTCAGTGTCAGAAGGACTGAGCCCAGGCTCTTCAAGGCAGAAAAGATGGTACGGATCGTTTTTCTTGATTTTTTTTTACGTTTTTGTTTTTAATTCATTATTTTTCTTACTATTTTATTGTTAATTACTATGATTTCAGAAAAGTCGTTAATAATTATGTAGGACTCAGGAATCACTACTATTTAGAATCACGCACATTTAATTACATTTAGGACGAACAATTACATTAACATAAAAGAAATGAGTATTAAATAGATTTCGTCGAATACGTCGCAGGATTAATTCACATGTTACGTCGCGTCTTTCGTTCAGAGACCCGTCTCGTCTCACATGTCCTGACTTTCGTTCAGACCCATCTCGTCTCGTCTGCACTCCGTCTAACAAGCCTCAACGCCTGTTGACCATCAGATGGCGCTCGTTATCAGGCGTTCGTCACTACAATTATGACTGATTGTAGTCCAAGGCAACGATTTCATTTGTTAATATTAGTGTACTCCGTTTTCACTTGATATAAAAATTGTTTTTCATTTGTCCGATAAACAGTTTGAATCTCAGGAGTATTTCCATTTAGCAAGACTTAAAAATAATCGGATTCTTCTCGTATGTGATCAATTGTTCAAAACTTTAGATAAATAGCAGGATATTTACATTTTCAAATAATAAGTAATTTGGAACAGCACATCTTAACCACACACATTTTTTTTAAATTTTCGAATTGCCAATATCTGAGATATACAACGCAAAAATATCAACAGAATGAAAAAAAAATATTCTACTCACCATCGTCACCAGTATCAAAACAGGGTCTTTATTCACCACTAACAATAACAGGATCCGAATCACATCTCGGTTCAAAACCATCAACAGAATCCAACCATGTCTTTATTCTTCCCTATCAATAACAGAATCCGAAGCACATTTCGAGTCTAAAACATCAGTTGAATCTAAAATATATTTCTATTCACGACTATCAACAGAAACCAAAAAACATCTTTATTCATCCCTATCAATAACAGAGTCCAAATCACATTTCGAGTAAAAAATGATCAGTTGAATCTGAAAGACATTTATATTCACCACTATCAACAGAATCCAAAACACATCTTTATTTACCTCTATCAATAACAGAATCCAAATCACGTTTCGGTTCAAAAACATCATTTGAATCTAAAACATATTTCTATTCACCACTATCAACAGAATACAAAACACATCTTTATTCACCCTATCAATAAAGAATCCAAATCACATTTCGTGTCAAAAATGATCATTTGAATCTAAAACATATTTCTATTCACCACTATCAACAGAATCCAAAACACATCTTTATTCACCCCTATCAATAACAGAATCCAAATCACATCTTGGTTCAAAAATATCAGCAAAATGCAAAACACTATTAAACATCATCAATAATAGAATCCGAAATATATTTCAGTTCAAAAATATCAATGGACTTGAAACATATTTCAGAACTATAATGAAGTGTCCAGGCTCCAAGAACAACCTGTTTATTATAATTAGTTTTCGTATATAGCCGGCTTTTCCACTAATCGAATTATTTGTAATATTTTCTAACAATTCAAGCATTATTTGTTCCATAACGGTTCCTATATACCTAAATTGTCAATAAAATCGTGTCATATTGATTCAGATTCCACAATCCTGAACAAAAACATTTTATTTTTGTTATTACTATCTATATCAAAACAAGTCTAATTTTTTAATTAAAATTTAACAAATTTGGATATTCCGTTCTGTTGATTATTAACAATTCAATAATTACTTTGGAATAGAAGGCTTGAATTTTGCTCTATAATGGTTTTATAGTAAAAGTAGCTGTATACAATAACTGAATTTGAATAGTTTGGAGCTAGTTATTATTTGCATAATTTGTATCTAATGATATCAAAATTATAAATCTTGAATACAAGGAGACAAAAAAAAAAAAAAAAAAAAAGGGAAACCCGCTCCTTCCCGGAATTTTTGCATTTTTATAATTGTGAGTCCTTACATTTGTTTCCTTTATGTTGCAGGCGCTAACAAAAATAAATAATCACTTCGATATTTCAAATAGATTACATTTTATGAATCTTCACAATATAAAAAAAATGTTATAACTCATTTTAATTTTATGATTTTTTAATGATTTTGTTTTTAGTAATTCAGTCTTTGAAAATAAGCTGCAATTGGAAAAAGAAAATTAATAATATATGAAATCTGTTAATCAATTAAGTAATGATAACTTTATAGCCATTTTAATCCTTAGCATTCGTTTGACGCCGCTGCCACACTATCGGATTAACACATATAATTCAGTTTTTTTCCCCATTTAAATAGCACAGGCAGACTTTTACTGGGACTTCAATTGCAAATTTTGGCTCCAATTAAGCTAATTGCATCGTGATCTTTACAGAAAATGGAATTATATGTGTTTCACGCCTAAACCTTGCACGCGACCTCATGTCGTCATAGAAATAAGGGATAAAAATCAAATTCACAATAATAAATATCAGGCTTTACGATGATTCGTTTAAGGCTTGTGATAATTTATTTTACGATGATTTTGTTTTTAAATGCCATGCTAAGTAACAGAACAAATCTCTGGAAAATTCTATATGCTCTCCTTTATTATTATTATTTAATTTTACGTATAGTAAACCGGAAATTTATCTTATAGAATGTTTAAAAAGTTTGAATAATTAATTAAAAAGTCAGAAATTAGATTAAAAATCAAAAATGACATCATGGCACACTAATTGTTGTTTCAAATGTAGTTCATTTTGAAACATTTGCTTTTTAATTTGCTTTATTTGTAATGATGATGTAAAAATTCTCCGTAGACTTTAGAAAATATTATGAATCAATATTGATATAAATTTGTTGATAAATTACGTTTATTTTCAAAAACGAAAACAACTATTAGCAAATGCATTTTTACTTTCTCGTTTATGAAGAGAAAATAATGCTATTGTTACGAAATTTTCTTTACCGGGGTTCGTTTGGATAGTGGGAGTGATATGGTGTGGAGAACGCTCAATAATCAGGCGGCAATGGAAAACAAAACAACGACGTTTATTTACACGAAGACACACAGGACAGCACAAAGCGACAACTATGTACAGCATAGAAGACGTTTATCTTCACCCGAGACGTGTAGCATACAACAACACACACAGCAGCATACAACCAGAATCTACTGCAGACAGTAGCGCACAGCTCAGTTCAGCACGAGCTTGACTCCGTCGCTGCTCACCGTCGCTTACGACTCCTCCGTCTTCTACTTCTCCGACTCCTCTGTCTCGGCTTACTGACTTCGTCGTCTCCCAACTCGGACTTGACTTCTCTGGCAGCTGTGGACCCTTTTATAGGTCTCAGGAGGCGGGGCTAGAAGCCTCTCAACCAATCAGGAACGTTCGAGGCGTATCTCGGTTCCTACTGGACGGATCGGGAAAATTCTCGAAGTTTCGGGTATTATCTATTTTGGCGCCAAAGTCGCCAAATTCGTCGCCAAGTTGCCAAATGGTCGCCAAGTTTGTCGCCAAGCTCCAGGACCTTTGACGCGCCACCTGGACTCTGTCCCATTCAGATGACTGTAAAACTTTCTTTCTATTGATGGAATAAACTATGCTGGGAAGCCGAATTGCAGGTTTGTAACACTATTATCAAAAAAATTCGAACTCGAGATTTATGAGATTTCCCTACGCTTTAGATCTCTTGGAGTTCGAAAAACACAATTTTGGATTATGTCCTATTATCTGTAATAAAAATAACTAAAAAAAAGTTTAAACTGGATGGAGGAAATTTGGTATATGATCTTTACACCAAATTTATAGATTTTTGTCAAATTTCCAGCAAAATCCATTGTGAAGTAACATGTCTGTCCAGCTGTGCAAATACAAATGAACTCAGTAACTACAAAATGAAGACAGAAATTCGATGCTCAAATTAAGCATCCAGGATGTAGACACCTATCAAATTTTGTGCCAAATACGACACCTGATTGATCGTCTGTCGGCTTGTACTTTAAGAAGCACGCAAAAAAGATAACTCAAAAACGAAATAACTAAAGTATATGGAACAGGATATGTGATGTTATGACTACAATTGTAGTTGTTTGGTTTCTATCGGTTAGGATAAGGGTGTCAAAAATAAAAATTCATTTTTAATAGAAAGTACGTGAGAAAGTTTTGGAGGGACCACTCCCGACGGTTTTACTTCCTCATACACAAATTACAGAAGGAGAGAGTACTGTAAGTGCTTAAAGAATCGGAAGAAAAAGATAAAACTACATAGGTTTCTTATGAGAAATAATTTTTTCCACAAACATAAGACTTCTTATTGATGAATGATCCAGATAATCTTTTATACAAAGTCTTGAATGAAATGAAATGTTCAGGAGTGAAAAAGTAGTGATAAGGCCGTGGATCACGATTTTGAATCAGATAACTCCTTCTTTTCATTAAAAAAATGTCAAGCATTTATCGTCAGAAACATCATAAAAAATCATAAATTAAGTAAAAATGCACGATCCACGGCAAAGATCTGCATTTGGGAATTATTGTTTACTAACCGCCTTTGGCGACCAGCCGGTTCGCCAATTTTAATGTTCGTTAAAATTTTAATAATTAAATATTTTATGTAATTAATACTTTAATCGTTTCTTCATCAAAATACTTTAAAACTTCAAATTTTGTTTGTCATATAATTCACTCATCTATACTTATAATAAAGCTCAATGTGTGTGTGTGTTGGCGCTCTACAGGCCAGACCATTCAACCTACAGCTACCAAATTTGGCACGTGTATACCTTGGAGGCCGGAAATGTGCACCTGGGGGTTATTTTTTTGAATTTTTAACTAGAATTTTATTTATTTAAAAATTCAGCGAAATTTCGGTGTGTTTCTGCTATAACTTCCGAAAATATTACCGCACAAAAAAGATTTTTACATGAAGTTAAAGATCAAAAAATTATCTTTTAAATGATACCAATGTTTTAACCTTGAAATTAAATTTCTATTTTTAATGAATTTTTAAATAAATATTTTAACTATATTTTTCAACAATTTTTTTCGTACAAAATAAAAATAAAATTTAAGCTGCACGAACACGTTTCCCATTCATGGAAAAAAATTAGCTTTTTCCAAAGTGTTGCCATCACATTGATTAAAGCTCCAATTAAAAATAAATTAAATCTTTTTAGAAATGAAATCTGCAAAAATATAATTTTCGGTACGTGTCTGTAGGAAATAAAACAAATATGAAATATTATTTTTTCTAAAAAATAAATTCAAGAAAAATTATTTTATGATATTTTACACTCTCTATATTATTAATCCAATACATCAGTTTTATTTTAAGGCAAGTTTTGTTTAATATGAACAGGATATCCATTCAAATCAGGGCCACACAGCTAATTTGTAAACCTTTAGTAAAACACAGATCTGCCAAAAGGGTCTAAATGGAAAATGATTATATTTTATGTAACTTGATTCAATAAATGCTGTAATAAATAATGAATTTTTGATTTTACATAAAGCTTCTGCTGTGGAAATCACGAATAACAAAATGTTCTTGAAACACTAATATTTTAAATAAAAAGAGTTAATTTCCAATCAATAAAATCAATCACTTAAACTGACTGATTTATGAAAATTTGAACATCACTATTCAATAAAAAAAAGGATAATTTTAGATTTTCCATCGATCGTTTCAAAGAAAATACGCCAATCTGCGCGCAGGTTTCTCAAGATTAATTGGCCTAAGATTATGAAAATGTTGAGTTTTTCTAAATTTGTAACATTCAAAACTTCATAAATAAGTCTTAGTTGATCGTGGAAAATAGAAACATTCATTGATTTATTTAAAATTTGGTGTGTCCAGAATATTTCTCAGAATTTGATACCTTACTGCATTAAATTTAGACTTCATAATTTATGAAATATATTTATAGGCAGGAACAAAATATTATTATTGATTTCATTTCAATCCTTTTGAAAGCAAAACTAAAAACTGAATTTTATGTTGAATCTGAGAAATTTTTGTTGAATTATTGTATGAGATATTACATAAATTATGAAAAATATTTTGTAGTTAACATAAGACTTAAATACCGAGCGATTCTGTTTGCAATACTCACATTCAATACAAATAAAAATAAATAAATAACAATAAAGATAATAATTAAAATAAAACGTTTGGTTTTATTAAAAATATCTATATTAATTGCAATTTCGTCATTTCCACTTTAAAATAAAGTTGAAGTTTTACCGGAAATGACAACAAATTAGCAAAATATATATAGTAAATTGAACGAAATGATCTAAACAATAGTATAAGTTTGGTCTGACTATCAAAATTTGAAGATTATAAATGTTTTGTTTGAGAATCTATTAAGAGACCAGTTACTTAAATTATTTAATTGAAAATTGTAGCAAGCCGTAACACTGGCGAACCGGCTGGTCGCCAAAGGCGGCTAGTAATATTATAAAGACCTTCAGTCATAACCTAATATGTATCTCTCTAATTTTCTGTCATCTCCCGTAGAATTTATGCTTTAAATTAAAGTGGAAAGGATTAATCTGCAATTAATATAATAATATTTTTTACTAAAACAAAGCATTTTTTTTATAATATCATTACTAAAAATAGAATCACTGAGCGTTTAAACCTTATGGGCACTAAAGAATATCTTTCCTAATTTATGTAATATTTCAAGAATTTGTCAACAAAATTTTCTCAGATTCATCAAGAGCAGATCGATTAATTAACAATGTTTAATTTTAAATGCATCAAACACTAAGAAAATAAAACGAATCATTTAAAATAATCAATTGAAGACAGGTTAAAAAAACATTTAAAAAAGGATGCACTTAAAACAATAAGCATATACAAAAAATATATAACTAACATAGATGCAATTTAATTACAAAAGCATACAACTAACCTAAAAATAATTTAAATCAAGTTTACATCCGTTGATAATAGTTTTCAACAATCAGAACACAATGCGCATGCATGAATTTTCAACGCCAGTTATGGTAACGCAAATGCGGGAATTTTTCTACGCTTCTTGGGGGTAGATTAGAAATTTTTAATTTCCTTTATTATGCTTTATTTTAATTCAAAAGAAATTTGGAATGAATCTGATAGATCGATTAACTAACAATGTTTAATTTTAAATGTCTCAAAAATTAAGAAAATAAACATTATCGTTTGAAATAATTGGCCGAAAAATGTTAAGCCTAGCCTCATTAGCGTGGGGAAAAAAATTGAAGCCGTACTCATTTGGCGATGGGGAAAATGAAAAGAGTTTTTTGGCGGGAATGTTAATTTTTAATTAATAATTAAAATTGTAATTAAAAAATCAAAAAAGGGACTCCAGGTGCACATTCCGACCTCCAAGGTATGCATGTGCCAAATTTGGTAGCTGTAGGTCAAACGGTCTGACCTGCAGAGCGCCAACACACACACACACACACACACACACATTGAGCTTTGAGCTTTATTATAAGCATAGATTAATACTATGCAACGTATTCGAGACTTTAGCAGGTCCACAATTTTATGTGGGGTAGAGTGTGGTTAAAAAAATATCTTTATTAAAAAGAGTACGCTAGAGAATTTTAGGGAGATCACTTCTGCTGGCTACAATTTTCCATTTCCTCAAGCTTTGCTATGAAAAAAAATAAAAAAATAAACATAAAAATTAAAACTAATTTGCCGTTTACAGAAAAGGCAGATAGACGAGAAATCATACGAGTTATTATTATTTTTGTTAGCAGGGAAAAAGGGAAATTTCGTGCCTCGATGTAAGAAAAATGGCGACTACAAAAGAGCTCAGTGCCAACTGTCGAAAGGCGTGTGTTTTTGTGTAAATCCCAAAACTGGTGAAAGGACGACTGAAGACCAAAAAGACGGAGCGAAATGCAGCTCTTCTTAACTGATGAAATGGAATCAAAATGTAAAAGCTGAGCATTTCAATAAAAATAATAAATATTGCAATCTGTCGTGAGAAATCACATGGAAATCTAACTACGGGATTTGGAATAACCTTAATTTCTTACATATTACACTTGATACAATTTGTATTATTTAAAAGAGAAATTTATAAGTAATTCCCAGTAATTTTAAAAATTATCATACATTATACTGAACATAATAATTGCAATATTGATGGAAATAAATAAGTGATTCAGTCTTTCCTTTCTAGAAATTCTACACTTAAAGAAAATCATTTGGCATCCAGTTATAAAAGATAAAGAAAGAAAATGTAAGATGTTACTTTATGATAAAATAATCTTTTAAATGAAATATCTCATTGGGTATATATATTGAAAAATGCAGTATAATATTAATATACCCAGTGATTATGATCATTTAAAAAAATCACGGTCCTTCAAAGAATAATTTGCAGTATTTCTTTTTTAATTTAATTAAAACACATTCATGCAAGCAATAATTTGCAGTTTGGTGTTTAAAAATTAATCAAAACATAGTCCTGCAAGGAATAATTTGCAGTATTTCGTTTAAAAATTAATTAAAACGCAGTTCTGCAAGGAATAATTTGCAGTATTTCGTTTAAAAATTGATTAAAACACATTTCTGCAAGGCATAATTTTCAACATGAATTTTATTACCTTTTGTATTCCATTTATAGACTATTTAATAAAGAAAATTATCATTCAAATACAAATGCGTTTCTTTTCTTGATAACAAAGCTGTCAATGTTTTTCAAACTTTTTGTTTTTTGTTGGGCTAAAGCTTTAGAAATAAACCTAGTTCCAATTTTTTTATTTAACATTTTCCCTTTGTAAGTGTTTGTACAGTAGTTAACAAAAATGGAACCTCTGTAATTTAAATATTTATTATCGTATTTTCACAAAGATATTGTATACTAGTGGTAAAACCCGAGGAGTCGATAAAAAAGGTTTTTAAAATGAGATGTAAGGCGTAAATTATAAAAGAATTTCATTTTATAAAAAATTGGCTTAAACTTTAAGAATTCAGTTAGGTGATATAAAAAAGATTATACTGGTAAAATGTTTTGGTCAATATTTACATTATTTTTCAAAATTTTTGATTTTGTTAAAAAAAAAGTTGATAAATTCTCTAAAGTGTCGTCGAAATTTGCTTGTAAGTATTTTTCTATCCGTTAAAATTTAGTAAATAAGAAAAAAAAATCTATTTTAAAAGTGCTATTATACGATTCCATATAATATCATATTCGCTGTTTCCCTGGGGGAAAAAAAGGTGGAATTTATATTTAAAGTAGCTTCTAGTCTAAAGCTTGAATTCATTTTCTGATGATCATCCCGCTTCCGAACGTTACTGGGTCAGTCAATGCAAAATGAAACATTGCAACAGATTTTTATGAAATTTTGTATTTAGTTTCACTTTAGCCAGTATCCAAGATATATTTTGATTTAATATTATTTATTTTAGATGTTTTAAACAGTTGAAGAGTAAGACTTTGAGAAGTGTTTGCATAATTGTTTAATGCTGCATTTTAAAGGGTTGTAATTTATTAATTATTTAATCTAAACAAAAAGGTTTTATATTATTGTAATCTTTGGAATGCAGACTATTTATCTATTTCAAAGTTACTTTTTAAAATAATCTTGAACTGAAATGATTTATTAATTTTGATTAATGAAACCGAACAAAAATTTACTTAAGTATCATCTCAATTTTGTAATTATTGGAATTCTATTTTTAGAGTCAATTTACATGAAAATGCCTGCATGTTTTATCACGTCAAGCATCAATCAAATCATGAAAATATTAGGTATATAAGACCAAGGTACCCTTTTGGTTGTCTTATCTTTGAATTTTTAATCTTTTAAATTAAAATTTAATTTTTTAAAGTTGCCAATATCAACATCATATTCCTTATACGGCCAAGTATATATTTATAAGTTCTGGAGTGGATATTCCAAGCAATATTAACATATAAGCATTAATAAGAAAGGTCATGAATACTCTTTATCACATTATGTCGGGTTTACACCAGGTCAGTTATCAGACGGGCAGTAGACAGCGCATGCGTAGAAAGGCCGAGAAATGCTGTTCGAAAATGCTATGGCAAGTAATTGTCCTGATGGGGCAACAACATGCCACTGATTTATATATTTTTTTTACTGTACATGCATTTGTAGAATTTGGCGGTTTCTTCGGCGTAAAAAAATCGATCCCTTATCATAGATAAATTCCGCCATTTTTTGCTCTTTGTTCTTTCTGATACGAGGTTGTATTTTTTTTTCATTTTATTTGTCATTTTATTTCTACAACTTTCCAAATTTCGGTATGTTGATCTTTTTTTTTATTTTACCATGTTTCTTTCTGTAAATATGTTTATGTAATATAATATGTAATTTTTTTTTTATTTTACCATGTTTCTTTGTGTAAATGTGTCATAATTTTAATATGATGTGCAGTGAAAAAGGAAAATTCAGGGACGCCAAAACGGCAATTTATAGCCAAACATGGAATGCCTGAATCACTCCTATGAAATTGTGGCAAACTGGAAGGACAGGAAGGACAAACAGACACAATTACATAAAGAAATTCGGAATAATTTGTTCACAAAAATGTCAAGGAATTTCTAAATTACCCGGTACAGCTGAATTTGGAATTTCAGACATCCCAGGCACTGGTTGATAATCATGTGGTCGTCGAATCTTAAGACTTTGACCTTTGAAATTGATGCCATCAAATGCCATAGCCTGGGTTGTTAACATGGAATGCCTGAATCACTCCTATGAAATTGTGGCAAACTGAAATCAGTCCCTTTCTGCGCATGTGTTGCCTACTAACCGTCTTATAACTGTCCGAGTGTAAAATCGACATTGGAATAGTAACAAATTAATCATTAACAGTTAAGGTTGAGAATACAGAAATCTTTTAAGGGGCTGAATGTAAGAATTCAAAAAGTATTTGATGTAACATACAGGACAAATAAAAGCATGCAGAAGTTAGCACGTCTCATATTTTAATGTTTCCGTTTAAATATATTATTAAATATATATGCACATATTAAAAATTTTTAATATATATTATTAAATATATTAAAACGAAATGAATAGTGAACGCTAATGAAATATATTAACATTTTAATATATTTCATTCCACGTTTTAATACATACATAATTTGATTTTTTTTCAAATTATGTCTAAATTAATTTTGAAATATTTATTAAAATTAAAGATGTAAAAATAATCGTTGCACAATGATATGTTACTAAGAAATGGCTTAAAAATGCTTAACTTCGATTCCATCCCTTTAAGGGATGTAGCAACCTTTTAATAACGTAGTGATTCTATTTCGTTGCTATGGAGCATATGCGCAAAATTTCGTTAGTATCTATTAGGAGTTATGAAAATGCATAAATTAAGCAAAAAGATACTAGATAGATGAATTTCTAGCAAGGTGAAATTCATTTGGAAATTTAAAAAGTTTATACAAAATGTCATTTTCAGCAGAAAGAAAAGTAGTTTTTATTGATTATTTGAAATATAACAATAACGATAAAAACACTTCAAAATAATGATCAAATACAGAGGAAAATGATAAATATTTCAAAATAATGATTAAATTTAGAAAAAAAGGTCTCGAGTAAAACCCTAATGGTGATGATATAACGACATAAAGATATAACAATAATAATCATTATATATAATTATGAATCCATTGAAAGAGAATTAATCAAGTGGGATTAACTGTTAAGAATTATCATGATGACAGTATCAAAAGAATAAATCAATCGAAAAGAAAAACATTTCCGAGATTCCAGTTATTAGTAGCGTAGGACGATGTCAAAAAATAGTTGCATAATTAGTCTTTAATAATACCTTAACTTCGATATGTTCATGATGGTATTATTTTTGAATGAAAAACTTCCAATTCTGATATACAGAAACTTGCATTTATTTGTTTCAATAAAAATGCTAAAGATAAGTTCTACTAACTTCTCTCACTTACGAATATAATTCATTTTCATACGAAGAAGCCGACAACAACATGAACTTCCATTCTGTAAGCAGTTTTAAGACAATTATTTAATAGAGAAATAGAATCAATGAATTAATATATAACAATGAATCTAGTGCAAGATTGTTTTCCCTTTGATGCAAAATCAAACTTTATTTGTTAATCCATAGTACAAAGAGGCCTCATTACTTATGTGTACAATTGTTTTGATTGTTGCTATCGCTTTTTTGTTGAAAATCGAAATTGAAATTTGCCAAGTTTGGGGCAAATGTCTGGTTACGGGATTTGGATACTGAACTTGGACTAAAATAATTATATTTTTCGCTAGCTCTACCACTTCTTAAAAATTACTAATTCCATCAATTCTTTAAACTCTTCAAATTCTTGCTTATGGATATGTAAGCAGATGTCCATGGCAGAATCTAAACTATTATTGAAGAACAACTAATCAGTTTCGCTTCATGAAACTAGAAAAATTAATGCTGCTTTTCCTTATTAGACTTCAATTAATAGAAACTAACTTTTCATTCACTTCTCACCTTTATGGAATGTCTGTGCTATTAGTGATAAAAGCAATTTTAAGATCATGTGCTTATACAATATTAAAAAAATTTTGAATTATGATTTTTTTTTCTTGTTATATGTGCAAACGATTTGTAATGAGGAAAAGACAAAGTGATCATCCAGTATTATCGGAAAACTTGTTGCTGCTTTTTCTTCTTCGATTCCAGTTTCTTAAAACTAACTTTTGATTCACTGCTCACATTTGTAAATTGGTAATATTTTTCGGTAATTTCATGCTAATGTTTTGTAATTAGGGAAATACGCAGTCATCTTCCTGTATTACTAGAAAACGCATTGCTGTTTTTCTTCTTTGACTCACTCTATTTTCTTAAACAGACTTTTGATTCACTGCTCAAATTTATGAATTGGTAATATTGAATATTGGTGCTATTTATTTGTTAATGGAAGCAAATTTAAAAGTAGGACTTTGCAATGCTAAAAACTGTACGTTACGATTTTTTTCTCGGTAATTTCGTGTTAAAGTTTTGTAATTAAGAAAAGACACAGTGAACATCCTGTCTTACTGGAAAACTTATTGCTGCTTTTTCTTCTTCCGACTCCATTTCCTCAAAAATAACCTTTGATTCACTGCTCATATTTGTAAGTTGGTAATATTGGTGTTACTTATTTGATGATAAAAGCAAATTTAGGAGTAGGACTTTGCAATGCTAAAAACTGTACAATACGATTTTTCACAGTTTTCATGTTAAAGTTTTGTAATTAAGGAAAGACATAGTGAATATCCTGTATAACAAGAAAACCCATTGCTGCGGTTTCTTCTTTGACTCACTCCATTTTCCTAAACAGACTTTTGATTCACTGCTCATATTTTTGGTTTGGTAATATTGGTGGATTGATGTTATTTAATTGATAATAAAAGCAATTTTAAGAATAGGACTTTGCAATGCTAAAAACTGTACAATACGATTTTTTACCAGTAATTTTACGTTAAAGTTTCGTAATGAAGGAAAGGCATAGTGAATATCTTGTATTACAAGAAAACTCATTGCTGCTTTTTCTTCTTTGACTCACTCCATTTTCCTAAACATACTTTTGATTCATTGCTCAAATTTATGAATTGATAATATTGGAATATTGGTGCTATTTATTTGTTAATGAAAGCAAATTTAAGAGTAGGACTTTGCAATGCTAAAAAGTATACAATACGATTTTTTTTTATCCGGTGATTTCATGCTAACGTTTTATAATTAGGAAAAGACAAAATTGCTCAAAGAAAAATCGTTAATATAGAGAATTTGTCTTTAATGAAAATGAAATCGATTCGCAAAAAGAGTCAACCCAAAATATTACCCTTTTACAAATACTTATTTTTTCTATTTAGCATTTTTCTGATTTTTCCAGTTTACAAGCGGGTTAATAGTAATTTCAGAACAAAAATTCTTTCATTTTTACGAATAGGAATTAATATTTATTTAATTTCATTCATAGTTTTGACTTCGGAATCCTTAAATACTGCCTTAGTAGTCATATTTTCCCACATAGCCATGCTTAAAATATTAGTTGTCTACTGTTGGGTTCTGTGTACTAAAGTGAATACTTTAAAACTTATTATTCAGCAACTAAATAAAACTCCAAAAATATCGGCAGAGAAGAAATGTGGGTTATATTCCTGAATTCTGATGAGCACCGTTTTTTTTATCCTTGCTGACAACTTCTAAATTCCGGAGAAAAATACATTTTTGGGTTTGAAATAAGTAAATCTTTCTCTAAAGTTCTTGGCAAACTACATCCATTCCACTTGACAATTCACCTTCAATTACCAGTCAATACATTCTCCATTATATATGCTATTATTTGTCTTCAAATCCGATCTGAAATACTTGCCTTCTACAAAAGGATGACTATTGACAGAAATTACGACGAAAGGATGAAAATGTATTTAACTTTGGTAACGAAAGTGGAAAGCAATGACTCCAAAATCTGTTTTCTGATGTTTTGCAACGTTTCTTTTAATTTCGGGGCCATGTATAATTTCTTCAGCATTTTCCTTCAGAATCCTTCTTTGGAATTTTTCGAAAAGTTCGATATTTTATGCATATTTTCCTCGACATTTGTTACTTTCATTGTAACAACTTTGTGAGTGTCTTCAGTTAGTGACGCTTCGCTGAAACTTGCGGTTAGGGAAAGATTTTTAACTGCCTCCACAGTAAGTTCTGCACTTACTTTACAAAGGTCTCTTCTATGCTTAGAGAAAGACATTTGTTTGACTGTGTGGGGAATTGTACCCATAGGGAGAAATTTTATTGTAGGTACTATAGGAGCTCTTTTGACTTATGTAGTATTATTTCAAAGTTTGAATATATGAG
>JAPMOR010036373.1:28858-39074 GCA_026543865.1 Argiope aurantia
ATATATATATATTAGCTATTTTAATTCAAAACGGCATCTCGTATTGCCAGTAAAGTAATGTATTCTTAGTAAAGTGATTACATTGAATTTATTGAGATAGAATACCGAGCCACTAGTGGTGAAATAAGGAAGTTACAAAAAGTAATTCAAAAACTAAAGGATATCCGCCAAAAATTGTATTTAGAAAACTCTATATTATAATAAAAACACAGAAACACAGGCGAAAGTTGCATGGAGTTATTTGTAATTATGAAATTTCTGAGACTTGGAAAAGGGTTCGTCCTAAAGTTGAAAACCACCAGCCCATTGCTGTATAACAGAGTGTAAGGATGTCGAAGCGAAAACAAATAAAAAAAATCCCACCAAAATTATAATTTTATTTCGTAATATTAAACGAAAAATATAATTATTTCATTTTTATTGTTTCCTGGATTAATAATAAATTTATTGGAGTGAATTGAAATATTAAGTTTATCAAAATTTGCTAATGTGACAAGTTTAATAAAGTGTGTTAAAGTATTAAGTATATAAAGAATTCTAATCTACTGATCACTTTTCATTGTAATACTTTAGATATTCGTAAATAAATTTGTTAAACAATTTGTTTTTTCATTTCCATATCCAATATTTTACAAAATAACTCTTCGTTGGATTTAAATTTGGGTTAGTTCTGACATCAATAAATATAGTCTAAAATAATTTCTGTCTGAATGGTTATGAAAGCAATAAAATGATTTTATATCCCACAAATATCCGACCCCATAAAAATAAAAGGTTTAAAGCAATTTATTCGAGGATGAATTAGTTCTGTTGCAATAAAAATAATTTGATTTCTTGTCTTTACAGCATGGTGCAAGGAAAAAAGGTATAGAAAAAACTTTTGAAAATTCTACTGATTTTTACGATGTTTTTGCATTTAGAAAATAGTATAAACTTATAGATAATAAACATATATAAATTTATAGAGAAATAATATAAAGACCTACTGATACATCTGATAAAATACATAAACAGCTTGCAGGGAGAGAAACAATTTTCGGAAAGTGTAAGTGAACACGGCACAAGTTTGCTTTTTAAGATTTGGAGATTGGTGAGTAGAGCGAATCTTTCATATTAAATTTTATGTATATTTGCGTACTAACCTGTAAGAATTTATGAAATTCGAAGGTGGTTTTGATTTGAAATTAAATATTTATCTGAGTGGTATGGAAAAGGTACTATAACCATTTAAAATTGCAAATAAAAAATCGTTTGTGCGATGTAATGTTGTTTAGAACTTTTCTTATAGATTAAGAACTCTGTAGAATATATGCATTCAATAATTTTAAAAAAATTTAGTGCATATTATAAAGCATTAAAACTTTAAATTAAAAATGGGAAACTTTTTTTAATAAAATAAAATATGAAGTTTTATAATTTGTAAAACGTATAACGATCTGATTTTCCAGCATTAATGAACAAACATTATCTTTTTTGAGTTTATTTAATTACATTAGATTAAAATTCCACAATGAAGAAAAATTGTACTAAATTATTTATGAAAAGTTTTATACTTTTATAGGATTAGTTGATATTTTATCAGTTTATGCATGTCTTTATTTAGTTTTTGAACTTTTGCCAATCTTGTGTCACAAAAAATATAATTTGATTACATAGAGGCGAGAAAAAATATTTAATATGTTTCATATGTTCAGAATATGATTAATTTAATATGTTGTAAACTTGAAAAAACTAAAAGAGTTCTCGTCAAAATAGGAAACAAAATTAGATACCTTAACATTTAAATGAATATTTTCAAATTCACTAAAATTCACAAAAGGAACGAAATATTGCATACTGAAGCGAACCGTAGATAACGATTTTATTGATGGAATATAACACAGCATTCTTTCAAAATAAATATTTAACAGGATTTGTATTGCCACATTTAAATGAATAAATAAATGAATAAAATAAAGCATATTAAAAAGAAATAAAGTACGTTCAGCTTCTGCAATTTTTAAAGCTGACTATTTCTATATAAAAATGCCAGCGAATAATTTTGCTCATTTATTTTAATTTAATTAATTTTCTACAAGCTATTAAATCTCAGTTAACGTGCAATTTTAACCTAAGAAAAGAGCTTAAAAGTAAAAGTTCTTTTTATTTATTTATTTAATTAAATGTGGCATTTCAGAATATGTTAAAAATAGTTGAAGTTAGCAGTTGAATAGGTCTTATATTTCGCATGGAAGTTTTTATTTGTCAGTTTTACAGCTTTCCAAATTTTTTGAAGCTTTTCAATTCGTTTATTGCATAACACCTCATGAAATGTTCTATAAAAATGAATATATTGCGTTTTTCAACAACTTTTCAATGATAATTTATAGCATATTTTTCTCTATATAAATACGAACAAAAATTGTAAATTAAAAGAAATTTTGCATATTTCTGACACCTAAATTGTTAGTTTAAAATTCCATACCATTAGACATCTGAAAAAAAGAATAGAAAATAAAATAATAATAATAATAAAACTGAATCTGGTAATATTCTAGACATACTTTTACATTTTGTACCAATAAAAAATTTGTAGCTTGTTTTCAACCTTCTTCATTCCCTATTTCATTTTTTAATGTAAAATTTGTGAATCAGAGCTCGAAAAATACGTCATATCTCTTGTTATTTTCGTATATTTTGAGATAAAAATTTGTTTGAAAAGAGCAGTTCATTGTCTTTTGATAGCTCAGTGGTATTGTTTTCGACATCTTTTATCAAATATACGATGAAGGAATGTGAAATTTAATCGGTATGTGAACTTGTATATGCCCTTTTGAATAGTTAATTTTTCACTGAATCTCTTTATCAGTTCCAATAGCGAAATATCTAGGTCATTAACAGTACTGGAGAGGGAACATTAATTGAGGAATATACATACATTAATATCTGAAGAAAATAGACTTTATATAGCAATATTCTAATATTTTAATTGTTACGCAACTTGCACAAGCAGAACAATTTTTGAATAAATCTATCTTTTTCATAGGGTACCTTTTTAGTTACAAATGGTGATGTATACAAATCAGTTAAAACGATAGGATAAAAATATTAATTCAAACATTTATACAATTTAATACTATATGCAGAAAGTGTTTTCTTCGGACATTGAAATGCAATGCTTAAGTTAAATTATAAAATACTTAGCTTTAAAAAAAACTATAATTTGACTAATTGCAAAGGGCACATAAATTCAAAATTCCTGTTAAACCTCGAAGAATTTACATCAGATTCCCTTCGAGCTTTGATATCGAAGCAAATACTATATCACTTAAAAGATTTTCAGCCTGCGTCCTGGAATAGGGGTAGCGCGTCTTTCCTCATATCGAGTTCAAGTCCCGGTTCGGGCATGGTCTTTCTGTCAGATGTATGAATGTGCCCCCTTGTAAAAAGGGATGGTGCAAGCGAATGTGACGCATGAAGAAGCTAAGACGTTCTCTTGGCCCTAGTTGGCGCTACTGTAAAAACAGGAGATGCTCTATCGGCTAAATTCGCCGACAGATAACTGTCAGCGGGCTTGTAAAGAGCCATAAGTCACAACAACAAAAACTTCAAATTATTGTGTTGTTTCTCTAAGCTCTTTTTTAGATGAAGTAAAAAAATTGCTCTGCATTAATGGTAATTCCATCAGCTCTAAAACATCCCGACAAATTTAATTTAATAATTTCATATGGATTAAAAATGATTTTTTATATTCCGGCACTCTAGTAGTAAAATAAATTAGGTATCCAAATTTAATTTCAAAAATTTCGATAGTTTAAATTTATTTTAGTACCTAAAAAAACCATTTTAAAACATTTTTTAATTTTTTAATATTTATTTTATGTTTCTAAAGATGACCATGATGACAATGCGTTATATTAAAATTTTCATAATTTAATTATAAGTTAATCATTAATTAAATAAAATTAAGTTTCGATTTCAAACTTTTTGTAGAGTCTTTGAATGAACACACACACACATGCACATTGGTGACCTGGACTTGATATAGATGGTTGGGGTAGCTCAAACTCGCTTGTCTTGTCTGAGTTGTTAATGCAACCATCTTCAAACATATTGGTGCTCTGAATGAAATAGAAAGCAATGTTCATAGATAAAATTTAGGAGCCAGGGAAAAAGAACCCAAAATTTATATAGCACGAGAGACCTTGTGGAGTTTCGTAGTCCTTATTCTAAAAATCTATCAAGCTTTTGTCCAGGACCCCGTTAAGGATTTCTTTTCCTTGGTCAACGGTTTCTCTCAGCCAAGTTTATGAGAAAAATCTTATACATTTATTTTTCCCTTTAAAAAGATAATTTTTCATTTATTACTGATTGTGTTTTACAGCATAGGTTTGATCCGCTATGAAACTACTCAAAGTTCTCAAACTGCAGTTTCGCAGCCAAATTTGGCGAACAATTTCTAAATGTCTGTTTATTGAACCTAAATCCGAAAAGCCTCTTTGAATCATAGCCAGGCTTTAGTTGATGTTTTGCTCTTTATGATTCCTTTTTAGAAGAGTAATAAAAGGATTTAACGCTAGATTTAAAGTTGTTGAATTTCGACATAATTTTGCTGAATTACATTTTGACTCACGAATCGAAATAAAGGTTGATTCGAGAATTTAATGAAAAAAAAATTGTACTTTAATTTGTATTTTATGCAAATATTTTATCTAACACATTTATTTTACTTATTTATTGCGCTTACGAAATATGCTCCAGCGTTTAAGCAAACGAGTTAAATTAATTTTTATTGCATATCGCTTATATGCTCTTTCATTTTACAGGAACCATTTAGCGTCATTCAATTATGTAAAAGAAGTGACAAATTTCGTATGTAACTGATTAAATAAATTGAAAGGATTAAATATGCATATTTTCACGTTAATTTTTTTATTTTTTATTTTTATAACGAAGGATTTTATGCAAAGCAAAATTTTGATGTTTCTCATATAGCGAATTATCTTAATGCAATTTAAATTCTAACTAATTTCCAAATTTTTAAATTTAGTCCATATTAACCTCATTGTAAAATGGTCTCTTATTTCCTGATCATATTCAACTTTTATTTTAATTAATTCAATACACGTTCTGTAAAACCGCTGAATTCAGCAAGTTCTTACAATCAGAGTGAAGGGATAGAAATCCTTAATGCTTGCAACAATCTTTTAAAGATAACTAAATATCTCTTTCCTAAGTTTACACGTATCACAGAAATATCTATCAAATTCTCATAGTAAAACCATTGAAGGGGGAAAAAAAATTTGGTCTCTTTTACTTTTGTGTCGCGATGTAGACTGTATCGACGCATCGACACATCCCTTATTCTCTGCATGAAAATTATGCTTCCCGTGATGAAATAAATAAGTTTTAAAATTGAAAAAGTTTCTTCTATTTATCCACTCAACTGCTAAATTATGTTTACTTATATATATATACTAAATTTCTAAACTTTTTCCCTAATTCGGCCCATGTCGGGGTCCTTCTAAAGTGTTCTCTTGTTTCCTGATCCCATTCCCTGTATGAAGCTGTATAAAAATTACTGTGCCATCAGTTCCAAGTGTCAAGAGAAAATGATCCCTCCGTTGCGCTTGTCAAAGGTCAAAACGAGTATTCAATCTACACGTGGCCAGAAATCCCATGTTATATAAGACTAGGGATCATTTGTTTCCTTCCTTCCTTCCTGACTTCTGCTTTTGTGCCGCGCTGTGGCGGACGTACCTTGTCCACGTCTCTGCTTGTAAATAATTATGCTTTTACGGAATGAATATTAAAATTAATTTAAAAATGTAAAATGTCTCTTCGCATCTTTTTACCGCATCGTCGATGGTACCTTCCGTAACCTGTGACATCATCCGACACTCCGGCTCAATTCCCTTGTGTTTTTGTGTGCTCCTTGTCATCATAGAGAAGTTCCAGTTAATCAGTACTCAAAATTACCTTTTGTGATTTCTTAAAAAGGTGATTCGTTTTCCTGGTTCAACGGGTGAAAATCAAGATTTATATTGTGTTCTTTACTTTTCTTTTGATTTTCATATTTAGATTTTAGAATTATTGCAAATTATTTTATAGCATTATTTAAAATACTGAATTTTTAGTCTTTTATCAAATCTATTTTTTAAAAATTTTATGCGTATTGTTATGTGAAAAGTATTTTAATGTTGTTAAGATCTGGAAAAATGACTGACCAAGAAAAAACAAATATGTCTAATTCTCAAAATTCAGAAAATAAAATTGATAAAGAAGAAAATTATCAAATAGAACCCTCCACAATCCCTTTTGATCTCGAAAATGGCATGAAAGTGGATTTATGGTTGGGATATTTCAATATAATTTGCCGAGAAAAAAAACTGATTTGTGGAAAATTAAAAATATTGCTAAATTTCTAAAAGGGTCAGCTTTAACCCATTTATAAATAGTTGCTTAAATATTGATAATTTTGATGAGTTATGTTGTGTATTAACCGAACAGTTTATTCTACCCAATATTGTTAATTTTTCTGACTTTTCACAATTGAAATTTGATTCAAAAAATGCTAAATTACTTGATTATTTCCATCAAAAATTAAATTGTGGTAGACAGTTGGGTCTTACTCCACAACTGATTTTAGAAGGTCTTACTGATGGACTGCCAACTCAACTAAAACAATTGGTTAGCATAAAAGCTCTTTCTATCCCTACTGAATGAATTACATTAAGAGACGCGGATAAGTCCGCACGTCACCGCGTCCAGCACGTCCGCACCAGCACTGCACAAAAGCAGTAGTCATTAAGGAATTAAACAAATGACCACTAGTCTTATATAACATGGGATTTCCGGCCACGTGTCGATTGAATACTCGTGTTGACCTCTGACAAGGGCAGAGGAGGGATCATTTGCACTTGAAACGTGGAACTGATGGCGCAGAAATTTTTATACAGCTTCATACGTGGAATGGGATCAGGAAACAAGAGAACACTTTAGAATGACCCCGACATGGGCCGAATTAGGCAAAAAATTTAAGAAATTAATTTGGATTAAATTAGATATTAAAATATCACTACACACACACACACACACACACACACACACACACACACACATAGTGGTTATAAATGAATAACCCAACTCTGCAGATCTGTTAAGAGAAAAACAAAGTAAATCCTTGTAATTCATAGCAAATCAAAAATAACAATTGAACTTTATAAGTGCTTTAAATTTAGCACAGTTATAAGTGTTCATTATGAGCTTCTCCAGAAATGCGAATTAGTGAGTGGGGGTGCCAACTCAGATGTCGTTCTCGTCCTCTGACCACGGTTCAAAATTATGACGTCAGTCCCAAAATAGCCCTAGTGTTGTTTTAAACCCGGAAGTAATGAACTAACCCAGAATTGCAAAGGATATTGAAGTAGTCCGATAACTCGCCCCACAATAATTTCTGCATATTTGATGGGAAGCTTTGAATTGGATGCAGATATGCGTTTATGGCGATACTTAATTTTTTTTCTGAGACCTCTTGAAACAGCGCGTGTTTGTTACTTCGCCATCAACTGCTATTCATAAACTTAAGACATGCATGTTTGCAGGCTTTCAAGAATAAAATCGGAGATACTGATAGAGTATGGGATGAGTTATCGTCTTAATATTGATTGTGCTATTAGAGGTGCTTATAATGAACACTTATGATTGTGTTAGTTTTTTATTTTCAAATGCTATTTGTAATTTCTGATAAACAATAAAGCTTTACCTTGGTTATTTTAAGAGCCTTGCAAACTTGGAATATTTATTTATAATCACTTGTACACATAATAGCAATACAATTCGGTGGAAGTCAAATCGGTCCACTCCAATAAATTGAATAAAACTATTTTTTAATAAAGTTAAGATAAACAGTTTATTAAGATAAATTATTTTAACATGAATATAACAAAAAAAAAGAATTAACAAAAATGACAAGCAAGTATTTTAATAAAATAGTGCTATTTGAATGGAATCTTTCTAATTCTGAAATGCTAAATTTTATATATGCTCATCTTTCTTTATAAAATTCTGACGATTATTTCTCTTTGCAGAAAGTGAATCAAGAACCGAAAGAAATGTCGCGCAAATTTCTCTTCGCTGCATTGGTAAGTTCATTTTGAAAAATCTTCCTTGTCTTTCAAATTATCTTTTTGTTTGTATAATTTTAACGAAGTGGCGAAATGTTAATATTTTAATCAGAAATTTAGTTTAGTTACATTACCATCTCCTTTTAAAGTAACATGTGAGCAATTTTGGAATAGACTTCGTAACTTTGAATCGCAATCAGATGACGAGGATGACACCAGAGTTGGCACAACCCTCTCGAAACTTCCACACCATACCTGCTGGAGGACGTTTGGCCCCGACGGATTTAACGTACACCAGACCTGTTTACACGACGGTTCTTCGATGGAAACGAGTCTTGAACCTGAAGCATTCCGGATCTGAAGCCGAGCCTTTACCACCAGGTTACCGCAGCCTTTGCTTTAATCAGAAAGTTAAATACTTTCATGGGAAACAGCATTTTTTTGCTTTCCGCAACGGAAAAAAATGGAAAATTTCCTAAACTACAGTAATTTTTTCTTATACATTTTAATAATCTATAATATGAAGATTAATGGAGAAAAAATATATGATCCATAATAAAAAGTCCCAAATTGTTTGTATTAAAATTATTTATATGTTTACGCTATTTTCATTTAAATATATATTTTCTTAAATTTAATTTATGATATTTTTTGCAAAATATCAACAAATAGAATGTGAGAAGTATAACGTCACAGCAGTTGATATTGTTACTTATTCTATTTTATTCATATTTATTTATTTATTCATTATAATATTATTATTTATTTATTTTATTTCTCTCTTAGGTACTGACTGTAATCGTTCATGTAGTAACCGGTAAGTAGTGAATCATATTGAATCATTTAGTGAATCATATTTCTGTACATGGGCTTTTTTCCAGCAATTTTTTCCAGCAATATAGAACTCTGAGCCACTATTACTTTTTGTAAAAGTATAAAGAAAGTATTCTAACCGTCAAAAAATTCGAACTTCAGATTTTGACGAACGTCAAAATTTTAGACCTTTTATCGTTCTGTATTTTCAGAAATAGTGAAATACAATAACTCAAAACCACAATTTATCAAATTTGGTATGGGAGATTTTAGAATTACAAGTATAGTTTTACATCAAATTTTTGTACCAATTGTTTGGGAAAAGTGCATCTAAAACCCAAATTCGATTTTTAGATACTATTAAACTAATGCTAGAGTTTAATCACCAAAAAATCTGCCAAGGATGACACGATAGATTCAGTAAAAGTTAATAAATTAAATTCACGCAAATGATAATATTTTCTAATTATTTTATGCCACTGCCATGCCTATTTTCTGAGATAATACGAGTACTTTTATTAGAAAATATGTGAGGGAATTTCGGGGAGACAACTTCTGCTGTTTACCATTGTTATTAATAGAAAAAAAGAAATGAAAACATGAAATTATAGACACATATACTCGCACACAGAGAGAAAAACTAAGATTAAGTTATGGTTAACTTTTACATAAACAATGCATTAGTTGGTTATACAAATACAAAAAAACTGATAAAAAGTTTTAGTTCATTTTTTACTTCTAGTGTATTACATATGCAAAAGAAAAACGCCCGCTTCCAATGCCTTGGCAATTGAGCCAATAGAATGCCTTGTTCCCTCATTTCATTACGATAAAAGAAAACTAGGCCGGATAGTACAGAAGCCGGACAGGCGAAAACCGGAGTACACTGTATAATGAAAAAAATGTAGTCAAAACACATTCGAAACAATATCGAAGAAAAATAGAAGGAAGTATCACTACACCAAATTGTTTCTTTTTCAAATGAAGTGAATTTTTGTCAAAGTAAATAAAATATTTCCAATTTCCAAGCTTAGAAAATAATTGCATTCAATGATTGTAAGTACTTAATTAAACAATGCGTCTTGATAATATCGCTTGGATATTCAAATGTTTCATGAAATACGAAATAAATGATAAAAAAAAATTATGATGAGCTGAGCTTTCTTTATTAAAAAATACCGAACTTTCCTTATTAAAAAATTCAGCATTATTTCTTTTAAAATACAAATTTCCTTAACTTTTGAATGCATATTGTTGCCGGTCGTCTGCATCCAGCTCCACTTAGTTTTATTCAAAAA
>JAPMOR010036387.1:0-51804 GCA_026543865.1 Argiope aurantia
CACAACTTTTAAGTCCAAAAGATTTTTTGTAATTCAAGTTAAACAAAACCTAAATTTGTGCTTTATATTGCTCTTAGGGTAGATTTCTTTTTAATTTTATTTTTACCATTGCATGCAATGGTGGATTCCCGGTTAAGCAAACAGAACAACTATCTAAGACTACTGGTGTGAGAGGGGCCAGTGATTAAAAAAATATTAACCTTGTTGCCAAATAAATTTGTAAAAAAAAAATCTAAATTCTCTGAATTATGAAATAATAAAATATTATTAATACTTAATCTCATGCAATTGGTCGGGTTGCTATTTGTTTTATCAAGTTTATTTAGTTTTTACTTCATTTATAAACAGTGAACGTCTGCTTCAATAATATTATATACAAATGTGCATGATGTAGAGCTATGAATCTAAAGAGATAAAAATGTATGAATAAGTAAAGTGTAATTACTAAAAAATACCATTAACATGCTCTTAAGTTTAAAATATATTGAAATATGAAACTAATTTAGTCAGTTTATTAAAAAAGAGGTCTTAAAATATGTTATGCCTAGGGTTTCAAAATTTTTAAATTCCCTATTGCCCTTCTCTCCCCGAATGACTTTTTTTTCCATTATCTTAATGGTATCTCTGCAAAAAATGAAATTCTTTTATACATTTAATTAGTTTTCATTAGTTAAAAAAATATTAATTCATTTGGAATTTTCAGAGAGTTCAGAGATTTGCAACAAGGTCAGAGATACCTTCAAGATCTTGTTGAAAGGCAAGGCATTCCTGTTTTCGACAATATCAATCATGCTGTTCAATGCACTGCTACAATTCTACAGAAGAATATCAAACCTCAAGACTTAACTATCCAAGATGCAGCGCATCCTGTGAAGATGGCATACTTACAGATTGGAGATAAACTGATGTATGAGAAATTAAATTTTATTTCAATATTATCTTAGTAATTATAATGCCTTGACATTGTATTTAATGCTTGATTTTTGTTTTATAGAAAACTTCGAGAAGTTTTTGATGATCTTGATTCTGATAATTGCAGTACAATTACTTTGAAGGATGTAAGTAATATTCATTTTGTTGTTTTAAATATTAACTTTATTGTTTTTCGTCTAATATTTACGTTTGTTGCCCATTTTGTTTATAACATGATAAATATTATGGGCAAATAAATGTATTTGTAGAAATGTAAACAGAATTTTAATCTATTTTTCAAAGAGTTGATAAGCCTAGGAACTTATCCACTTTTTATTCAGGATTAAATTTATAATACATCTTGAAAATTATCCATTTATTTAAATTACAGTAAATTTTATGTTACAGTTCTTTCAATGGAAACATCTGGTATTAAATATCTTCAGTTTGCTTGTATGAAATAAGTGTACTCTTGTCAGTCTGAGCCAGATGTATTTGTATAGAAATAAATAATATGTTAGAAAAGATTATCTTGAAGTCTTTGATCCAATTTCATTATAATTATTGTTCAAGATTTTAAAAGATTCCTAAATACCAGTGACATTTCTTACTGAAAGTAAGATTTTTTTTTTTTTTTTTTTACATATATATAAAAAACCCAACAATATTCTTATATTATCTGAATTTTCTATAAATTTGTTTAGGTTAGAATTTTGAAAAAGATGTATAAATTTTATCCAAAAATGTTTTGGCAATATTTTGAGAATATCAGAAATATTTAAAATTTAGATTAAGGAATTGTGTTTGTATTTCATGAAAATTTAAAGCAACCAATTCAGAATTTATACTTTTCAAGAAGCTAATTTAGGTAGCTTTTTTCCTGTCAATAGTTAATACAATTTCATAAATATTCTGAAGTTAAAAGCTAAGAAATTTGTGAATTTCATAATGCATACTCTTTTCATTAGATGACTGTACTATTTAATTTGTTTAAAATGTTATCTTGATTTCATAATGCACAACACAAATGTATTTATACAATTAAAGATAATGATCTCGTAAAATTATAAATTATATTAATATAAAAATTCACTTTCATTTAATTTTCAAGAGAAACTTTAGTGATTTTTAAGAAAATAATTTTGATTTGGTTAAATGACTTTAATTGAATTTTAATGTATAGAATTTTCATTTTAGATCGGTATGGCTTTTAAAATACTGACCAGCACCGATTTGCCTGTGGACAATTTAAAAGCTATCATGGCTCAACAAAATGGTTTTTGTGGAAATGGTCTTGAAGATGAAGAGTTTGACAACATTAGAGTTGATTTTAATCAATTCTGTTGCATTATGACTGAACTTCGGAACCAGGTCAGTATTTTTGCTAGTTTTTAAATAATTGGACTGACATGCAGTATTTTTATAATGTTTTCTTGCTAAAATTATAGAGATTTCTGAAACTTGAAAAACTGAAATGTACATTTAAACTTTTAAAATCTTGTGATAGTTTACTGTAGAATAATATTACTAAAAAAAAAAAAGAATAAATAAATTTTACTCTTTTTTTTTTTTTTTTTACTCTTGTAAGTTGTGACTTAAAAGATCTTGTAGGTTAAGAATTTTGTTATTATTATTTTTAGATTTAAATAAATAAGTTTTTATCCATCTTCTCTTTTAGTATAATGAATTTTTACTTGAGTTATATGGTTGATTCAAAGTATTAAAAGTGTTGATTTTTAAATCTTTTTTATGTAATAGAGTAAAAATTCTTAATTGTAGTATATAAAATGTGGATTTGTGAAATAAGTATTCTTACAATAAAATTGTTCACTTTTTTTTTACTTGTTTTAAATATCACAAAAATATTTTTTTTTAAAAATTATTTAATATGCATTTGAAAATATATAATAGTTATGTTTACTGAATAGAATGTTTGATTACTTTGTATCAGCTTTTTTTTCTCCCTTTTTTTAAATCTAAATTTAAATACAGTATTTCTTAGTTTATATTTGTTCTGAAAAATTTCTTTCTAATTTTCTTAATATTTATTTTAGAATGAATGCATTGAAATTAATTACTGAAATTTATTTTCAGACTGAAAATGGAATTTCTAATCTATCCGCATTACGGAATAAAGCATCCAATATTATCTGTTCTGTATTTACTCCTTTGTCCAAACTATTAGGTAAATAAAAGTTCCTTTTAAAATAAAATTTCTTTACTTTGGAAAGATAACATGCATTATGAAGTACATCTTTTTAATTTGATAGTTAATCAAAAACATATTTTTGCAGATTGGGTTCGACCTGAAAGCAGACCTACTGTTGAAGAAAAAAATAATGGAAATGACATTACATATGCTACTACTTACAGAGATGTATATTTAGGAGGTTCAAGAAAACCTTCCTTATGGAGAGAAGAGATAGCTATCCCACTATTGAAGTAAGCATCAAATTTTAGTTATTATATTATTATAAAATTTTGAATGGCAATAATAGTACAAGATCAAACTTCTTTTTGATATGTGCCTTGTGAATTTGGTGATGAATTTCTAATTAGACTGCTGCCTAGGACTGTAGGAACGGTGATAAAAAAATTTTCTTCTCAAAAATCTCATTTGATCTTACTAATGGTGAATATGCATCACTTTTTTTTCTCCTGGTATTAAAGATTAGGATTTTGACCATTATCTCTTAATATGATTTTCTTTCCTTCTATTCCATTCACACAAAAAAATTATCTATAAACCAGGTGCAAACTTTTTAACAATACAATATTTTTTAGATAGCAACAAACAATATTATTTTCCTTTCATGGTGGTTATTTAATCTATTTGCAAAAAAAGAAAATTTGTTGTCATTGTGCAAATGTATTATTTTCAAATTAATTTTTCATTAATAAAGGAGATTTCTCTACTCGTTTTGCTCACAATTTTGATCTTGAAGTTCCATCATTCCAAAGAAAATGATGCTTACATTAAATTGAATCATTTTCATAAACAAAAGATTTTTTATTATTGTTGGTGTTTTCAGGCCATAAATTTTAAAATTTTTAAAGGGAGATTTCAGCGGGCTCAAATTTTAATATTGGTGGCGATTATTTCCACTGAAAAATGTGCAACTTTAAGTTAAAAGAAAAGGCAGCGTAATTAAATGATTTGCAGGATAAATATATTTCATTTCTCTTTAATTTTTCAAATTGTTCCCTTATATAAGAAATGTGATTAGTATTTCTAGTTTAACAACAATATTCTTTTAAATCTTTTCATAGGAAAAAAGGTCTCACTTATTTTATACCTCAAGATGGTGTGTGGAGCGAACGGCTAATTCCAATGGAAGCTACAAATATGGAAAACAGCCAAGTGTTATTATTTGTTATTAAAAATGATTCCAGATCATTAGCAGATATGATTGTTGTAAGTTTACTCTTTAATTATATAGAAAACGTACTATATATAATTATAATACAACAAATAAATTAAATTTTTACTTGCTATTTGACCAAACATGTTTTATATAAAATTTCAATTTTTTAATATTATAATTTTTATTATGTAGGCAGCTCATTATGTTGGACTTGGTTGCCAAATTGTGTTATGTATACAGTACATTGAAGAAGATACGGAAATTGATGGAGAAAAGGTAAATAGATTAACTCATTATTTTATAATAGAAATTAGCAAAATGAATATTGTTGTTATTTTTTCTTTTTCTGTTATATTATGGGCATTGTTTTATTGTATATGATGGTGAGAATTATTTTATATAGTAAATAAATACCTGTTTAAAATGTTTATTTAAATAAGGTGTTTAGCAAAGATAATTTTTTGAATTCTATTCAGTTTTATTTGAAATTTGAATATTTTGCCAAATTTCTTGTTTAATGTTAAGTATTAAATTGGATAATATTTAAGATGGTTTAAAATGCCTAGTACATTTAATTTAGCGAAAATATTTCTCTTAGTTCAGTGGTTTATCATTCTTCATATTTTCTATAAATTATTATGGTAATAATCAATGATAATTTATAATAGTATGGAAATTATTACCTTTGAAATAATTTTGATATGTTAGCTTTTAAGAAATTATTATAGTTTTTTAATTTTTGTCCTAATACAAATGTAAAATTTAAACTATTTCCAGCATATTATTTGTTATTTAAAATCATGTGCAGTTGCATGAATAATTTTCTTAAATTTAAGCTTTTACAAGTTTTAAATTTAACTTATATATTCACATATATGTTTCCTGTCATAGCTGTCATCACAAGCTGTCAAAGACTATAATAGAGGACGAGTGTACCTCTCTGATCTGGCCACCAGGGCTGGTGTGCCAGTATTTGACCAAGTTGATGAAGCTGTCGAATGTGCCGTAAAACTGTGTCTTCAAAATTCCTAGTTGGGACTACTTTCTGAGGGAAACTCTCATATCTTTAAAAGATCTGACATTTTCCACGGACTTCTATCATTGCAGACTTTTCAGTGACAGTTTGTTTGGAAATCATTAACATCACCTCAGGTCCTTACGTGTATGGACGTGAACAATGCGCACACCGTTTTTAGTTGTTTTGTTCTGCACATTATGTGCTGATGAAGTTTTTAGTTTTGTCTTGTTTTTTTTATTCATCTTGTTGGACTTTTTCACAATATATTAAATTATGAATAATTTTAATATATTAATTCAACACCTGCCGAAAAGGTTGCTGCTATGTTCATAATCCATTGCTACTTATTTATTTCAAGACATGGAGAGTAAATAAGATATGAATAGTTCAGATCCAAGAATGCCATAACAGTTTACTTAACCAATAAAGCATTGCAAACAGCAAAATGGCGACTCCTGATCAATAATTATCATATGATCTAATAATGAACTCTCATGGCTGATATTCCATTATGTCAGTTTGATTTTAAACTCAGTGAAAGTCAAATGATTAATCATGTCTTTTGACGAACTTCCATTGTATATTATTGTTTATTAACAGTATTAGCATTACTACATAGTTACGTCTCTAAAATATTGTATTATTTTTTTACAGCGTGTATTTAATAAGTGTTTTGTGCTGTCTTTGTTAAGCTCATTGGTGTTTTTTATTATGCTAGTAGTGGGTAGAAATTTTGGGACATACTGCTACTTATAAAATCATTTTACATTAAATAATACATCCCAATCTGATGCATGTATTTCACTGCTCAGAAAGGGTATAAAATTTATATTCTCTTCAGTTACGTAATTATTGATAAATCTGCTCTTTTCATATAAAATTCTTTAATAATTTTAAATCGCGTTTCTAAAATTTTTGCCCATTAGTTGTTCTGTGCCTATAATGTAGATTTAGTCTGCATTATGCAAAATATTTCTTTACTGATGAAAACAAAACTTTACCATTTACACAAAATATTTACTATACATGTTATATATTTTTCTTAAAGTATTAACTTTGTGAATAGGTATGTTTGCAATTTTGTATTCATTAAAACTGAATCTCTCTTCATATTTCATCTTTTCAGCAGTATTTAAATGAATATGATTGTATTTTCATTATTAAATGGAAATCAAAGATATTTCATTTTTGATGATCATACAAAGCATTTTCATTTGTTTATTTCAGGGACCATGTAACATTTCCTTAAAAAAATCCTTTTCTAAAATTCAGACCACAAATTAACTGTTTTTGAGAATTATGCTAAAATGAATTGTTATGTGAAATTCCAGGCTATCTTACGTTACTCCCATTTTGTTAAAATTTCTTTTATAATTTAAGAATTGTGAAAATTAAAATTGCTTTAAAAAATATGATTCGGTTTTAATAAATCAGAATCTATATTTTTTTAAGAATTAATATTATTGGTTATGCAAATGCTAAATTTCATTATATGAGCTATCTCTGTGATGCTTCAAACAAGTGAACGATTTTTTAATCTGTTAATATGTAATTAAAGTTCAATTAAAATCCATCTTTATTTTGTTGTTGCTTCTCTTTTATTTTGTATGTTTTATAAGTTCATCTTTCCATTATAATGCTATATTCAAGTGTGCTAAGAAGTATGGTGGTGTTAAAAAAAAATTTAACTCCAGCTGTAGTTGTCTAAGCAAAGAAAAATAAAAAACGTGGAACTAAGCACATTCTTCTTTATTTTCAAATTTCTGTATATAACATATTTAGCCATTTAACACATGCATTTGGTAGAAATCTAATGAAGTGTTTTTTCTTTGCGAGTGCATTTAGTTGACTCTTTAAAGCTACTGTTGAAGTGCCACTTTTTTATTATAAAGTACTGGAGAATTGCTTTTAAAAATAATACTTCTATTAACATTTTGAATCTTCCAGTGTAATTAAAGGTATAAGATACAGAAATTTCTAATTTATTGAAATAATTCAAATTATGGATTCTTCATAGCTTAAAATTTCTTTAGTGGAGTTCTTTGAAGAATTTGTTTTAGTGAATGAACTCATCTTGTTAAATTTATTAGGATTATTTCTGTAATTATACTTATGTTCTTATGAACAGAAAAAAACTTATACATAGCTCATACAAGGTAATTGTTGTTCTGCTATGTAATTCTACCTGTGCAGTTATGCATATTTACATTATTTAATTTTTGCTTTTTTTAAAATAAATTTTAAATAATTTCATACTTATTTACATGTTTTAATTGAGATAACCAAGAATTTAATTGATTTTAACTAAAATTTAAGTTTAAATTTAACTTTTTTTTAACAAAATGCATGAAATTTACTATATCTAAACTGTATAAGGTAACAATAAATACCTTAATAATAAGGTAAAATAAATAAATGTTTTATTATTTTCATATTTATTTATTAGAAAAAGTTG
This sequence comes from Argiope aurantia, assembly GCA_026543865.1. Lineage (NCBI taxonomy): Eukaryota > Metazoa > Arthropoda > Arachnida > Araneae > Araneidae > Argiope > Argiope aurantia. The sequence goes on from JAPMOR010036387.1 coordinate 7,751, forward strand.
AATTTCATTTATTAATATTAGAGAAATTACTTAAAAATGGAATCAAAACAAAGAAAGATTTTAACAAAAATGATTTAAAATTTGAGCTTGACATCTGTATGTTCAAAAGAGTTTGAATAGTTGGATTCATTGAAGAAGCATGGAATCTATTTCATTTTCAAGAAATTTGTGTATCAGTATATATTCTTTTAATATTGTACAAAAGAGTTCATACTAATGTTGGAAAATGCCAGAAAAAGAGTAAATTAATCTATTTTTATCGTTCATATGCCTCTGTAAATACAAATATAATTATAAATATTTAATAAGTGATATTCATTACAAGTCAGTGAGGTACTAATTTCATATGTCACAGCACAAATAAGATTATACAACATAAATTTTAGAATGCTATAATTTGCATTTCGCATCCTTTCAGATTTTTGTAGCATTTGTAGAAAAAAAGTTTTAAAAATTATTCAGATTTAAAAAAAAAAAAAACTTTTTAAGCTTAAATATTTTGCAACATTATTTAATCCTTTGTTTTCTTATTTATTTTAAAGTATGCTCAAAAGCATACAAGGCAAATGGTGCTGTGCTTCTAAAATTTTTCCATCAACATAATTTATGACTAAAAATTCTTTCTCTGAAAGGATCATAGACAAAATCAAATTTAATAAGCTTATACGCTGAGAAATATAGGGATGCTGCAATTTCGCAGTGCGTATACGGCCTTTCCTTTTAAGTACTGAGCAGAACCACAGTTTAACTTCTTTAGGTTATTTAAAAAAAATGTTGAAAGTGAAAAAAAGTTTTGAAGAAATGCATCATCAAAAATAGAGACAAAAAAAAACCTTTGTTGTCATGCGTTTAAAAGTTTACGAATGTTTTTTGAGGTGATTTTGTTATGTGAAATACGAATCTGAGAATAATTATCTGATTAATAACGTGAAGAAATTCTTCCTTTATCGCCAAGAATAAGAAAAATTGCGCACTAATTTCAATAAAATAGATTCACGTTATTATGGTATGCTTTTAATACACAAGTATTGGTTTTCTCTGCTATGCTACGAAGTACGCAACTCTCATGTGTGAAAATAAATCTGAGCGCTCGTGGCGTTCACCTGTTTCTGAAACAGCCTCTTAAAAGCATCGTTTTTTTTTTTTTTTTTTTTTTTTTCTTTACTGCAGTTTGATTTTTTTTAAATTAACTTCAAGCATCATACATTTCCGTAAAATATTATCCTTAGTCGGTTAATGCATTTGCAGCTCAAAATATGGAACTGTTTTATGTGGGAAGGAGCATTTTTCAAGTATTACTATAAATAATATATTTTTCTATGCCATCGTTATACAGTAGTTCATCTGCTTTTATGATAAGACTATTTATTCAAAAACATAATGCACTAACTTTTATACGAGAATTTTAATTACGAAATAAAGTTGCAGGGAAGAAAAGTGAAACAAGTTGTAAAAATAAGCTAAAAAAACTCTGAAAAGTGATCGTATAATCAAATTATAAATTTTATTCTATTTCGGTAACCTGTTATTTGCAATTCTTAATTACGTCCTTTAAATAACATTTGAACATTTTTCCTTGCTATATTCATCTCAAAGACTTTGTATGAAAGAATATTGGAGCGTATGAGATATATTTAAACTTGTGAAAAACATTTGATTTAAATATTTACAAAAACCAGCGAGAGTGGTCTTCCTAAAACTTTTTCGCATAGAATGTAATAATGGTATCCCAGAGAACGTTTTGCATCGCATTGTCTTACAATAATTAAAAAATATTAACCTTTGGCATGAATTTAGCGTTTTTACTAAATCTATCGTGTGATCCTTGGTAAGTTTTTTTGACGATCAGTCCCTGACATGCGGTCAGTTGTATCCGAAAATCCAATTTGTGTTTTAGATACGTTTTTTACAAACGATTAAAATAAAAATTTTATACAAAACTACACTTGTAATCACAAAATCCCATTCCGAATTTGATATATTTAAGTCATTGCGCTGTTGAATTACGTGTTTCCGAAAGTGCAAATTGACAGACGGTCGACCCCTTGTTGGATTTAACACAAAATTTTACAGTTGTCGGTATGCAGATTTAACATCTGTAGTACAAAAATTTATTCATCAGCTCCCTTCATTTTGCAGTTATTGTGATAACGTATACATATTGTTACGAATCCGTAATGCTGCTTCCCAGCATAGTTGGTTCCAATATTGGAAAGAATGTTTTACAGTCATCTCTGTGGAACAGAGTCTGGGCGTCGTGTCGGGGGTCCCAGAGCTTGGAAATGTTACGAAATTTTCTTTACCGGGGTTCGTTTGGAAGTGGGAGTGATATGATGTAAAGAACGCTCAATCAGCAGGCAGAAGTAGAATAAAAACAACGACGTTTATTTACACAAAGACACACAGGACAGCACAAAAGCGTCAACTATATACAGCACAGAAGACGATTAGCTTCACCCGAGACGTGTAGCATACACAGCAGCATACAACCAGAATCTACTGCAGACAATAGCGCACAGCTCAGTTCAGCACGAGCTTGACTCAGTCGCTTCTACTTCTCCGACTCTGGCTCGGATTACTGACTTGACTTCTCTGGCAGTGCAGCTCCTTTTATAGGTCTCAGGAGGCGGGGCTAGAAGCCTCTCAACCAATCAGGAACGTTCGAGGCGTATCTCGGTTCCTATTGGACGGATCGGGAAAATTCTCGAAGTTTCGGGTATAATCTATTTTGGAGCCAAATTGGTCGCCAAGTCGCCAAGTTTGTCGCCAAGCTCTGGGACCCCCGACACGACGCCCAGACTCTGTTCCATAGAGATGACTGTAAAACATTCTTTCCAATGATGGAACCAACTATGCTGGGAAGCAACATTACGGATTCGTAACAGGCAGACAGACTTCCTCTGAGCGGATTTTGTTTAAAATTTTATAGAAATCTACAAATTTGGTATAAAGACCGTGTATCTAATTCCATCCGTCTAGCTCAAAGGTTTTTGAATTATCTTTGTTACAGACAGGCAGACTTTCCAAAAATGTGTTTTCGAACTTAGGGAGGTCTAAAATGTGGAGATTCTCAAAATCTCGAGTTTGAATCTTTTGATGATAATAATACTTCGTAAACTTAAATGTAAAAGAGCACTGGTCTGCGCCCATTCTCGGGTGTGCATTTCAACAAACAAATAGAGAATGTTTAAATTATTAAAAATACATTAGAAAACAGATCTAACCATAAATAGATAACTTATCATATTTTCTAATTAAATATGAGAATCTAGTTCGAAGTGATATTAGGGCAACTGAATTGAGCTTTTTAAATAAATACATTTTATTAAAAACTTTATTTATCGTGTGATACAATATCTAATTTTCTTGACCTGTTGTTATTCATTTCAAAATCAAGGGGCTTTGAAGCTTATTCTGAATCATTTGGGATGCATATATTTTTTTAATAATTCGAAATGCGCCGAAACTTCTTTTGCGTGCACATGTTGACACTAAAAAAGGGGTATGCAATTTTTATCGATTTTATTCATTTCGTAAAATGCATCTGCAACTCGAGAAATGTACTGTGGCTGTTGTAATGATTTTTTGAGCTTAGGGGCACGTTGTTTTCTCACAAAAATACGACACGTCTTCTCCTAGAAATCACCAAACAATATTTTTGGCTTCTACGGGAAGGGGAGGGGGTCACATAACCTACAATAAGCGGATCTGGGCGTGATCTTTTAGATATAATTGAATTTCGGAACATGTAGTAAAATTTATTTGGAATTAATTATAGTGGTAGAAAATGTAAAGATAAAAATATATTTAATGTTATAAAATTCGTTTTTTTTCATTCTTATCTCAAATTTTAAAATTAAAGTTATAAAAATTAATTCACCATTGCTAGATAATTTTAATAAAGTTTTCTGAACTAATACGGAATTGGTAATTGATTGATTGCGCTTTTTTTTTCTCTATAATTTACATGAACGTTTGTGTCCAGGAATTCTAAAAGTTCTCTATCCAATGTCTTCAGGGCCGCGGTGGCCTGGTGGTAAGGTCTCGGCTTCGGAACCGGAGAGTTTCAGGTTCGGGACCCGATTCCTCCGAAGAACCGTCGTGTAAGGGGGTCTGTTGCACGTTAAATCCGTCATGCCAAACGTCCTTCCGCTCGTGTGGTGTGGCTTGGAGAGGGGGGGGGGGTGCCAGCTCAGGTGTCGTCCTCGTCATCTGACCCCGGTTCAAAATTACGAGGTCCGTCCCAAAATAGCCCTAGTGTTGCTTTACAACGGGACGTTAATATAACTAAACTAAACCAATGTCTTGAGCAATTAATTTCTATATGTCCAACTTATTGATTATATAAATTTCCGACGTTTATAATTTTCATGCATAAAATTTCTAATTAATGTGCGTTTTAAAAATAATTTCCTAATCGTCAAAATGCGTTTATTTTTTCAAATAAGAATTGTATGCTTCGTAGTATAGCGAAAAAGACTGGTAAGAACTTGTTCGTTACTAATTATATGACATTGATGAATAAGGGTTACAAAAAGAAAGTGTGAACTTTAACGAATAATCATTAGGATGCGTTTAATACACAAGTGCTAGAAAACCGAATATGTATTTTGGATTCTTTTCTTCGACTGACTGTTGCCAAAGTTTGATATTGAACTACAGTTGTAGTAATTAGGTCACATTTTTTTAGTTATCACGTTTTCCTGTATCCAAAAGTGAAAAGCGACAGACGGTCAACTTCTTGACTATTTGGTTCAAAATTTGATGTGTATATACACTTCAGAATTGAATTTGTGTTCCAAATTATATCCATCAAGCTTTTAATGATTTGTAGTTTTCATGTTCACTTGTATTCGCACAGACAGTCAGACTAGTTTTCTGTGAATGGACTTCGTTCAAAATTTGCCAGAAATCTTTAAATTTGATGTAAAAAATAGTCTATTTTAAATCAAGACATAACATTTAAAGATTTTCTAGTTCAGATAGACAATTTTAAAAATGTATTTTAGTATTCAGTGGAATTTAAAACATGGAGACTCGTCAAAATCTCGAATGGAAATTTTTTAATGATTTCAAAATTTTCTCCTTTCTTCTTCGTAAACGAGAAACGCTATTTTAAGTGAATAAAGAATAATTCGAAATTTTGCTGATACTAAGTAAAGAATAAACACTCGGAAGTAATAATAAGCTTCGTCAATAAGTTATTACATTCAGAAAAAAATATTTTATCTCGTGTTGTTTCACGTGTACTAAATCGATTAATAGACATGGAATTTGATTTAGATACTTTTTAGACACTGAAATGTTTACTTATAAACTAATGTTCTCATTCGAAGAGAAGATTAGTTTCAGGAAGAGGTATTCTTATTCAGATGGACTGCCTAAGCTACATCTATTAGTTCAGAAGCATTGATGGGAACATTAGTATTTTTTTTACGAGTAGCTACAAAGTTAGTAGAATAGAGATGCTATGAAAATTTTCTGAATCAATAAAACGATAAATTTGTTATAGATATTTTTTTATATCTTCTTACGAACACTTATAAACTCGCATCTATCTTTCTTATGATATTGGAAAATTTATTTTTATTTAATAGTACTCGGATTGAATATATTTTTTTCGAATTATCACTTTTTATTGCGAAACAGCATGTTTCTTCTTTACAATTTACAAAATATATTTTAGACCTATTCTTATGACTGTAAAACGAGGATTGCCATAAATCTTATTGGACTATAACTGGCTTTTAAGAATTTGGGAATCAAATGGTCCTTTATAAGATGTCTGCTTTGCGAATACGATGCAAGTCATTCTTGATAAATCGCCAAATCAATTAAGCAACTAGAAAAAAAAAGCATTTAAAATTCTACAAGACGCATAAAATATTTTATCTCTACAATCCGTGACTTTCAAGTAATGATCAAATGATAAATATTGATTGCTATGTATATTTCAGAAACTACAAATAGCCAAAAATGCTACAATATGCATCTCCCACAAACTGAACTGTCGCCATCTAGTGTTAAAAAAATGTAACAAATTAAAAATGTTTCATCACATTAATGACAAAGCTATAATAGAAAAAGCAGCCCTTTTTTCCTCCCATAATATAAAATGATTTACACTATCTTTACTTTATGCTTCCTTTGCCCTGTCCCTTTAAAAGATATTATATTTTCTATGACAAACTTTTTGTTGTTGTTTTATCTTCATTGAATTACAGTAAATGAATGAAAAAATTTTAAAAAGGAAATGTATGTGAATGTGGTACTTCAGCTTTTCCCCCTCTCTATAGCAGATAACTCCTGTGTATTTTATAATGATTATAATCCGTTGATTTTTTTTTACACTAAAAACTAAGATCTAATATACAGCATGGAAAATAGTATACTAAGGAAGGTTCATTCCCCAAAATTGCATGAGAAATAAAAACATGATTGTGTTTTTACTCTTCTAATATCTTCTGCTCCCTTTGTTTTCCCCAAAATATTAACTATTTTATTTTACAATCCTCTGCTGAGTTCATTACTTGGTAAACCTTGTTTTGAAAATTTTCCTTACATATAGGCCAGAAACATTTTTAATCTAATCAAAGGTGATATTTTTTTTAATGATTTATCGAAATTTAAAGCAAATCATAACAGCTCAATTGCTATTTTGTCAGCTTTTTCCTGTTCAAAAATCATAAAGATATTCTCACTAATCTCCTTACAACTACAAAATAAGGTATTAAACTCACATACTAAATTGGATAAATGTATTGTATCAAATATTTTACTATTTATCGTGGGGATAAAATATGATTCGATTAATAATCTTTTAAAACTTTAATGAAAAATTTTAATAAGAAATGTATTTGGCAGATGTTTTTAACATCACTTGAATAGAATTCATATGCATATGATTATTTAAAAAGATAAAAAATGAAATTAGAATGATTAGTTTTATTCAGGGATTGCTTCTATTCTCAACTCCAATAATGATACTTATAATTATATTATTTACAATGCAGCAACGCATTAAGCAAATGATAAAAACGATGACATTGAAACTGAATTAATTTAATATATTAGAAAATCCGCTGTTTCTCAAATAACATATACTCAAATTTAGAGCTAAGTTAAATTTTAGAAATTTACAAAGTTTAATAGATTTCCTCTCCCTTTCTTTGCTTGACTTTTAGGCTTTAAAATAAAGCTTTAATTTTACAAACCAAAAATTCAGTTGTAAGTGGAAAATAAAAACCAAACAAATTTCATAGCGTTAGCTTTGTTAAATACAGGTATAATGTATAAGAAAAAAATTTCTTTCCGATAAAAATTAATTCAAGAATATTTTTTATTAAATATTATTTTTAATCTAAATTGGAGAACGAGGTACCAAACCAGCGTGAAAAATTCTGCTAATCCTTGCAGAGATTCGAATTCATTCTTAATTCGGAATTAATCAATCCTCAAGTCAGTAGAAATTGACAAAACTAACTTCAACTTATTGAATGATTATATGATATTCTCACTTGTATTTGATTAATTTATAAATTTTTTATCGAAATTATAAAAGGTCGTATAACTTTATATCTATCGTAACTATATAAAAATCGAACCGAAATGGAATACCAATAAATAATTATTATTTAAAGCTTATTTTATCTATCCAGAATATGCCACTAAATGTAAAGATGGTACATCGCTGCTATTGCATACCTGCTATTTTTCTGGCATTACAAGGTCGATTAAACACAAAAGTTCTTTTCTTTAAAAAGATGCGGAAATAGAAAGGCAGGATTTTTTTTAATCGCGACAAAAACAACAGGATATATGTAATATATACCTTTGACACTTTAACGAGACAGTAGCCCAAATCCACTGAACCAGTTACAAATAATTGAAAGATTCTTTTTAAAAAAAGACTTTTAAAACCAGAAACTGCATTTGATCGGTTTTGCGATAAAGCATCATCCCAATGAAGAGGTTGCATATCTTGATACAACGAAATTCGACACATTCGAATTTAAAAAAACAATGAACCAAATTAATTTTAGAAATGGTTTTAAGTTTTTAGGAACAACTGGCCCTGATTTCTCCTTAACTTAAGCCTTACTTTCGACGGCTAGAAAATGCGAGTTCAAAACCGTCTCGATCTTCTAATCCTCTGTTAGATAACGTTCATCCGCACCCATCGGCGTTCAACAGACCTCTCATGTTGAACTAATCTGCGACCAACCTATTGGCCTCGATTTCTCCCGAATTTTATGGTTTCGTTCAGCTAATTCTTAGTTTTTTAGTGTCTACTTTTGGTTTTAAGTTTCTTTTTCTTTTTCCCTCAAGTCTACCGAACGATACGGATGTTCCACATTTCGGCAGAAGAGGGTGAACTTTGTAACCGATTGATTTTGTTGAATTATGCAACTTTCATATCGCTTAAAATGAACTCCTTGTTAGAAAGTATGTGCAAAATGAAAGAATCTACTGTAGAGACTCACAGGGATTCACATTTTCTTAATGAATTTATTGCTCCGTATCTTTATGCCCATTTGTCTTAGCATTTTACTCGCTCTGGGTGGCTGTGTCAGTGTAGGCAAATAAATAACTACATATATATACTCCAAAACAGATACTTTTTGATAAAACTTTCTCCTACGTTCTATTTTCTATTTGGAGTAGCAATTGCAATAGTGTTAAATTAATATCAAGATTAAATTTTCCGTGAAATAAGACTCTTTTCGAAATAAGCTATTTTCATTCAATTATTTCATGGTTAATTTGTTCAAAATCATTATTCCGATCTAAATTAAAAAGTTGAACTAAGATCGAATATAAAATAAAACAAAATGTATATTTCGAATTCATTGTAAAACTCTATTATATGAAAGAATGTGTTTTTGAGAAGAATTCGAATTGCTTTCCCCAAACTTTCACGTATATTTTCTAATAAATATGTCATCCTCGAAAAAAGTTACGGTCTTTGGACAAAGCCATAAATGCTAGAAGTGCTCAGATTTTTGTTTTTAAAGTCCCATATATGAGAGTTGAGTGCTTGATAGTATACAGTAGAGAAAACCCGATGCTTGTGTATTAATTACGTGACATTGGCGAACAACAGTTTTGAAATAACTGTGCATCTTTGGGACAGAAATGCTACATTTATATAATCCTGTTTCTTTTTTTTTAATATATGAGCATTTCTTTAATACCTCCAACACTACAAACTCGTAGGGAACAAAAAGAAAGGAAAAAAAAACATAAGTTTGATCTTTGATGTTTAATTAAGAATTATCGTCTTTGGCGATAAATTTGCTCGCCATGAATATTGGTTATATTTAAGTACTAATAAATATATTTTATACATGACTTGATAATCAGGAATTTCTAAACTAAGTATTATTAGTGCTGTAGTTATTTTAATAGCATTACATCTGTTCTGTTTGTTGTGTGTGCAGCAATATTCCTAATGGAATTTAAATAACACAAAATATTTCTTCTTTGGTTTTTAACAATGATAAAAAATCGCGCAATTAATTATTTGATGAAATACCAAAAACGGTTTGAATTTCATAGAAAGAAATGAAAATTATTGTTGTAAATTTTACAAAGGAAGAAAAAAATGCTTTAAAAGAATTATCAAAATTCCGTAAGAAACTGCGTGATAACTAAGTTATATTATTGGTATCTTTGAAAAGGCCATTTTAAAATGTATGAAAATAATTTACTTATTTATTTTCTTTCTTTAAATAATTACATTAATTATTTTCTTATTAATTTTATTTGATAATTTACTTGCTTTATTATTAATTTAGTGTTACGGTAAAAATAATTTTACCGTAATATTTTAAAAAATGAGCGTGAAAAAAAATGCAAATATGTCAATACATATTTAATTAATTAAAATCCTTCGACAAATTTCCAAAAACTCACTCAGAAAGGCATATTCCTACCCTCCACATTATATTTGGGCCAAATTTTATACCTCTAGGTGAAAAGTTTTATTTTATAAAGTTCCAGCAGGAAGACGGGGACACACATATTCCGCAAATTATTAGTAAAGAATTAATAGATGTTTCTAAATTACGAATTTTTAAAAAAATTATTATTGTTGTTATTATTATTTATTTACGCATAAAATTTTACATATACAAACATTGTATCTTCCTCTTTTAGATATTCATCGCTAGCACATGTCAGGATACGAGTCATAGGTTGCGAGTATTAGATGAATGGGGCTCCTAAAAATAACCTTAATTTCATTTATTAACTCTTAGTTAATATTAAAATTTACTCGAACAGTTATCAAGCACGGAAACGGTATAATATTCAACACTTTTTATGGGATTGGATAACTTCACTAGAAATAATTTTGAAAATGTAAATGGTAGAGATAAGATAGATCATTGGGAATAGTTCAGTGCTTACAAATAAATATTTCATTGGAATATGTTGAGAATGATTTAAAAAAAAAATTAGGCTTATTTTTAGAACACTATATTTTCTTGAAGGAAAAATGCATAATATTTTTTGATAAATTCGAATGCTTTTTTTCCAAAATTCATCTGAAGTTTAGAATAAAATAAGATTAGCAATAAGATTTTCAATAGTATCTATCAGAACAGTATTAACTGTAAATTTTATAGAATCTATTGACGAAAAAATATGCTAAGAACATAAAACTGTTATTTTAACTGCTGAACATGCGTGACACCTTTTCTCCCCCCCCCCCTAAAAAAAAAAAACATACAGTGTCTCACCGAATAAAATTTATGTTCTAAAAGTATCGCTTATAAAACATTACTATTTTGTTTTTGACATCGTCTTTATATGTTATATGTTTTTCATTAATTGACAAATTCGTGCTCTAAATGTATCACTTAATAAACATTACTATTCTGTTTTTACATCGTCCTTTTATGTTTCATGTTTTCCACTAACTGACAAATTTTTTTTCCATCGTTTATATGACTCTTTCTACATTTTGAAACATTTTAGAACGGGATCTTATGTGATTTTCCGATGTTTAGAATGCAAACAACAGTAGAAACCTACAAATAAAAAGAAATAATGCATAAAAAAATAGCCCGTCATCCTATGATAACGAAACCGTAACTTAAGTAACTTAAAGTATGTGAAAATAGCTCCGAATAAGCAATTTTAGACCTCATTAGGAACTGACAAAAAGCAGCGAAGCGCTTCTAACATAATTCTAGAGAAGAAACTCAACTTTTTTTTCATTCTAAATCTTTTGAAACGATCGATTATGGTTCCCTTTTTGGACAATTTTATCATTAAGCGTTTTTTTTTTTTTTTCCTTGCTGAAACTTAACTCTATTTTGTGTCGCTTCAATTTTTATTTGATGTAAAGTGAATTTGCGTAATACATTTGCACTCCCTTATTTACGATGTCTAAGTAATTTTCTGTGGAAAATTTCAGATTTATCTATGTTATATTTCAATTAATTTTCAAATTCAAAATCTTTTCTTAAACCCTCTCAACTTGCAGAATAAGCATTGGAAATCTTAAACTTTATAAAAAGAAAAAAAAACCGAATAGACAAAAAATAGTTTTGCCATTTAGTGTTTAAAATTAGACTGTCCAAACTTCAAGTCTCGATATTAAACGGATTCATGAAGGATCTGACTATTTATTCTTTTGGTGGATTCTTTAATGCATAAAATGAAAAGAAAATCGAGAAAATGCTTTAAAAATCCTTTATTAAAAATTGAACACTAAAAGTGGTTTCAAAAAATTCAGACCCTGGTTTTCATTAAAGTGATAAAAGGACAAAGATATATAATGTGATAAAGAAAAGAGCGGGAGTGATCTCAAAACTTTCTCGCATACTTTCCAATAAAGGTTTTATCCTCCATATAAAATGACAAGCCTTGGGGAAGGCCACGAATATCTTGCATGCCATTGGCGATTGATTATTACGAAATATAAATATTTGGCGAGAAGCTAGTATTTTTGATGAATCTATCGACAGAATATGAATTTTTGATTTATTTTTGCTAGTTAGCAAAATACTTGCAAGCGTAAATATAGACCGAAAAGCGCCCAAACCTTGTCGTACTTCGTTTCAAATTTGGTACGTATTTACATTTTAGATACTTAACATACATGCCAAATTCAATCAACTTAGCTTTTTGCGTTTTGGTGTTATCGAGTTTACTTATAATCACTCAAATTTTCTCTGAATGAATTTTTTTCAAAATTTGATGGAAATTTACAAATTTAGCCATAATTTCAGCCTTCTTGCTCAAAGCGTTTTTGAGTTTTCGTTTTCACAGATGTCATACCAAAAATGTGTTTCTTGAACTCTGGGAAGTCTGAAACGTGGCGATTTGTCAAAATTTGATGAGTACAATACTTCCTTTTACTTCATGTATGAAAAAGTAAAAATACAAAAAAAAATCCTCTAAGTCAGCGGTTCCCAAGATTTTGGTTGTGTAGACCAAGTAAATGAGTAAAAAATATTCATTGAGGCTCACTATACTATAAAGATATATTGTTTATAAATTAAAAATCTTTCTTGTAATTGTCATTATTTAGTTATCAGAAAGTAAGAAAATTTAAAAACACGTTATCAAAATTTAAAAAAAAACTATGTGGGATTTTTGACAATGTTTGGCTCCTACGAGTTTGGCCAATATTTTTCAGTAAAGGATCATTTGAAATACAAAGTTGTATTTTGTCTCTCTCTCTCTCTCTCTCAAAGAATTATAAATTTAATTCGATTTTTTTAAATGGTTACTGTAAAATTATCCTCTTCATTTGATTTAAATTAAGAATTACCTTTAATTAACAGCAATTTTTGCAAATGTTAATTGTATTGTTATAATTTTTTTTTAATTCTTATATTAAAAACAGTTTTTGCAGATAATTGGCGCTTTTTTTTTAACATCATCAATGCTGTTTCTATCAGTCTCCAAATTTGAAAATAAAAAATTGTCTAACAATTTTTAATGCCATTTTCATCCAATAATACTAAATTTTATCCTTCTTTCACACTCACAAACAAACAAAAACTTTTAGATAATTTTATTTCTGGCTATTCAGATTAAAAGACGAATGCCTTGATTTGATCTAAGTGCAACAATTAGTAACTTAAAAATTGCAACTTTTTTTTATCAGTATATTAAAATGAAAAACTAATTTTTCTCAATAATCTGGTGGTCAAAATGAAAATCGTAAAAGCGTGAGAAACAGAAAGTGATTCAAATAGGATAAAAAGCCCCAAGGAGTATAAGAGGAAACAAAAGAATTCTGAACATATTTTTTATATAAAAATTAGAAGGCATTTAAAGGTATTATTACAATTACAATATGCTTAGAAATTTCTATACTTGTCACAGCCTTTTGCAATTTTTTTACATACAGATTTTTGATTTAAAAAAACCATTTTACCATTTTAATACACTAATTAAAACGTTTTAAAAGTTATTTGCGTTTAATTTTTAAATACATAAATGTGCGGTTTGCAAAATTATTACTATAGTCAGTAGCAAAAATACATTAACTTATCTCTTGATATATTAAAAAAAAAAAAAACTAAAGAGGTGGTTCTGCTCCGGAAATTAAAATATAATTAGTAATTTTTCGTAACTAATTTGCATAATTTTCAAACTATTCAAAATTTTAAATATACAAGCTTCTTTATACAAATATGTGTTAATGGGCAATGTGATTTTTCAAATCACAGCTTACTGAATATCACAACGCATGATTCTGCCACTGAATAACAATTAAAGGAAATACTATTATACTTTAGATTCCTTTTTCAGCTAAAACAACTAAAATTCTGTTACACTATTAAAAGTTTACATTTTCATTTTCGTTATAGTATCCTGTTTTATGTAATATCTATTCAATATTAGCTTTTATTATCTTTAAATGGTAAGATAAGAAAGGTTAACTGAAAAAAGTAAGATTATAATAACTTGAAAAAGTGATATATGGTATAAGATGATGATGTATTTAGGTTCTAAAAAGTTGTGGTTTTGTTTCATCTTAGTTCTAAATGCGATGTGAAGGAAAATTGCTTAACATCAATTACATGGCACCGAGGTTTTCTAAGAAGTATTAAAATTTGGTAGGGTTGAAAATCACTGAAACTGGCAAACTTATTTCTTCTAGCTTTATGGTGGATAATAATGAAAAGTATCTTATCATAAATAGCCTCAATTCTTCTTCTCCGACTTATTTTTCTTCTTTCCACTTGGCAGCAGGAATTTTATTATTCAACACTGCATACTTATAAGCAAGACTCCGAATTCCTTTCTTGGTTATTTTGGTTGTATACTTCTTTAATAAATAAATAAAATACTTTTCTAGTCTCGTAACGAACATCATATTGGCCTTTTTTTTTCCTTCAGATTTCTTTAAAGATGTCAATACAGAATTAATGTGTAAATATTAACATTAACATTTATTAATGTTAACATTAACATTTTATAAGATTCTACATTTGAAACTTTCTTTTCTCCTTTAATATGTATAGATACAATTGCTTATATTATAACTTCAGAATAAATATTTTCACATTTGTCTCTCGTCTCACCGTAGTTTAGAATTTTAACATGAAAAATATCGCAGTAATTAGCATCATATATTTCGGGTCAGTGATCAGAGGTGATATCACGATTACAAATTGCAAGATTATCATTATTTACAATTCTGTTGCAGGATTATCACGATTTACAATTCTAAATCATGATAATCTTTAAAGGTTATTTTTGAACTAAGAAATAACATAGAGTTATACATTCCAAATTCTACTCCATAAATTGGAATATATTGCAAATCCTCAAATAATTCTTGAATTTTTTAAATAGGAAAATATAATAATTCAAACTTCTTATTTTTTATATAAAAAAATAATTTCATGGCTTAATTCGTAAACGAGGCCTGAATAACAAACAACAGCAGATTTCTGCTAATTACGAATGAGAATTGCTTGAGATAGTTTTTCAAAATTGCTGCTCATACCGAGATAGGATTTGGGATGCAAAATACAACAGACCATCCCTTAATAGACAGTCTATAGAACTGCTAAAGAGAAAATTTTCTATAGTTTCAGAATTATCAACTGGAAATGGAAAATATTGGTAGATTAAAAAATTTGACAATATTGACGTCTACCGATAATATTTTCCGATAATGTCGATAGTTTTGAGAAACTCGATACTGTCCATTTTTTCAATCCATAGATCCAAAACCCGATACTATTGATCTATGTTTAAGAAAGGCTGAAATAGACTTCTGCCACTGTATTAATGATCTCCTATCACACACTAATGATCTTCAGGTCCCTTCACCTTAAAAGTAAATGGATTTTTATATCACATATTCGAAAAATTGTGCTTCCTTTAATAATCTCCAATTGCGAAAAGAATATAAACCGAAACGGAGGAATAAGGCGAATAGAATAAGATAAATGCTTAAAGGAATGTCGATCAGAGATAACGAAGAGTTGCCCAAGAGAAAAAGGTGAAGCTATACTTATATGTAAATGGAAAACAGAATGAAGGCAACTAGAAACTGCAGAAGAACGAAAATGCAGATTTGAGTTGAATGATGAAGATGATTGAACATACCGAGCAACCCCAAGGGAATCAGGGCCGCGGTGGCCTGATGGTAATGTCTCGGCTTCGAAACCCAATTCCATCGAAATACCGTCTTGTTAAGCTGGGCTGGTACCTACTGAATCCCGCTGGACCAAATGTCCTCCCGATGGTGTGGTGTGGCGTTGAAGTTTGGAGAAGAGGTGCCAGCTCAGGTGCCATCCTCGTCATCTGACAGCGGTTCAAAATTACGAGGTCTGCCTCGAAATAGCCCTAGTGTTGCTCTAAAATGGAGCGTTCATGTAACTAAACTAAACCAAGGGAAGTAAAGACTGCAAGCAAATACTAAAACGAATAAAGCGAAAATGGTGAGAAACTGCAGGTGAGGGAAGAAGCTGACTGGAGTCGGTCGTTGAAAGTGAAGCTAATGGAAGACAGCAAAGAAACTAAGGAGCAACATAATATGCGGGTTCAGGTTGAAAGTAGTAAACAGGCTGAGGAAAAAACTTGTGCTTTGAATGTTACAGAATGGAGTGTGAATAAATTCATCAATAATTCTTTATGAATCAGTAAGCATTGTGTGTATGTTAACGATATCGGATATTTGTTCAATCTGTAGTGTGAAAGAAGGCCTAGAGAATCAATCATGTGGTTTGTGTTGCAGTAATGGAAAAGTGCAATTACTTCTAATTTTAAAACCACCTGGATTTTAAAAAAATCTATTTACAAGCAGAATCTGAAAGCGTTAATTCAACTAGAAGATATTCAATGGAAGTTATATGATTGGAGGAAACTAGTAACAATATTTGTCGGGCAAAAAACGAAGGATCATATGAAAAAAATTTAATTCCCGATCAAGGTATGATTATAAGTTAGCATTTTATAAATAGATATAAGAGTTATATAGCATTTATAGATAGAACAATTTATAAATAGCTATATAGCATTTTATAAACAAATATAAGAGTTATATAGCATTTATAGATTGGGCATTTTATAAATAGCTATATAGCATTTTATAAACAAATATAAGAGTTATATAGCATTTATAGATTGGGCATTTTATAAATAGCTATATAGCATTTTATAAATATATATTAGATATGTAGAACTCTTTATATTTGAAATCATGAATATATCAGTGCTGAAAGAGTTTAAGTACACTATTATCAAGTAAACCATAAACCTTCTTTATTGTCGAGTCAAGCAAATATTTTTATAACTATTAATTATTAACAACCACAATATCATACTGACTACATTTCCCACGCTTCGTTATTAAATAAAGAAAATTATTGAGCTTTAACCCTTTGCACTCGGATAGTGACTCTCATTCGCCGTTCAGACGGTGCATCACTTTGACATTTTATTTATTTATTTATTTTATTCCGATTGTTAAAAATACCTGCAGAGTATTAAGATGATGCAAATTTAAAAAAAAGGAAGAATTCAACTTAAAACAATTATATATATTTATTTTTCGGGGCAATAATCAAGTCTTTGTATTAAGTGAATAATTATGCATCGAATTACTTTTCTGAGTGCAGAAGGAAGGTTACTTAGAAAAATGAATTAAAAAAAAGTTTAAATTTCCCACGCTGCGTTTTTAAATTATTCAAAATTTTAAAACGAAAAAAATCTTGGAATTAAACTTTAGAAATATGTAGCTAAAATACTTCCCAGGACTGAACTAAAATCAAACTAATTGTTAGTTACGAAAAATTCTGTAATTAAATCCTTAGCAGTGCTGCTCAGAAAAATAATGCCTTTGCGTTTAAGTATCTGTTTCATAGCCTGAAAGCCGTTAGATATTAAACAGCGGCTAGACAAATTTAAAATTAGAACATAATCATGTCTTCTCAACTATGACTGCTGTTGACCTGCGATGGTTGTTTGATGAACAAAGGATGCATTCAGGGCCGGTGTCCGCCAACGCCAGGCACAGAGGTTAAAAGAAGATATCCTGGGGCTGCTTGGACCTCGCCTTTCATGACAGGTTAATTAAATTACATATCATTAGCACAGAATTACTAAATGAAATTATCTGTATCAGCACAATGTGATTCTTTTCCTCAAAGAACGAACTAACCTTCGACTCGTGGAGTTGAAGGAACCCGAAGGACAAGTTTCCCTCAAAAAAGAAAACAATCGCCCAATAAATTCATTAGAAGGAAATTTCTAAAAATTGAAAAAATAATAAGTGCCGTTTTCAATTTATTTCGGTGATTGGTAGATATCTTCACTTCCTTTTTCTTACTAACGTAGAGTTCAAAGCAGGTTATAAGGTACATAAGAATCGAAAATTTCTTTTTTTTTAACAGATAAAAAGATATTTTGGAATGTGAATGCAGATTTTCCTCTTTCAGGAGCAATGAAACTTCATTATATGAAGAGAAGGCGTCACCTATTGAACTAAAGCGATTAAATATATCGTAATCAAAAATTCACCTATAAGAACAGTTAATGAGTTTAAGAGAAAAAGTAAGATAAAAGTATATATGTATTCTTCTGAAGTAAGAGGTTTCTTCTAAAATAACATCTGATAAAAAAAATATATTTCTATATAAAAAATAAGCGGAGAAATGTACATTGTAATAACCATAATAACCTTCATTGTAAAATATTTTTGGTATAAATATATGTCATTAAATTTAACATAAAATTGAAATGCTTTTAAATGCCACATAAATATTATTAATTCATTGGTTATTTTTTATCAGCATTTATTGTTTGTTTTTGAAAAGCATAAGAAAGGGTTTAGTAGACTCTCCCTGAATTCCTATTTAATATTTTTTTTAAATCCTAAGTTGAAAATTTAATGTTTAAACAACCGCTAAATATAACATTTATTGTCATTTATATACTTTAGAAAAATTAGTTTATATAACAGAACCATACAACTTTTTAAAAATCGTTAAATATTACATTTTTGGTGGTGGCGTGTGTGTGTGTGTGTGTGTGTGTGTTTTAATAGATGCCTTCAAAAACTGAAGATAAGAGCAAAAAACGGAAGATAAACAAATCATCAAGAAATATGAAAAAGTATAAATAGAAAACAGAGGAGATTTAAGAAAATATTATATTAAAAGCGTTAAATAATAATGACACATTTTTCGTTTTTTCTTATTAACATATTTTACGCGAACGTAATTAATTCCCATGAGGTGCCCTAGCAACAACTGTATAACAACAATTTGAAAATAAATGATAATCGTATAAAATAGCATGTGAGAAATGGGTGTATTAATCACCACATCATTTAAAAACAAATAAGAGAAAAAATTAAGTAGCGGTTAAACATAAAACATTATCGAAACCTCAGTTGTAAAAAAGAACCTTTCTTAAGTTCCGAACGAAAATTATTAAAATTTTAATGGGCAGTAATCACCACTTCGTTTGAATATTACTTCGTTTTTATTTTACAGTACCTTAAAATCCACCCTGATGGTACCAATGTTAACTGAACCACACCAAATGCAAATAAAGTGTGCTTGGTTGTTCCATTTATGCAATTTCTAACTATATCCGAAATCGTTACGTTGTCTCTTCACCTGAAGTTTCATAATTATTATTGTTATTTTCTTTTTGTGAAGGAAAAGAAAGGGCTCGTTTCAAGACGAAGCAGCTATTTTCTCTTCTTTTTTCTTTTTCATTCACACCTTCACAATGCATCTATTTTATTTAAACTATTAATCTGTCAAGGCAAACAAAAAGAAGAAAAATCTGAAACGAAATAGAATGCTTTTTTCCTACTTTGAACAGATAATCACTTCTTTAAAAAAATATTACAAATGGAAGATGGTCCATATTATTCTTAGCATGTGAAAAGTATGTCACACATTTAACATATGTTAAAATTACATAAGTCAATGCTATTGGCTTAAATTCACATTTGAAAAGACATTAATCGATTATATGGGGATAAAATTCCGACCTTTTATAAAGATTATAATATCATAATTAACATTCCAAAGGTGTATAATGCGTGATAATTCTAATCAGAATAATCAATCTCTTTGTTTTTTGAAAAATAAATATAACATTTTTATAATCAAAATTTATTTGCTTTGATTTCAATTTTATCAAGTATCAAATAAATTTCACTTCATCATAAATGCTTAAAAAATATATTTATGAGAAATCTTCATATCAGATAAAGTTCAAGTATTTATTAACTGTTAAATTTTCATGGCATTGATGATTTATTTAGAAGATTACAATTTTCAGAAATTCTAAATTTAGTTACAGCCTTATTGATTATAAAATGATTTGGAGAATGCTTGATATATACTAATTGAAAACACCGATTTAGCAGTTTTTATTTCGATTGAATTTACAACGAAATTACTTTGGGCCTTTTAAATTAGATTATTTTGGTATTTCAGTTGAAATTTATTGTGATTTTTACGTAAAAAATAATGTCAAATTGTGTTGATTTCATTATAATTTTCCAAATAAAAACAAAAAGAAATATTAAAATTAAGTTGAATGTTCATAAACTTTATTCCCCTGAGCCGGAACTGGTTAGTCAAAAATGTAACACTGAGAAACGAACATGTATTCTTTCTCCAACAAAAAACTTTGCCAATGGTTTCAAAGTCTATTATTAATTTGCTGTCAAATTTTGATAATTTACTATTGTTTTTTAAACTACTTTTGCTAACAGAATTATTTTTCTTTTTTAAAAATGCAAATAATTACTTCTTATTGTCTAACTGTGAATAAGACTTAATTGATTACTTTAAATAATTTAGATAAATACAATTCCAATCTTCTTATCAATTCTTTTGACAACAAAATTGAATAAAAAGACTCTTAAGTGTTATAAGCGACTGTCGCATTTTTCGAATATGATGCGATTATATATATATACATTTTTTTTACCATTTTCTTTGTGCAGACTTTAATTTCTCATCAATCCCTTTATTATTTTTTATTTATTTATTTTTAAATTATTATTTTTTTAATTTAAAATTATCTAAATTTTTCTTCAAAATGTTTAATAGATCCGTTTCCAAAGTTGGTTTTCTTACTGTTCTCAGCGGAAAATGTTTGCATTTATATTATAGAAAGGCATACATGCATATCTCAAATATTTTATCAGCACACAAAACTCATGGAGTTGTAAACACTTTAAGATCTTATAAAGACAATTAGGGATGATTAAAGAGTGAAGAATATTTTTTGAACTAATACTTCATTCCTTTAAAGGTAATATTTAACACTTTTTATTTCTTTTTTTCATTTACTAATACAATCATGCAGATGTAACAGCCTCATGATAAAATCTTCGCTATGGAATCAGAAAATCTAAGTTCTACACTGGAATTCGTAGTTCCACATAATATATGGGCCTAGAACTCGTTTAATTTGAACGCTATTTGAAATAACATATTTTCTGTTTTCTTTTCTCGCGAGATTCTTCCAATTTATGGTTACATTTTAGATTAATCACCCATTTTAGAGCTACGCGTGGAACACTGGAAACAGTTTACATTGTTTTATATAGATTAAATTACAAGAATGACATTGTGTATTCCAAAAATTACTAAAATCTTTTTTTTAATAAAAAAAGAAAATTCATAATATGAGACTTCTTAAAACCTTAAAAAGTTAATACTGTATAATAACAGCATTATCGTTATGCTTTGTAACAAGTTTAAAAAAATTTCCACCGAATTTTTGCAATATATGCTTTTTAAAATAATATAATATTGTCTGCTCTTTTCTATTCTTATATATATACATAATAGCCGTCTGAGGTAGCATCTGACTCGACAGGAATTGTTTGTTTTGTTTTTGTAATGGTTGTGTTTATTTTTAATTAAATTTTCTATGCATAACTTAATATTCAGATTTTCCCCAAGAAAAGATTTTTAAATATCAAAGCGAGACTTGATTTGGTTTGGTTTAGTTATATTAACGTCCCGTTTGAAGCAACACTTGGGCTATTTTGGGACGGACCTCGTCATTTTGAACCGCGATCAGATAAAGAGGACGACACCTGAGCTGGTACCTCCCCTTTCCACACCACACCACACCAGCGGGAGGACGTTTGGTCAGGACGGATTTAACGTGCAACAGACCCCCTTACACGACGGTTCTTCGGTGGAATCGCGTCTCGAACCTGAAACCCTCCGGTTCCGAAGCCGAGACCTTACCACCAGGCCACAGAAATAAAAGCCATGCTAGTTTATTAAAATCATCTGTTCTGGTTATTGTGCATATGAATTATCCAAATAGAATCAAGTTCCATCGCATCATAGCACTTAAAAATTTAATTGTTCGTTTCATTTGACTAACAATTTCTAAATTTGGTGTAATGTAACTTCATTTTCTTATTCTTCACTTAAACTAAGTAGCTATTAAATAAATTCCAATGTCTTTATCTTTAAATAATTGAAAAAAAAATCATGAGAACAAATATTTACTGATACAATGAAAATGGTTTGAACTTCAGATCAACAATACAATCTATTGTTCAAAATTAGGCCAAAAAAAATTATCAATATTTAGGAAAAATATGCACGATTATTAAATTTGTATCTCTAAAAAGATGTATTTTCTTATTTTAATATATTACAAAATATCGCTATTGCGCTTTAATATTTTCGGGCGCTATAATGAAAAAATATCAAAATTTCTCTTAAATTAATTACAATTAAATTTTCCAAAAAGTTGCTCCAAAGTACACATTTTGATCTTTTAGCATATTCTTGTAAAATCTGGTAGGTATTATTAATGGTCTATTCTGTAAAATACCAATACACATGCATACAGTTTATTTTTGTTATTACGAGAGATGCATCGCAAAAGAAGCATCTGAATATTGTAAAGCATCTGAGTATTGAAAACCACTAAAATATAAAGTATTGATAACAGTGTAAAAGTTCATTTCTGTCTTCAAAAGTTCTTTTATGTATTTAATCAAAAGTAAATTGATTATAATATCTTCTAGCAGAATTGCAGTCATATGCAATTACTACGTTAGACGATGAATATATAAACGAATCCACTTTTCATTGCATACAACTTATTTCACACTAATTATATGTAATACTTTAATTGCTATATTTTTCCATATTATAAATTATTAACCATTTACTGCAAAATGAATAAGCAATGATTACAAATTGGTGATAATGCGGCTATGGACAACAAACTTTGAATTTTAATCATCACTAATGGCGACATTTATTTATCTGATTCATTTTAATGTATAAAGACTCGTAAAAGTTGCGCTAATTCTCATAAACATTTCAAAAGTGCAAACACCCCTGCTAATAAACATCGAACAAACCCAGTTTTTTTATAATTGAATAAGAATTTTCAAAAGCGGTTTTTTGTTAACTTGATGTTATTCTTAACGCCTTTGACAGCTTAATCCGGGAAGTTGGAAACAATAACAAAGCCATCGACAGTCTAATACGAATTACTATTGGCAAATTGCCTTTTTAGATAATCTTACACTATTTCTTAAATTACAGTGATTTTTTTTCCTACTTCATTAAATTTAAATAATAGATTTTTTTTTCTATAGCTATTCAGATATCTAAATAAACTTTTTTCGAGAAGGGACATAAAGAAGCACGCAATTCCGAAATTGGGGCGCGGGATCAGAGAAAAGAGAAGAACTAAATTAATTGGAATTAGTGTCGTTAATGAAGCATCG
Organism: Argiope aurantia; assembly: GCA_026543865.1. Classification (NCBI taxonomy): domain Eukaryota; kingdom Metazoa; phylum Arthropoda; class Arachnida; order Araneae; family Araneidae; genus Argiope; species Argiope aurantia. The sequence goes on from JAPMOR010036387.1 coordinate 30,975, forward strand.
CTTTGGGAGAAAAAAACTACACTCCAGTGCGTTCGTTTTTCCTTTTTATGTAATTATTAGAGGATTCCCTTGGAATACATTAGTGCTTTACTGTTTACCATGCTCGCTGCATTTGTGAGAGAATAGGGTTCTTAAGGCTGAGAATCATGGAAAGTATCCTGAGCCCTGAAGCATATCTTCGCCACGTCAGGAATATCACGTAGAAAGGAGACAGAGGAATTTGGAATAGAGATGGAATTGGACATTTATTTTGTGAATATGATGAGGCCGAATGCAAATAGAATATATATGTTCAGCTATTTTGGTGAATTTCCAAAATATGCTTCTTTTAAGAAATTTCTGAAGAAAAAAAAAAGATTTGATAATACAGGTCTTTTTTTTTTTTTTTTTTTTAGTGTTTGTAAATATATAAGTTGGAATATTCCCACACAAACAATAGACCAATAGAACAAAAAGGATAACAATTTCAACCAAGAAATAATTTCTTCAGTTCCTTGGTTTATATCTACCGAATTTAAGTTACATAGTCCATGCTTCAGCCAATAACATTAAACCATGCTAGAAGCCGACTTGTGTATCGCCTATTGTGTTAATCTATCTTTCAACCAAATCGATTATTGAAAAATTAGAGCAATAATTAATTTTTAAATGCCTCATTTAAACAAAATATAACAAAATGTTGATAAAATTAAAGACATTTAAGAATAAGAGCTATGAGATCACAAAAGAAATCCAACTATAAATTATCAGATATCAAAAACAAAACAAACAGAAAAAATAAAAATTTGAAGTGACCCGTTTAGTTCTTTTTAGTTTACCCATTCCTCTTTTTGATTTCGTACGGATAAATTCAAACTTATTCGGCTTTACAAAATCTTTGATAAATGTTTGCTACAGAATGAAATACAAAAACCCACTTGGCTTCAGAATCGGATACTGAAGACCATTTCTTGATGTTCTGAATTGCAAATAAACAATAAAAATTTAACAATTGATAACAAGCTGTAATGAACACATTAATGGATAAATTTGAAAAACATCGAACATGCAAGTATTTCGCCTTCCTGAAAATGGTATTCCATTTTTTCGTAATCCAAATTAATCCGACGAGATATTGCTTTTTTCTTCTAGAATTACTATACATATTAAAATGTAATTAATTTTGATAAAAATAAATTTAGATAAAATTATCTTTTATTATACCAAATATGGATCAAGACAAAAATTGCAAAATAATTTTTAGCATGTTCATGTTTTATTTTAAATTGTTTTGTAATCGATAATGTTTGTAAAAAAATTCATCGTATTCAAATTTGTGATATTCGCAAGTAAATAGAAACATTTGTTAATTTATCGTTTTTCGTACTATAAATATACTACCATTCAATAAATTAGCCTTTACAATTGAAATAAATAATCGATGCAATATTTATTTATTGTTATTTTTAAGATTTAGAATAAAATTTTTTAGCAATTAATTTTTTTGGCACTTTTTATTCCGAATTATAAAACAATATATATATAATTTAAAACTTAGGAAAAACCTTATTTCATGTTAAAAATTTTAATTAACACATGATAAAAGCATTCTAAAGTCAGTTTTTAAGTGTCGATTACTAATAAAAAAAATAATACTTCTAATATAAAAAAAACATCAGACAACCCCTGTATCTACATGAAATTAGTCGAAATTTTCATATACCATTTTTATTTACAAATGGATTCTAAAGGAATTCAGTTCTTTTTTCAATAAGCTTTATTTGGAATATTTATGGAATTATAAAAACTTGAAAAGAGAAAATTTATTTATGAGTATATTATCCATTAGATTCAGTTCTCTTCAGAAAAAAATAGCTAGAAATAAAACAAACTTTCTTATTGTAGCCGCAATTCGGGAAAAATAAAATATTCAACTTTATTTGCTTAGACTATAAGCAGAAAATATGTCCATATCATTTCGAGAACCTAATGACGCGTTTACAACTAGCAAAAATATCCGAGAATAGGAACAATAACAAAGTGAAGAACAATAAGGTTATCTTTCTCTTTTATTCTTTTTTGCATACCTAAATAACGATTTTGCTTTCGCAATTCATAAAAATTGCTAAATTATTAGAAAGGCATAAATATTTATGCTGCGAATTTTTACTCGTTAGATTGATTTTTTTTTGTACCGAAAATAATGTTGAAAAAATATTTATTTAAAAATAAAAATGTGTATAAGTTTGTAACTTTTATTGGTACGTCGGCGTTTTTTGTTTTCAGCGACTTTTTTTAATAGGCATTATAAAAAATGCTCAATTTATTACTTGGAGCGATTTAATTCCCCTCCTTGACTAATTTGATATATACAATGAATTTAAAAAGGAATATAAATTGTGTTTTGAATAGATATCCGATGCCATTAATAGAAGCAAAAAAAAAAAAAAATGTTTCTGTACGAATAAAAAAATTGTGCATGTTTGTAATTTTTATTATTTCATTAATGTTTTAAATATGACTAATGTTTTTAGTTTGCGCAATAAAGCATGCTCATTTCATACTTACAGTGATTGAATTTCCTTTTTAACCAATTTGATATACACATAATGAATTTTAAAAGTAATATAAATTATGCTTCATTAGAGGCCATTTATAGAAGCAAAAAAGAAATGAATAAAAAGTGCATATGAAACTTATTATTTCATCAATGTTTTCAATGCGATCATTTTTTTATGCATATGATAAAATAAATTCATTTTATCACTTGCAGTGATTGAACTTTTTTCCTTAACCAATTTGATATATACAATGAATGATAATTTAGATAACATCTAAATCTATCCTATGCCATCAATAGAGATGACATTAATAGAAGCAAAAAAGAAATGTTTCTTTAAGAATAAAAAGTGTCTATGTAAGTATTATTGTTTCATCAATGTTTTCAATGCAACTATTTTTTCATTTGTATAATAAGATGAATTCACTTTATCACTTGCAGTGATTGAATATTTTTTTTTTCCTTAACCAATATGATATATACAATGAATTTAAAAAGGGATATAAATTATGATTTGGATAAACTTTAGATGCAATTAATAGAAGCAGAAATAGCATGAACAAATTTTAAATTATATAAGATTAGGTAAATAATTTGATTTACTTCCTCATAATATATAACGAATGAAATATGTTGTCATTTCAAATTATACGATTTGTAATTATTTAATTCAAATTAAGAAATTTTTCGAAATAAATGGGACAAATCAAAACTGTTACGAAAACTACAATGAAAATAATATTACGCGATTTCTTAGTTTTAATATTATATATACAGAAAATAAAATTTTGTTAAATAGATGGAATGATATTTGAAACCAAAAGTAAATTGTAATTCTTAAATCCCTTATAAAGTATGCCTATTTTAACCCTTTATAGGGCCGTGGAAAGTATGCTTCCCACCAAATTTATCAATCTTTGTTTGAATTTATGTAGGTTGGCATAAGTTCTGACAAATTTTTTTAGAAAGACAGAAACTTAGATGCTTTAGTTCTTTATTTTACACAAAATGATACGTCTTGATTTGATGCTTAATTATTAATTAACCAAATTAATTAATTAAATTAAATTTATCTAATAAGCTAAATGAATCCCTTTTCTTATTTTAATTTCAAGCCTAAAAATATTTTAACGTAATATGACTAGAAAAAAATGGTCCTTTAAAGGGTTAAATTATTTACGAGTATATATTTTAATGAATTTCAGTTCAATTCGTATTTGAATAAAATATAGAATACGCAGTTTTAATTTTTTTTTCACCTTTTTCATTTAATTATTTAATAAATACTACTCTAATTGTTTTAACTTGCTTAATTTTTTTCCTTTGTTTATAATTTTCTTAAATAAAAGAGTATACTAATGAAGTTTTAATAAAAAGAAAAATTATTGCTTTATTATTTCAGAAGTGCTGTTTAAGAAAAGATGAAATTGAAGAAACCGTAGCCATCTCCAAAAAGTTGATTTCTTTTTTCTTCAGAATTAATGCATAAATTTTAGTTGAAAAAAAATGCTACACAATTTTGCCATCACAGAAAAATAATTTATTTTTAATAACCAAATTGAAATAAACTTGTGGTCATTTTAAAATGTTTTTATACATTCTTGGTAATATTTTTCTGTTTTTTCATGCAGAGGTAATTCATAATAAAATGTTTTTTTTATCAATAATGCTTTATCACTCATTTGTTTATGGTATGAAAAACAATAAATAATATTTCTTGAAATATTTTGTAATGAAATAAATTCAATAAAAAGCATTCTTAAAAATACACTTTGATTAGTAGAAAGTATTTTTTAAAAGAATTGTTTATTTTAAATATTTCTTTTTAGAGCTTAATTGATAATTCATTATTGTAAAAATTTTGCACTCTGAAATCACTTTTTCTCTAATTCTCAATATCGCCAATTGTATACAATCAAAATTTAATGAAATAAATCTATACATTGGCAATTAAATTTTGAAGATAATAAGGTAGTATATTGTCATCAAGAATTCGCAAATGTACAAAATTTCAGAACTCTGTCACTTGAAGAAAGGAATGAAAATTCGATATCAAATTCCATCTACGAAACAAGTCAAATCAAATAAAAGTGCACGAAAAAATATATCAACTTTTCTATTTATGAAACTTTCTACTACTCTTTGTCTTCGTCTTCTTACTACTCTTGTATGTCATATATAAGTTGTTTTATTTCATCTAAATTGGGAAATAATATTTCTATAGACATGACATTTCTTGAGATACAGTACATCTTTTTGAGGATTCAGAATTATAACCTTTTTTCTTTTTCTTTTTTATCAAAAGATGTTAACATCACAAAAGAGAAATCGGCAGAAATTAGCAAAGATATTACGTCGAGTTTATTATATGTTTAAATGTACCAGATTTTTAGACTTTTTAATTTTCTAGAATTTACATTAACTGGTCTGAACTTTCTTTGGTTTTTTTAAAAATTATTTATTTATTTAAAGCTTTATTTGTATGACACTTCCTTTATAATATCACAGAATCAGAATTTAGTTGTTATTTTTCATCATCTTCGATGGATTCTAAATTTTATTTCATAAGTTATCACCTTATACGAAAGAACCCTTTCGTTTAATTAAAAAAATTACAGATTTAAATTTTTGCAGACTTTAGAATCAGAATTAAAACTTACAAGGTTCAAACATAAGATTAAATTAGATATCGGTCGTTCTCTTAGCGAAAAAAAATGTTTTACTATTAAAAAAAGAAAATTTAAGTTATTTATTTATTTCTAATCTGCATTCAATATTATTTAGAAAAGTTACAATCTGAAATCGAGACAATCCTATTTAAGTAAGAGTTTTTAAGAACTTTTCTTCTATGTGTTAATCTTCAAAACATTATTATCTTTTATAGAATTAAATATACAATCTTTTTGAACCACTTTGAATTTATGCATATTATTATTTACTCTAAGGCAGATAATGAAATTTTATTGCATTATTTTTTTTATAAAAACATGTTTTAATTCTGATAGCATCTGAAATAAATATTTACAAAATTTATTTCACTAAATTCATGTTCTTTTTGTTTTAAAACAGGAGAAAGCTTTGATAATCTATCTATCTCGAAGGCAAAAAGTAACCTTGAAAAATGACTCTCGAATCAGACCAATGAAAATCGTTTTTAATTCAGCATCAAAGCAGTAGACCATTTATTTTATTCCAAATCCTAGATTGTTGTTGTTTGGAATTTGTTTCTAATCATCTTCTTCTATTTCACGCAAGAGTTCTTAAAAATGCATTTTCAAAATGATACGACAATTAGTTCGGCTGTATATCTTTGTGATGCTTTTTTTTTTTCATTTCATTTTTAAGTTTAATTATCGCATGCTGGCGATTCTGGCAAAAATTGATGCTCTGAAATCGATCAACTACAAAATCGTCACATCTTTCCTCTCTTATTTCATGGCGTGTCTTACACTTGAGGTGGGAAATTTAAAGCTTGATCACGCTACGTCATACTGCGATAAAACGACAGGAAAATTCTACTCTCAATTCATGCAGGAATTCAAAAAAACAATTAGATGAGTTATATTTGATAAATATTCCTTATGTATTTTATTCAGATTTGTTTAACTTGTTATTCGTTCAACCAAACTTGACCTGATTTAGATCTATTATCATTGTTCTTTTTCACAATATTTTCTTTTTCTTTTAAAAAATTCAGAATTGAAACTAAACATTATTTTATTTTTGAAATACATGAAAATAAAAATTATTTCTCTATGCCAATATCATTAATTTGATACCTAATAGAACTAAGATTTCGAAATATAATTTAATATTACAACCATTATAATTTAATTATTAACAATTTTTGATAAAGTTAACGAGTTGAAAAATGATCTTGAAATTCTTAAATAATTTCCAATTTTTTTTTAAATTCCAAAAAGCGATTCTGTAATTGGGAATATATAAACAATTTTAAAGCTTAAAGCGAGATTAATTAACTAATTTAATGTACTATAACCTACAAAGGAACAATAAATAAATGCGTAATTAATATCAGCAAATAAACCCATCTATTATTTTGAAAGTTTTCTCACTACAAAATATACATCACTTATTTCAAATTGCTTTTTTATTGTGTAAAATTATTATTTCATTGCTTGAGTAGTTTTTTGTAAGTACTTAAGTAAAAAATTAATGTATTTAAAAGGCTCAGGTTTTATTACATTAGCTGTTTAAGTAGAAAGTAATTAAATGCAGATGTTTTAACGTCACAAGAAGACATTCGTTATAGTTAGATTTTATCAAAAATTATTCTAATCAATAAGTTGATTTTATTGAATACATGGCTCAAAAAATCACTTGACATGGAACTTTTAATGGTTTTAAAACAGCTTGAGGCTGCTTATTTCGAAACTGATGTTATTTTTGCCACATTATCTCTAATTTATGAAATAATTTATAGCCTCAACATTTCAAATATATTTATATTTTCAAGAGTGAATATGAAGTAACCTTGTTAGCAACAGTTCTTTGAAGTAAGTTTTAATGATTTGAGCAAGAGCTTGGCAAGAGCAAGAGTTTTCCACTTAAATAAAACGAAGAAAAAAACTGCCTAAGCCCAAATGTTAAAATAAGAACTTGTAGGAAGAAAAAATATTCTTCCATATTTAGTTAAAATAGGTATCTTTGCATATTGTAATAACTTTCCTTTTGAATATGGGGTTCGAATATGAATGAGATGATTGAAGGTTTTATAAACATCTCGGCCAGAAGTTTAAAATGCATGTCACTGTTTAATAAACAATCGATATCTTTCCAATTACACATTCTGTAAAACTTAAGGGAAAATATCAAATTGTTAAAAAGATGTTGCAGAAACTCTGCCATCAGGAACATGAGTGATTTATTTGTGTAGATCTAAATATAGAACTAGATATAGAAACTATACCAGCTTCATTTCTTCGTTGAATGGATGTGCACATGGAGATCACCGGAAAAAAAGTGAAATTATTTTTAAAAGAAAAGTTGACTGTAAATGCAATGACTTTTATGAGGTAGAAACAACTCGTTAGGCACATCAGTAACAGTTCGTTAGGGACATGCTAATTCTTTCAATATATCTGTAGGTCGTTTCTTGGATTAATCATTGAAAATCTATAGGCAAGGAATTCATTTGATCTTCAAACTAGAAAAAACTCCATATTTTCAGCATATGTAACAGATACGGAATCCTCTATTTGGTTGTTTCTTCTTTCTTTAGAATTTTTTTGTAACCACAAAGCAAAGAACTATGAAGAGTTAGTGTGAATTACGTTTAAAGGTTCTGAGGAACTTAAGATTAATATAAAGATATCTCTATATAGTTATTTGCACAAATTTCTATATAATCTAGATTATTTAAGTAAAAATATTGGAAATAATCCATAGAGATATCAAAATTATGGAAAAATATCAAGATAGATGAGGCACTTATTCGATGGTCAATTGACGAATAAGTTATTAGCCATAGAACGCAACACTTTCTCTGTATATAACAAGAAATCATGAGATATGTATTTTTCCATGATTTAAATAAACCAACTTGTTAGATTTTCATTTTATGGATTTGATGTTCCGTATTCTTAGCAAACCATTATTATTGATCATTTTTGATATGTCAAAATTTATTTATTTATTTATTTTAAATAACTGATAGATTTAAGTCACAATCGGCACAAATTTCACGTGATTTTAGGATTTCTGTAAGTATTTACCTTTTTGATTGATTACGCTTTAAGATTAAGTTGATTTATTTCATTAATTTAAATTTTTTATTTTATTGATTTTTTAATTTTTTCATTGATTTAAATTTATTACTGATTTACATTTCTGATAATTTCATAGAGGTCAAAGGAATGCGAAATATTACTTACTACTGAAATTTTATTTTCACTTTATTTTAGAGCTAATCTAAAAAAAAAATTCCCGATTCTTAATCAGTAGTACCATAAAATCACGCTTAAATGATGGAATATCTTTGGGAATAAAATGGCTACAAAGCCGTGATATTAAAGTGAAGTACATTACAAATGTTCTGCAAAAATTCAAGATATCATTAAATCATTATCATAAAAAAAATTCTGCATATATATCATTAAAAAATTCTGCAAAATATTGGAATGAAAAAAAATGTCTTGCTATTTTATTTTTCACTTTATTTTCTATATCAAATAAAAGTATAAATTATAATTAAAAAAAGACAAAAGATATTTTTAAATCCCTTTCACCCTAATATTATTTTTGAAAAAAAAAAATTATTTTCAATTTCTTTTCACAACTTAACAAACCTTGATGACACAGAATTCGAAAGGATTATATCACATTATGATTACAAAATATCATCTGCACTTTTTAATCTTTACATAATAACATTAAAAGGAAAAAAACAAAAGAGTCGAACGAGTTCTTTCAGAATTCCCGCCAAAAATTTCACACGGCTGCCATATTCGAAGATCCGGCAAAAATGTGCTGCTAGTGGAGGATGTCTTGGGTTGAAATTGCTCAAGCGAAAACGAAAAACTAGTTCATTTCGATCGTAGCGCTTCGGGCACTTTTAACCGCGTGTTCAGTATATATCCTTTAACTTGTCTCCCGAAGCTCATTTATCTAGTATCTCTGATCTGAGCTCTCCTTCGGTACACACTTGCATAGCGGCACTACGGAATAGTCATCTTTGACTAAAGCAGTGCAGTTTTTTCTCTTTCACTTTGTGTCTTGACCTACGTTTAATTACCAAGTCATATCATTTGGTAAGCTTTGTTTTTTCACATTTAGTTATATATATCCAAATATTTGACTAATAATAATATAATAATTATGCTTTTTTTTAAAAAAAAATTAAGAATACGATTCGTTTTAATATAATATAATGCCGAATACTGGTGGTTTAAAAATATTGTGACTTTTAGTAAATTCAGAAACGTTGATTAATATATACATTAATTAGACCTACATGAAAAGATTTTGCCTTAATAAAATTCTAAAATATGCTTTTCATCTGATAAAAAAATGGCATTTCTAAATGTATAACCACATGAAAGTAAAATAAATTATAATTTCAATTTTTAATCTTAGATTTTTTTTAAAAAAACTGTACATTGAAAAGCTTAACTCAGTTGAAATAAAATATTTCATGATTAAGATGTGAAATGCAAAGTTAAAAAATTGGAATAATATGTATTATATTTATAAATGAAAATTAGAAGCCTTATATTCGATTATTTATTTACAAAGCAATAGTAAAAATAATAATAATTGATATATTTATGATAATTATATGGTTCTTTTTTTTGGAAAAGAGTGGAAAAATTTCTATATTTTTTCCTTAGACAAATAATTTTTTTTCAGTTTTATGAATAATTATTTAATTAATATACTGAATTCTAAAATATTACGAATATTATTTTCCATCAACAAAAACTTTCACATATATTTGATTCAATACTTCGTTTCTAGAATTTTTCAGAAGCATGTCAATTCCTATCATCAAAAGAACAATTACATTTTTATATGAAGAATTAAGATTTAAATTTTAAAATCTTTAAACATGATTTAACATAATGTCTTTCAGCAGTAGCCATTGTGTTCTTGATTTCAAAAACGATTATGTTATGCGGATACTCAGAAATAAAGAACTACTAAAAACAACAAATAGAAACTAATTCAGAAAAAAATTCTTTATTAAATCACTTTTCCCCACAATTTGTCAATAATTAGCTTTTCCTTAGCATCGCTGATCAAGGTGATGCTTTCTTTTAGCTAAATTATTTTCTTGCACTGGCTTTCTAGCATTTTATTAAATTTTTTTGCTTTAGCTAAGATATATTCATAAATTCATTATATAGCTTTTATCAGTTATGTAGGCCTGTTTTTAAACATTCTTTTTTTTTTTTAGTTAAATGATTTTTATTTGGGAATTAAGATTCCGAATATGGCTCTTAGCCTTAACAATATCCGACCAAGAATATTGTTAAGGTTAATAGCAGTATAATATTCAATTTCTTTGTTTTCACCTTTCTCTTAAGTATTTTGTCATACACCAAATTAATTTCCCCCAAATTTGCTTTATTATTTCTTTCCAACTTCTAATTTTTGGGCATCTATGAATAAGGAAAACTGACAGCAATTTTTGCAGTTGGGTCTTATGCTGCGTGCAATAGGACGATAATTCTGGAGTATTTTTCAATGAAATCGGATTCTAGAATGGAATCGGATTCTTTTCCTATTTTTCAAACCACTTTTATAAAAGTACTATTTTATTCAAAGATTGTATGTAAAATTATAGGCAAAATAACTGGTAGTAAACAAAAATTGAAAAATATTTTATAAATATTCTAAATGTTGTTTTATAATTTTCCGATTCATTAATGTTAATCATTATAAATTCAATTAATTTTTTTTAATTCTATAAATTTTTTAAAATTTTGTGCGTGCCGAAAATGACGATCTGCTCGCTACAAAGAGCTTGACCCTATTAGTTTTTGTTCTTGCTTAATTGTAATAATTATGATTTCGCGTTTCTGTGTTTTCCGGGTTTCAATTAAAACTGAATATTCTAATTTATTATCACAGAATTATTGATTTGACTTCTCTTCCAAAATTATATTTTTGTGCTTAATTATTCGCTTCTGGATTAATCTGCCAATTTACTCTTTGCCTATACTTATTTTTAAATCCAAATTAAACATTTATCAAGCTATCATAAATAATTGTCTCAACTGCAGTTAAATTCTAATTGAGATGGTAGTATATTTAAATGAAATGCTAATAAACTCTATAAAAATGATGCGAAAAAACTGCCTTTCATTTATTATTATTACCAGAAAAATGAAGAAAATAAAAATTAAGGTTCCAAAAGTAAAATTTTACTTTTAAATTGCATCTTGATGAAATCGTGAAATGTTTTCTTAATTAGAAATCAGTATACACTATTCTTTATTTACAATCATACAAAATGAAAACAGTTTTACAAAAATTAGTATAAGGGAAATTTTTGAAAAGAAGATATGTTTTTAGTTCAATGAGGCATTTCTAAGGGGAGGGGGGGGAGGGAATGATATTTTTAATTCAGAAATGTGCACGAGGATCAGAGCCATCCTTGTGACATCGAACTCGGTTGTTTTCTTAATGATAAAAATCAAATGAAAATTAATATTTTTAATTTCTTCTGTGCTTGAAATAATATATATGTTAGTACACTATTAAACATAGTGCATCATTAAACAAATTTATTCTTTTAATTATGAATCAGCTTTAAATTCGAATACCATCTTTTAAAAAACACTATCCTCTATCTGAATTTCAAAAATTCCGTAAGAGAGGAAAAAATATTAGATTTTTCTCATCCAATAGCAAATATTTCTGAATTCTTTCGTTCTTCTTCTTCTTGTAACTTCTTGTTGTAAAATTTGAAAAATATTAGATAGATAGTAGTGTTTGTTAAGGCAAAATAATCGGGAATTTCGCGTGCTGCCAAACTTCATGAATATATATATATTTTTTTTAATGTAGACAAAGCAAATAATCTGTTTGGTAGTTAAAGCATAGTCATCATTCTACCTTGCCATTCTACCTTGATCTGTCCGATACATTCTTGATATTTTTTGTTACATGACTTGATTTTTGTGAAAGGAAAAACGAAAAATGTCAAAGCATTACTTTTGGTGCTATGTTTTCCAAAAATGTATTTATTATATTATTTTGCAAATGAAAGGGATATTTCTTTATTTCCATTTAGTATCGACCTAATTTACTATTATTAGAAACGTTTAACTTAACTATTTTAACATTACTTTTTAGGGTAAAAATTTTTTATTTAGCACTCAACAATCGATATTTTTTTTTAAATTTTTTACTGTAAAATAATATAACGAAATATTTCTTGAAAATTACTTTGCATTCTATATTATTGCATGAAAATAATTAAAGAAAATATAGTTGTAATTCTGTGATTTAATAAAGTGAATAAATAAGTAAGTAATTTGTGAGTTAATAAACGAGGGAAAATTCTTAATCAAAGACATACATTTCAAAAAATTTTTGCATTTATTATAGAATAAAATTAATAATCAGAAATCACGAAATAAACTAATTTAAAAGAATTTATTTAATGCTTTAGAGGTCAAAATCAAATGAAAATATTTCGAAAAAAAAACACTGCCGTGAGCTTTATGATTAAGAATAACCTATATAAAACTGTTTATTTCTGCTCTGGCTGTTAAATAAATAAAATCAGAAGGAGAAAGATAATTGACAAAAAAGTAGTTTAAAGGAAGGAAAATAAAACAAAATTAAGACCTCGTACCTATAGAAAGAACAATTCTATACTATACAAAAGTAATGCTTTTTTTTTTTTGCTACATGCAGGAGAAACGTTTTATGTGTATTGCAGCAATATATCACTAACTAACTTCTTCCGGTTTCATTCTTTGATTAAATGAGAAAAAAATGACAGGCATACTTCAATTCATTTTGTAAGTAATTGCGAAGTATATTTCATAGGATCTTAGCTTAACTTTCCAGAACAATTGGTCTCATGAACAATACTTCATAGGTCAGTTGCAAAAGTTTCACCTTCATCACGGTTTTTATTTCAAAGGTTATCAGCTCACAATTTAATTCTAAAGGTAAAATTTTGATAAACATTTTGTAGGTCACATTGATTTATGGGCAATAAATTTTCTTAATAGAGAGGTATAATTAATTTTTTCGAAGTAAAGGATAAAAAAGATGCGCTGATTTTTTTTTTTTTTTACCCTTATGAAACTTTCCCAGTGCGTGGTATTTTAGATATTAAAATATTTCTATGGAACGAATTCTTTACTCATGAGACAGATAAATCTCTCAACTGGAGAAATTACTCTCATTTGCTTATTGCTTTCAATGAAATTTCGAATATGCGATTATAGAATTTCGCAACACTAATATCTTCTGGCAGAATATAACATTTTCTGTGTAAAAGAAATTTATTTGATTTTTAGAAAATATTCAAAACATTTTGTGATTGTAACGGAAAATTATATTGTTATTCATCATCTCAAGAAATAACTATCTTTGCAATAAGTGAAATCTCATTTAGATACAAATCTTTTACAGAAAACCAGATAAAAGCATTTTTTAGAAACAAGTGAGGTGTGGATAGAGTTTCATGGATTTTTTTTTTCTCCAGATCGAAATTCCTTCTTATTCAAAAAACAGACTGCATCTTTTATACAGTTATTATCACTACATATTGTTCGTTTCAGGATCCTGACACTAACACTTTTTGCCGTTTGTACTTCGTTAAGAATTGATACGCAGAAAGATGAGCAGTTATTATATCTCCTAATATATCTACCTATATGCCTAATAATTTAAGTCCACCTTACTGGTAAATGTGAATTCTTTTCATCTTTCCTGTCACCCCATTATGGACGAAATAAACGAATCCCGATGTATGCGGAAATGCGCGGGAGGTGTTTCGGAATCCGACAATGAACAGTATACTTGAAATCCAAAGTTTCATACAGCTTTTCATTTGAAGGAAAAAACCCTTCAATATTGAAAAAAAAATATCCAGCAATAAACAAAATGAGGATCAAAATGAAAAATGTGAAAATGGAAAATGTATGTGCTTTTGAGACAAAGGTTTTTTTTTTTTTTTTTTGTAAAATGTCTAATTAAAGTGTTTGGCTGCGTTCTATTACGAAAAAACTTATTTTTGTCTTATTATTTCATCCATATGATTAAGAATTGATAAAAGACTATTGAAGTAAGTCTCTTTAAAAAATAGCACAAAAATGAGTTACAAATATCTAAAAAATAACAGATTTTCTTTAAAAAAATAAATACATATATTTTGATAAAGAAGATGCTCTATTAACTTGTTTAAATGAAGATTATCGATGCAATACTAATTTGGCTTCCTATATCTGATAGAATAAAATACTTCTTTTTGTCCGGTGAAATCATTTGACAATATATCTTTCTGTCATATAGCTATTTAAAGAAGCCAGTAATCACTGCACATTCTAATAAATTGAATTAAACTACTTATGCGTGTGACAGTCACAAAATGATACGGAGTTCATCCGAGTGAATCGGTAAAATGACCACAAGGATTCTCTTATGACAATTTCAAACGCATCTTTTCACGGCACATTACTCTGCTACTCGATTTCACCCAGTGCTGTTAAAAGCACGCAAATAAATCTCTTTTTAAGAGCCCAGCATTTTCCTTTAATTTAAAAGTTATTCAGATAAACAATAAACCAGTATTCAAATAAATATCAGCTCTCTCTTTCCATTTTATCTACATTTTCCACGTTAAATCAAAACTTTTGTTTTAAATTCATATTACATTCTTGTAATTAAAAATTTATTATTCTTATCGTATTATTTTAACAGAGAAAAATATTATCTTTTTATGATAGTTTATTTCTTAATTAGTTAAATTAAACAAATCTAAATTTTCTTATTCAAGCCATCATATCCATATATTGGGTTGTTCGGAAAGTAATTTTTTTTTTCGTGGGAATGAAAGACAGTTTTCGTATAATAAACAAATACTTTATTAAATTATATATTTGCCGTTCTGGTCCAACACCTTTTGCCATCTTTCTGGTAGTAGCATAATTCCACGCTCATAAAATTTTTGGTCTTGGCTGCCAAAAAACTGATCGGGGTGGTTTTTGACCTCCTCATTTGAGGTTTTACCGTCTAAAAAATTTAGCGAATCAGTTCTGGCACCGGCGTACTGTCAACACACCTTCTCCATACACATCGGTCCATTTCTTTCTGGCTTGAACAGCAGTTTTACCCTTTCTGTAGTAAAACAGTAAGATATGTCGAAAATGCTGCTTATCGCTCTCCATATTTAAAAGGGCACCAACCAAAATCTACTGTGTAGAATTAATTGGAATTTTTCACACACAAGCCTTGCTATATGAGCTCTCAAAGCATATAAAAATGATACGGCTTAAATGTGAAGTTGGGTGCAAAAAAATACAATTAAATCCTCTGTCGGGAAAAAACGAAATTACTTTCCGAACAACCCAATACTTCCGTTTTTTAAAAATTAAAGGTTGTAATTCTTCAGTCTCAATTAGTCAATCATACTTGTTGATCTCTGGCATTCGTCTCTAAAAAAATAATCTATTATTTTATATCTCGAAGTTATGCAACAGTAAATAAAGCCAAATATTCAGTTAAGTGAAATAACTAAAAGTTTCATATTAAAGTTTGCATCTATAAAATATTTTTTGTAATCGATAATTTAAATTGAATTCAGACATAAAAATGTTTATGATATTGGTGTTTAAAAGAAGATAATGATAATAATGTTAATATCACCTTTTAAGGTTTTTTTTAAAAAATAAAGATATAATAAGATATAATTTTCACATTCATGTTGGAATTTGTCATATAACATCCTCACTTTGCTTAATAGATGTAATAAAGTTCCTATCTTTAAAAAGAATACTCTGTCGAAATAACTTCTTGTTTTTCGAAAACGAAAATATGGTACATGTAATCTCCAATAAGCATTTGATGCATACCTAAATGCTGCTGATTAAAGAGCAGTCTTACAAGCAATATTACTTTTTTATTCTTCTTTCAGAATAAATCTATGCTGCTTTTATCTTCTGTTTGTTCTTAATTTTTATTTATTTATTTATTTATTACTTTCTGGTATACGTAGTATCGAGAAAGTATAGTTATCGTCAAAAAATTCGAGCTTGAGATTTTTACGGATCTTTACTTTTAGACTTCCCTTAATTCGAAACTCTCGTTTTTGGAAAATGCCTGTCTATCTCTTTGTGACTAAAATAACTCGAAAACGATTTCAGCTAAACAATTGAAATTTGGTGCACGGTCTTTACCCCAAATTTACAGATTTCTATCCAATTTTGAGTAAAATATACCCACAGGAAAGCTGTCTGTCCGGCTGTACAAATATAAGTTAACACGATAATTAACCTAGTTAAATAAAATTCGGTACACAGATTTAACATCTATAATGTAGACACCTATCCAAATTTTTAGTCAAATCCAGCTGCGGGTTGACTGTCTGTTGATCTGTACATTTTGAAATAAGTAAACGTGATAATTCAAAAACACAATGACTTAAATATATCAAATTTTGTATGAGAATTTGTGACTGCAAGTTCAGTTTTGTGTCAAATTTTTGTTTTAATCGGTTGAGAAAAAATGTGTCTAAAGCTCAACTTCGATTTTCATGCACTATTAACATATTTATAGCCAGGTATTAATAGCCACATATCTTGCCAGGGCTGTTACGATAGATTCAGTAAAAATGCTAGTTTCATCCCAAAGATTATTTTGTATCTATTGTCCGCTAATGCCAAGTAAGGCGTTATCTGGCATGACACATTTATTAGAGAGTATGCGAGAAAGTTTGGGGGAAACCACTTCCACTGGTTTCATCACGCATTTCTTCATTTTAAACTCTGAAAATCGTTGATTGTTGATAAATCACACTATCGCGTGTTAACAATTTATGTCACTTACTTCCCACATTTTCAACATTCAAAGTCAATGAGCTGAAAATTTGGCTAACCTGAAAACTTAACCTTCTAATTATTTAACTACGTGAGGAAAGAGTCGCACTTTTCTTTTAATCCAAAATAATACTTGTTCTTTTATCTGCTTCAAATTGCCAACAAACATATCCTTCTTCTTGGCCAGATTCGTGATCGAAACTTGCACGACATGTGTTTAGGTGCACGACGCGCTGGATGCGAGAGGGTGCGAGTTTAGGTTTCGGTTGTTTTAGAGAGCACACTTTGTTGTCAGAAGTCGCGTGCTAGAATCTCAATACTTATCATCATTATTATGATCTACTTATAAAAAGTTAATTACAATTATGAAGATATTTTGCTCTTTGGAGGGAAAAACTTGTTTCAATAAACAAGCGACATCTGACAAGAATTTATTTTCGGTAATATCTGGACAATCATAAAGTCTTTCTTTTCATAAAATTTTTTTATCAAAACATAAGTTTTTATCTCATATTGCTCATAACTATGAACAATCATTAATATTCACGTTACTCATTCTTAATCTTGAGTATAAATATTTGAAGATATGATAACAATTCGATTGAATAAAGAATGACTGAAAGTGGATTATTTTTATAACCTCTGATTATAATAATTTAGGAAATTTTATACAAAAAGATTAATTCAATATTACAAGAAACAAAAAATGCTGCGATTTTTCTTTTCTGAAAAAAATAAAAGAACATTGATTTTAAATCAGATGTGAATGCAAATTTGCTGATTTTTTTAAAAATTTAATTTAATTTAGATTTTTTTTTAAAAAAATTCCATTTCATTCTGATGCAATTTATTTTTTTAAAAAAAATGAGCCCAATAATAATAAAAAAACAAAGAAAAAATTTAATTGTTATTTGTTTTCTCTCTAAAATTATAATAATTATTCTGTTTTTAAATAGTATTTAAAACAAATTTAAAAAATTGTCTTTTTGAATACATATTTAAGTTTTCGTTCTTAATTTCTCTGACTAATCACAGAATCTTAAAGTAAGTGACTAATGAAATTGCATCTATCATTTTGAAAATGGAACATCTTCTGGGAAAAAACCCGATTTCACTTTTTTGTCATCTCATGTATTTCATATGCTAACAATATATATTTCATTTGTTAAAGCAGTGCTAGCTGTGTCTCATTCCAGCTTCCATTTTTGAAAACGGGCCATCTTCTGGAGTGCGACTTTCATCTCCACCGTTACGCATGCGCGGACTATCTAAAAAAAAACGATTCGCTAAACAAGATAGAATATTTTGATAGAAAACAGATAAATTCAAAACAGATATAGATAGAGAATATAGTTTATTTTAAAACTTGGTGACCAGCCAAGAAAATTTTCTTCCTTTGAAGTTTTAGAGCTATTTTTCAAGTGCAGGAATATTAATTTTCAGCAAACAACTGTTATGAATTACGCTTCACCGATGAAGAACCAGAAGTTATAATAGAACCTCGATATCGACATCATTTTAGAGGAAATGTTTTCCATTATTGAAGAAACAAGAAGAAATATGCCTCTTTTTCTATCCCAAATCCGGAAATTAATTTTGCATATCAAGAAAAACTTCTTATTGATATTGAGAAAATACATGACATCAGGAAGTTCTACCAGTACGTGCTAATCAATTACAAACTTCTATGATAAAATAATTTTAAAAAAACAAATGGACCGAAACTACAATGAATGAAATGTGTGAACAACTGAATTTTTTGCCCTCCCTTATCTTGTTAATGTATGAAAATTTATTATTTTTTTATCATTAATTTGATAGAATATATGGCTTTGTAAATTAAAATGGACCTGGTCCTCAACAAACCTCAGTTCCTTCTGGAAACATGTCATTTTTACATAGAAAAATAGTTATTTTGGTATTTTCACATATAAGTATTCCCCTTAAATGATAGAAGAGTAGTGATTTAAGTTTCCTGGAAATATTATATAAACAAATTGTTTTTTTTGTGTGTGTGTGTCTTCTTCATAACGTTTAAAAATGGGGATGACCCTCTTTTAAAATGACTGATTCAGTTAAATTCGCAATTTTTCCCAAGCTTTCCACCTTTTATTAAATCGTTCATATAAGTATAGGAAGTTTATTAATAAAACTAAATCTAAACATCCCAAAACCTACAATTGCTTGCGTCTTTAACTATCAAAATAAATTGAATAATAAACTGCTTTTTGCTCATTTTAAAACAGCTATTATTAAACGAATAATGATCAGCATTGGTAAAAGGCATTCGACTTTATATTTAACAAACAAACAAACATTAAGGCAGACAATTCTTTCTATTTAAAGATAAAATGCTTTTCGAATCGAGGTTAAAAACTGACGATATTCCATTAGCATACAATGCCACAAATTGAAGATCTTAATCTTCTATCAGGAACCCCAATAACGAGATGTGATTGACAGAATGATTCGATATAATAAAAAAATTAAAATCTCCATAAACCTAAATAATAAGAAAAAAGTCCGCCAAAAATAGCTTAAAAGCCGTTATTATGAAAGTGCTTTAAAAATTCGTCTCTAAATGAAAATGAAAATCACATAATCTCTTAAGTCTTACAGAAACCTATTTTTCCTATGAGAGGATTCGTCCATTCTCTTCTGTATTATAACGGAATCACTTTTTTTCCCTCGAATTCGTCTTCAATTGTACGTTTCACTAGTTAGAGAATTATCCCCCCCCCCCCTTGATAATGTTTTGAGCCAAGAATACGGTCCGCTGACCTTGACACACATCGACATCGTTTTCCCTGGGGTGTATGTTCCGCACCAAAAAGATTTACCCATTACCCTGTTTTCAATGTTGTTTTCATTTTTACTCGATTTTTATTTTCGAAGCGGGTAACAGTTTCGACGAAAATTGAAGGTTGCCAACTTTTTCGACGGCATATTTTGTACTAAAAAAATCGTTGTAATAGCATTATTTTTATGGGACAATGTAATGATGTGTGTATGTGTATGTTTTCCGAATTTTTTTAATAATAGTATTTCTTAAAATTTACATTTGCAATGGACCAAGAAATGGTCAATATATATCCACGTAACGTTTTTATATTTGTTTTTGTCGTTATTTACTTGCTATTGTATTTATAGTGCATTCATTTTGATAATCCTTTACTCATACTTTTTTTCACAGGGTCATAAACTGAATGAAATTTTTAGTCACACATGTCAAAGCAATTTTGTGTGTCCTATTTATGACACATACAAAAATAAAAAACAACCATGCATAATTTCTTGGATTTAATAAAATCTTTAGCTTTTACGTTTTAAATTCTGTGTTAAATACAAAAAAGATCCTATTAAATATCTAGTATTGATTCCACTTTTAAAATATTAAAGCAATTATTCCATTCTTACAGATCTAATTTATTTAATTTAGTATAATATTTCTCTCCTGTCGTGCTATTTCTAATATTCTTGAATTATATTTATTATTGATGATAGTTTCAATTTATTGGAAAAGATTTAACTGATTATTAAACAGCAGTAGAAAGTACAATGATCTTGTCGATCTACTTTTTTTAAATGAAAACGTTTGTCATTCATGATTTGATTAAAGAAAGGAAATAAAATGGCCTTTTTTTATATGCTAAACAAAAATTCAAAAATAATTTCTTGTGCTTCTCAAATTTCGTACATCATTCAGTTTGCTTTCAAAAATTCCTCTTAAGAATTAAAGCACAAACAACTACTTCTATCAGCATGCTGAGTA